>VDFB02270651.1:193704990-193952446 GCA_007258455.2 Sequoia sempervirens
CATGCTTAGCATAAGCTACTTGTTTACTTGTAGCTTTTTAGGGGTAGGGTGATTGGTTAATCCTTCCAATACTAGATGTCCCTATATATCCTCTCTTGCAAAGACAAGAGTGCATACACCCCCTAAAGGTTTCCCTCCACTTTCATCAGAGGAGATTCCAAGTTGTGGGCCTGAGATTTGCTACCATTTTCCATTAACCTTAGGGTAGGAATTTTTTTATGTGTGTGAAGTGTTTTTTAATTTTTTTTAGACCCATGTAAATTGGGGTGAATAAACCTTGAACATACACATTACGCTCACAAAATTTGGTCACACAATAGCGAAGACTTGTTTTTAGATTATTTGTTGTGTTTGAAATCACATTCCACAAAATCCCAAAATGAAAATCTTATAAAAAAAACTCAAACTAGGGCTAAATACACTATTCACCACATTTACAAACTATAAACTGCAATCACAAAAATAGAGAACCACATTTTCTAAAAATTGTGCACCACATTTGCAAGACAGTAAAATGCATTTGATAGGTCATGCACCACATTTTCTAGTTGATGATTTTTTTTGGGAAATTATGGTGTGATATTATTTTAGATCAATTCCTGACTGTAATCATCTCATCATACTACAAACTTTCTCATTTTAGATCATTCATTTCATTCCATACACTTAGGTTAAACCCTAGGTCACTCATTATTTGCATACACTCTTGCAAAATTTAGACTAGGAGACTTATCAGACTTTTGATTAGAACATTGTCATAAATTTAGATTGCCTTGACCTTGTCTTTATATCAATCAATCTTTGTCATTTAAGTTGGTCCTTTACACTCATAAGTCTAGTTTAGGTTCACTTTGTCAATCATCATCATTTTAGTCTTTGTCATTTTTAAGGTCCCGACAATTAGATTTAGTACTTTGGACTATCTTAGTTTGGTTAGTAACCTCTTCTTAGGCCCAAAAAAGTTCTTAGACTTCATATCATAACTTTAGTCATACCACACCCTTCATCATAACATCACATTTGCATATTGTAGTCTTAGCCCTACCATAGATTTTGGATTATAAGTGACATTATCACATCTCAATTTCATTTATTGTCACTTTATACCTGAATCTTGGCCTTAGTTTCATCATCAATTGGCATTCTTATATATTCAAAATTCCAAAAATATAGCATAGTTTCATACCTTAGTCTTAGTATTACCATTACATTATATCATTGATTAGACTTCATATACCATTCATCACATTTGCAATTCTTATATGGTCCAAACGATATTACAAAGGAAAAGAAAAGAAATGGACTACACCAATGAAGATGACTTTTTCAATCCTACTAGCAACATGAATTTTGGTCTTCTTTTAATGAGAAACCTAAGCCATGATAATAATTCTCAAACCCTTTTGAAAGACTCATAATAAAAATACATCCAAAGACCTTTGACTGAAGAATAAATTGAGGTAGCAGCACAAGACCCAAACGTAGCATGGTTTGTAGATGAGATGGTAGCACAAGACCCACAATGATTCCTAAAAAAATTGTTACAAAGTGGAGATAAACTCCCCCATGGTTTTGATGTTAACACACTTTCCACAACACCAATCAATGAGACTACACAAAACCAAAGACACAATGCATCTACTCCTAATCATACTATCCCACAAATACATGTTACCATGCCATTAGGAGGTACAACACAAAATACCACAACGGTTAATTTGACACCACTATTTCGAACACAAGGTTCACAATCTATGACACAACACCCTAGCAATACATTTAATCCATTTGGTTCATCATCCAATGCTATGGGTGCTTCATCATCCACCTTTTTCAATGGGTAAAAGTAATTCAAGCAACACAATGTGAAAGGTTTACATCAATGGACCCAATCCACAAACAAACACCACACCAAATACCAATTTGAACTTGAAAACCAATACATCATCACAAGGTCCTACCAAAAGAATTCCCCTACAAAACAACACAAAAGGGCCTTTTCAATAATATGGAAACCAAAATCCACATGGAAAAACAAGTTCAAGCTCATTACAAACCTAATTCAATATAAATCCTCCACACATTAACCATATTCCAACTTTCACTCCCCATATCCAAGATCAAATTCCAACCTTCACCCATAACATTCAAAACCAAAATCCTCCACATACATTTGGCATCAACATCAATTCTTCCACCCAAAATATTTGATTTTAAACCTCAAACATGGGCCCATATCATAATGTAGTGGCAAACATAGTGGATACATCCTTGACTCAAGTTGATGTCTTAACAAACCAAATGCTTGCACTACAGAAACAAGTGGACAACATGCAAATATCGATAAATAAAACCTACTCAACGCAAGAGTTATGTCCATACCCCTTTGAAAAAACCATAAACATGTCTCCATTTCCTCACAATTATGTTATTCCAAACTTTACCAAGTATAGAAGAAAGGGGAGCCCCATTGAACATGTGAGGGAATTTCACATGGCTTGCATAGACATCACATCTAAACATACATATCTCATGAGATTATTCCCAAGGACTCTCGCAAGACAAGTACTAAAATGGTTTTCCCATTTACCTATAGGCATAAGAACATGGGACGAACTAGCCGATAAATTTGTGACAAACTTTGCTTATAACATTGAAAATGACATTAACATAGCCACATTATGTCATACTAAAAAAAGAGGAAGGTGAGTCATTTATAGCATTCTTCCTAAAATGGGTGAGTTTGGCTAGTTGATGTCCTTGTGAGATACCCGAGAAACAAAGGGTTATCATGTTCATTGAAAACTTGGTCACAAAACTAAAATATCAATTGCAAGTCCATTGTTGCACTACATTTACTAACCTTGTGGAAAAAGGAACTACCCTTGAAAAGGAACTCAATGCAAAAGGGGAACTTAAACAATTCAACAAAAATAAAAACATCAAAATTACCTCAAATGAAAAAAATAAGTATTGGGCTCGAAATAAGAATGTCATGAAAGACAAAGTTGTCGATGCAAAGGCCACACACAAAGTTGGTCCCATAATTACCCTTAAAGGACCTAATGCATCAAATAATCCACCACACATCCCTGAGCAAATGAAAAATGCAATCCAATATAACCAAGGATGTACATATCAAAGAAACTTTTCACAAAAATAATTATTGGGCTCGCAATAAGAATGTCACAAATGATGGATTTGTCGATGCAAAGTACATACAAAAAGTTGGTCCCATGATTACCCTTAAAGGACCTAATGCTTCAAATAATCCACCACATGTCCCTGAGCAAATGAAATCCACAATAAACAAGGACATACATCTCAAAGAAACTTTTCACCAAGACGCAAATAAACTCCCTTAGGGGAACCAATTAAATCCATCCTATAACAACTTTTACAGTCTAATGTCCTACAATTTCTAGAGGTGAACCATTATGGTCCATGGCCTTTCAAACATTTATGGCGGGATGACAATTCCTTTTGCAATTATCACTATATCAAAGGACACAAAACTTCATCATATCGAGAACTCAGGAACATAATTCAAGACCTAATTGAAAATGGTGCCATAGAAGGAGATAGCCAACAACTGACCTCTAATAGTGACCATACTATTTTTAAGAATCCTTTGCATGACCATGGGAGAGGGAAGGCCTCCATTTCATATGCAAAAACCAAAAACCAAGCTAATTTTAGCCGTGTCACCTATAACTATACTATAAATAATATTTGAGCCTCAGATAACCATGTCAATACCATTACCATCAAGAAGCCACCAAATTATGCAGCGTAACAACGTGATGAACCAAGGTGACCTTAATAGGTTATCCTTCTAAACAATAGCAAAAGACCCAATATAGCCTTTTAGATCACTTGGGGAAGACACTTGCACAAATATTTGCCCTTGAGTTACTTCATATATCTCCCGAGCACAAATCTATTTGGACAAAGCATTGCAAGACACTTTCGTGCCTACCGACCTTGATGTAAATTGATTCTACGAAATGGTGGGATACTTAGCCAACACCCACCACATCACATTTTCTAACCAATACTTCTTATCACAAAATTCCAACCATAACGACCCCCTAATTTGAAAGTCTACATTAATAAACATAAAAGAAAATGAGTCATGGTAGATGGTGGAGTAGGATTGAACATTTGCACTCTAAAGCTGGTTACAACATTAGGTTTCTCTAAAGCTTGTGTGGATACAAAAAAGAGTATTATCATAAAGGACTATGACAATGAAGACTGCTCTTCCAAGGGTGCCATATCATTACCTATCAAATTTGGGTCCTTCATATTAGATACCACATTCCAAGTGTTGGACCTGGATCTTCCTTATAATCTCCTCCTTGGCTAACCATGGATTCATGCTATGAAGGTTTTTCCATACACCTACCATCAATTCTTAAAATTTCCCTACAACACTAAGATCACAATAACTAGCAATCTTGACCCTTTTTAGTATTGTAGCAACCTAAGAGGAACAACCGAACAACAAGTGCCAATCAATCGAGAAGCTTCATCATCCATTTCATCCCATTAAATCAATCCTTCCACTTTCAACAAAGAATCCACTTCCAAAACTCCATATTCCAATCCCAAGATCCAAGTCCAAGATAAGGGGTGTGGAGAGTACCATATGAAAACATCTTATTGTATCAATAAATTTCCTGCATCACCAAAATCCTATGGTCACTATTCGAGCATCTCCTGCCACATTTTTTTATGAAATGGGGAGAGTTGAGTAAGGAAGCTATTAATGAAGAAGACATCAATACATGGTTAGACAAGTAAGAAGAAGACATTGAACTAAAGCAACTCCTAACCAAACAATATGGAAAAGGCTTTAAAATGAAGAAACATAAAGGTTACGATGGACACAGTGGACTCAGTTTTCACAAAGATGGGATGACAGAACCTTTTCTAATGTCCAAGTAGCCAAATAACATAGGGATAGGGTTCAAACCATTAAAAGTGAAAGCTCATAGTGCTAAGGTATTTTCGAGTGTGGAAGTGGGTGCTTCAAAGGATATCGAGAGATCTAAGGACTATCATACCAAGACCAAATCTAATGAGTGGGAGTGGGACTCTTGCACATAGTAACTATGACCTTGCTGAGATATTCCAAGAACTTGACCTATCTAACCCCTCAACCGAGGGAAAATCTTGGATTGATTCCTTTTGGGATCTTGATAATACTTTCGTTTTCACCCTACTTTCCCATTCATCAAACCTTAATAATATTGATGACGGAATGCCTCTAGTATACCCATAGTTGATAGACTAGGACCAGCAAGGACCACCCACCTTAGATGTATTCGAAAACGATGAAGCAATCGTCAAGTTTATATGATTACATGAAGGAATTCCTTATGGAGATCATAAAGATGGCTTTGCAATAGATCTTGATAACACAACCTAATTTTTGTATGATTGTCCACTTTGCAACATCATTGACAGAAATAGAAAAGCCAAAGTTTTGTGCTTTTTTCACAAATTGACAAATCAAATTTTCTTGGTCTTATGCTAGCATGCCTAGTTTGGACCCTGATTTGGTTTTACATCACTTTCCATTGTTTCTCAACACCAAACTAGTCAAGCAAAAACTAAGGAAAATGCATCTGCAAATTTCCCTATTGGTCAAGACTGAGTTAAAGAAGTTATTGGATGTTGGATTCATTTGACCTATTGATTATGGAGAGTTTATTTCTAATCTAGTACCAGTGACAAAGCTAATAGGAGGGATCCACATATGTATTGATTTTCAATATTTAAACAAGGTATGTCCAAAAGATGACTTCCCTTTGCCAAATATCGACACCATAGTGGAATTAACATTAGGGTATGAGATGCTATCCCTCATGGATGGTTTCTCAAGATACAATCAAAATAAGATAGCTTCTGAAGAACAACATAAGACAACCTTTGCACGTCCTTTGGGAACATACTACTGGAATTTCATGCCTTTTGGATTGAAAAATATTGGGGCTACATATCAATGCGCCATGACCACGATCTTGCATGACCTCGTACACACCCTCATGGAGGATTATGTGGATGACCTATTAGAAAAATAATTAACAAGGGTGATCATCTACAAGTGTTAGACAGTATTTTCAAGAGACTAGAAGAATATAAAGTATGACTGAATCCAAAGAAATGTGTGTTCAAAGTAACATCAAGAAAGCTCCTAGGGTACATTATTTCTAGAAGAGGCATTGAGGTCAACCCTACCAAAGTCAAAGATATCATAGAAGTTCCAGAACCAATGAACATAAGTTAGCTACAAACACTCCAAGGTAGATTACAATCCATCTAAAGGTTCATCATGCAGTTGGCAGATAAGTGTCAATCATTCCAGCATTTACTAAGTAAAGGAGTACCATTTATGTGGATAGATCGATGTCAAGAATCCTTTCAGTAGATAAAATATTATCTATTAAAACCATCATTCCTAATGCCTCCTATTGATGGAAGACATTTCATACTTTACATATCAGCAACCACATCAACATTAGGGGTGTTACTTGCATAGAACGACAATGAGGGAAGAGAAAGAGCAATTTACTATATCATTCATACACTTGTAGGATACAAGCTCAACTATAGTCCCATCGAACGTGACTGCCTTATGGTGGTTTTTTCCACTCAAAGACTCAGGCATTATATGTTGGACCATCAAACAAAGCTCATTGCCAGAATAGATCTCTTAAAATATCTTCTCAACAAAGTAGCTTTGACAAGTTGGTTAGTTAAATGGGTAATGATACTAAGTGAATATGACATTCAGTATGTTGAATGAAAAGCAATAAAAGGAAAAGATATAGTTGACCAACTCACAGATGCACCCACAAAGGAAAATCATCCATTGGTTTCAAATTTCCTAGATGAGTCTATATTCACACTTGAAACTTCAGCCACATGGAAGTTATATTTTGACAGATCTCACACAATTCATGTTATGCCTCAAGGAGATACCATGCCTAAATCATTTAGAAATTATTTCTCTTGTACCAACAATATACCAAAGTATGAGGCCCTTTTAGTAGGGCTTCGCATGGCTATCAAATTGAAGATCAAAACCCTTCAAGTGTATTGTAACACACAATTGGCTATCCAACAAGTTAATAACGACTATGACACAAATGTTGGCATATGGTGTTGTACACCATTGCATAAAATAATTTATTATAATGTTTTAATTAAATAATTATTTAGTTGTTATGCACCTTGGTGGTGTGGTTAATCACACTAGGTAATTATTTGGGGACCCACTTATGTTGTATTGTAACATTGTATTATTATTTAATGTGTGGGAGAGATGTGATAATAATTTAATACTGAGGAAATATTAAATAAAGTGATCTCTTAGTGCCCAATATTAAATAAGGGGTTAGTGGTTTTGTATTCACATGGTTTTGTGGTACATGGTTTCACCTTACCACTAGTTGTATTTTGTGTGAGCTTGTGTCTATAAAAGCAAATACATGTGTAGTGGTTTAGGTTGGCTGAGTGGGTTGATTGTAATTATTGAGACTTTTTGAGGAGTACATTTGTGAAGCATGGCATGGGATTGTGTATTCATTCTGGGACACATGGAAACACATTGGAAGGCTTGATGCTTCAGAGGTATTCATTGTAGCTCTTGTATGGCTTTATTTTTGAATAATATGGAGTACAAATGCTTTTGAAGGTTGGGTTTTTCTCTCTTGAGGTTTTTCCCAAGGTATATCTTGTGTTATCTTGTGGATTGTCTATTTGATCTATGCATTGTGGTTACTTGTATGCATGTTTATCTCTCATGGGTTATGTAGGAAGTGGATTGAGATTGTGGGTTGAATGCAATGTTTCCTAACAAGTGGTATCATAGCTTTCATGGTTGAAGAATTTTTGTTATAACCCTAGTTTTAGAGTTTTTACAAAGTTGATCCATTGACATGCATGTAGGGTTTGAGGAATTACAAGATATGGAACACATGTTGCAGGTTTTTGTTTGCAGATTTGGGCTTTTGGGTTGTCAATATTTTTTGGGTTTATTGCAAATCTAAAGTTTTCAAAATTTGGGTGAAAAAAGGTTTCTTGGTTTGAGTTTGAATATGAGGTTTTTATAGGGGAAATTGCATAGATGACCTCTTGGGACAAAATGGACCTCATTGTTGGATTCAGATTGGCTAAGAGACAAATTTTGATATAAAATTTGACCTATTTTAGGAAATTTGAAAAAAATTGCATTTTTTTTTAGTTTCAGCCCAATTTTGCCATGTGCTGAAAAAATTATTAAAAAAAATCTAGAAAATAAAATTTCGTAGAAAAAATTCTTATCGTAATTTTAAAAAATTATTAAAAATCCTACAAAATACAAAACTAAAAAAAGTTAGAAAAGCATTGATTTTTTTATTTTTTTTTAAAAGCTAATTGCAAGTGGTACAAGGTCTACAGACCTGTACCCTCCAGTGCCAACCCACAACTTGTATCATAATTTTCATGTCTTAATTTCTTTAACCACCTTTGTTAAGAATGTTGGTTTTTTTGGTTTAGGTTTGAAAAGGATTTCTTTAAAAGATTTAATAAGGGAGGTTTAAGAATCTTTATTTTAAAGTCAAATTAAACAAGTGCCACGTAGTGGCTAGTACTTGCCTTAATAGCATTGTAATTTTTTCTTTTAAGATTTGATAAAAATTAAATGTAAACTTTATTAATGTGAATAAAAAAAGTGTAAGTTTTGTTAATTCTAGTGTTTTAATATTGTTAATTAGTTATTTTAATGACCTAACCCTACCCCTAACTCATATTCTAACTCTAATTCTAGATCCCTAACCCTGACCCTAACAATAAATTTTAAACCATTATCTTAATCCTAGACCTATCTCTAACCCTAACTATGATCGTAACACTATCCATAACTATAGACCTAATTTTTATCACTAACTTTTAAATAAATAACATATTTAATAAATGTTATATTACAAATTATTATATATTAAATAAATATAATATATACTAAAAATCATTAAAAGTTAGATATTACACGTTGGTAATGTTTCTTCTTTTATTATTAATATAAAATTGTTATATATTAAAATGATTATTTATTACAAGATGTTTATTTTTAATTTTATATATATATATATATTTAAAAATAAAATATACTATATTAAATTACCAGATTTGATTCATAGCAGACACAAGTGCAAATATATCTCTTCATTCAAATAAATAATTGTTAAATATTAATGAATTGGTGATTATAGATGGTATGATTTTTTCAAAGTCCATGAATAATAGAGTAAACACTTCTAGATTAAACTATGTATGCTATTTTCAATTTGCATTTTGAACCACACTAAATGATTCATCATAGGAAGAGGATAATGAAGAATATGATTGTAGAAATGACCTTAAGAAGAGTTAAGTGGTGGGAGAGGGTAGGGAGGGAGGAGATTGGAAAATGAAGTAAAAGTAAAAATAGGTTAAAAAATGATGAAAACATAAGAATGAATAATATAGTAAAACATGATATAACACAAATAAATGGATCAAAAAAGGTTAAAGTTAAATGTCTCAAACAATGAATAAATAACTCTAATAACCTTACCCTAACCCTAACTCAATGAATCATCATAGGAAGAGGATAATGAAGAATATGATTGTATAAATAACATTAAGAAGAGTTATGTGGCGGGAGAGGGTAGGGAGGGAGGAGATTGAAAAATGAAGTAAAAGTGAAAATAGAAAAAAATGATGAAGACATAAAGAAGAATGAATAATATAATAATATGATATAACACAAATAAATGGATAAAAAAAGGTTAAAGGTTAAATATCTCAAACAATGAATAAAAAACCCTAAGAGAATTATAAAGATGAATTATATAATAAAATTATTGAGAAACAATTACCAAAATTATTAAAAGAAATGAAGGAAGATATAAAGAAAAATATACTAAAACTTAAACCAATAATAATTTAACCAAAGAAGATGCCACTTGTAGCAGAGTTGGTTTGGACTTGGGGTTTGTATTCCTCAAGGTCATAGGTTCAACTTTGCTTCTTCGTGGGCAAAGGCAAGGGTTAGTTATATTGTGTGCTAGTTCCTGCTCTACTGACCTAGGGTATAGGAATGGACTTTGCCCCTATTGATGGCTGATAGGAGGAGAAGGGCATGGAACGAATGCAGTAGTGCCTTTGTTCAACCACATCTTGATTCAGCCCTCCTTCTAGTGCTAGTTCTGTTGATGTGTTTTTTATGTACTTCTCAACACAGGTAATGCATACGTACATCACCTCTCTTGAAAGACAATCTTCCACATTTAGATTGTAGAACACTATCCCAAGGTCTCTAATGTCAGGTCTTGATAGTGCTTAGAATATCTCAATTGTTTCATGTGATTTGCTGGAATCACAAGGCGTACTTACGGATGAGTTACATTAAAGTTTGGGAAGTTGGGTCTGCAAATGGAGTTCTTAAGGTGTAGAAATTGTTGCTCAGTTGCTGCAGGTTCAAATAGTAATCTAGAACTCCAATTTCAACTTTAGATTTGGCTTTACAATGTGCAATGAATCTTAGCTTAGGTTAGTTATTAAAAAAAAGGAAAAAGGGCAGGGAAGAGAGGAAGTTCCTAGACCTGAAACTATGAATGAATAGTGATCATGGAGGCTGATACAGTAGACAAACTCCCTAAACTGGGTTTTTCTTGGCCAAGATGAACCTACAGTTACACAAAACCAGTGCAATCTTCTAAGGACTACAAATTTTCAGAGTGCATACACACATCATGAACATGCAATTGAACTAAGTTTCAGCAATAAAATAAGGAAGCTCAGACTAGCTTTACAAAGTGATTCGTCATCAACAAACCGCAAAATGCATGAGCTGGAAATTCATCAAATATAGTAACTGTAACTGAGGGTAATTTCTGGATTTTAGTGTTATTAATCTAACAATCTAACAAATCTGATTTTCCTTTGATTACATTAGTGAACCCGACTCTGTTTTCTCGTTTCCGTACAGTTTTTTGTTGTTTTCTGTTGTTTTGCAGGTACAGGTACGGATCGATGCAAGTGTCTTTTTAAAAAAATCGTGACGCATTTGATGCGTTGCGACGCATCTACTCACAGAAGCGCCGCAATCGCCCTGACAAGCTGCAACTGACAACCAGAATGACGCATATGATCTGTCGAGCCGCATCTGAAGACCTGAACGACACATCTGCCATGTTGAACCACATCTATCTGGTAAAAAATTTCTTTCAATTTTGAGGTTCTAATTTTTGGATTTTCGGGTTTTTCTGGTTTCTGGTTTTCTAGTTTTCTATTTTTTCTGTGTTTTTTATTTCTGCATGTTGGATAGATTAGATTTTTTGTGTTACTAATCTTTTCTTGTAGCGTGTGGCGATCTCCATTCGTGTGTTGAAGACCATTGCTTAAAAAGACTACTAATTCATTGTTTGCAGATTCGAATGTCAAAGAAGGAATAAACAAACTTTGTGCTTTTTTTTTTTTTTTAGAATAGCAAACATTTGATTTTAGTGCACATAAACATAACTCATGTCTTCTATGTTTGATTGTGCTTGCAGAATGGTAGGTGAGTATGCTCTCATTTGGTGAAAACCTTGTGATCAGAAAACCAGACCCATTCTTATTTGTTATTTACCCTGACTTGGTATATCGGAGTATCCTCTAACCTCGCGTTTTCGGGCGATCTTGGGTGTAAGAGAAATAGTTACCAACTCTAGAAATTGGGCCTGCCTAGAGATTTCATCACCCCAACGTGACTCAAACTGGCAATGGAGCTAAAGCCAAGCTACCCCCAACCAATATATAAATGTAAACCTTAAGGGAAAACCTAAGGTTGCTTGTGCGAATGTGTCATATGAATGGAGTTGTACTCCCTTAAACCCTGTTGAGCTTAACCTCTTCAGGCTGGAGTGCCACCTTAATGGTGATTAATCTCTTGCCCCATGTATGGCCACTCAAATGGGGGTCCCTAACTAAAAACTCTTGTATAGAAAGCCAAAATCCTTCTATTTGCTAGCGCAACACCGGTCGGTGTGAATGCATCCACACTTTTGTAGTTTGTAGTAGAGGTGATCAGCTCACCATGGGAGTTTCATGGGGGTTGGAAGCTTGGTTGGCCTGAGAAGAGAGTGCACTGTAAGGGGGAGCCTGTGCAGCCAAGCTTCTGAATTCACACGCTACAGATATGCAGTTGGGGAAACCCGCGTGGAATCTAGCAAATATTGTCATGGCCTAACCTAGGATCGTGCTTATCTGATGTGTGTTTGGTTACTTTTTAAAACACTGTGTTTGTCAAGTGTATTCTGGTTCTACCACAGTTCGAAACAAAACACTCTCCAAACAGATCAAAATTTCCATCAAAACGACAAGAAAATCACTTTGAAACTAAACTGAGTCGCATCTGTTGAACCGCAACTGATTTTTTGCAACACAACTGCTCTGCTAAACCGCATTTGAAACTTAGAACGCTGCATCTATAGGCATCGCGATGCATCTGTCAAGTGAAAAGCTGCATATGCTAAATCGAGTCGCATTTGACAGTCTGAAAGCCGCAATTGAAAAACAGAACCGCATTTGCTTAACTGTGACGCATTTGCCAAACTGTGACGCATTTTCCTATCAAAATTTTAAACTTCACAATCGAAACCTAAGGTCTTCAAATTGTCGACCATTTGTCAAACACTGTCATCAAGAAGATTCTGTCAGAAACCAAACTTGATATTGCTCAAAGTCTTGTCTATTAGCTTGCATTAGTCACCATAGGTTTCATACCTCATTCCTTTTAGTTTCATACATTCAACATTACATTGTCCATAGGTTCATACTTGCATACTTAGGATTAGGAAAATCTTAAGCACACTTTGCAAAGTCATTGTTTTCAAAATTAGACCTTTTTGGACTAAGTTATCAAATCACCCTTTTAGTCATTGTCCTCTTTTGTGAGATTCTTCCAACTCAAAAGTCTAGTTAGGAAGACTCGCTAGTCATTGTCATTTCCAACAAAGTCCTCCAGCTGTCAAAATCGAAAACAAAGTTCAAGCTTAGAAGTGCTTAGATAACCTTGTCTTACATTGCATACAAATTGCATATCCTATTCACAAAAAACCAAAAAAATTAGTCATTTTAGTTGTCATTTTGAACCTTAGACTTCACGTAGTGTCATACTTGCATTTAGTTGTCATTCCCTTTTGAGCAATCTCATTTATGGTTGAAACCAGACTTCAAAAACAAAAAAGACAAATGGAAAACTTTAGGCAAGACCCCCCGTTTACTATCAACAGTCCTCCACATGACTCAAACTGGACCTTGTATGATCCATTTTCCAATTTAGACAATCAACCTCGAGTGACAACACAATCCTCATTAAACAGTACATTCGAACTCTACTTGCAAAGAGATGAAAATGGTCAACTACTTCAGGAAAACATAGAGGCATTGACACAAGACCCAGAGGCCTATCAGCTTGCTGAAACAATAGCTTGTCAGGACAGAGACAGATTCGTAGCTATGCTCTTGAGTGAAGGAGCTAAGTTACCACCAGGATTTGACGTCAACACGCAAAATTTGACACTTCATGACCCTAATGCCAACAACGCAAATAACATGTCACATAGTGGTCAACTTTTAAATACTATGAGCAATACTTCCTTTGGGACCACAATGACAATAAATACCACTCCCAACATCCCAAACATTTCCAACACAATAAATACCACATCTATTGGGGGATCACAATCACCCACAACATCCACAACACTACCCCAATCAGATGGAACCACTCTTGGCTCCTCAATAACATGGGCAAATTATTCCAATCCACTTTTTACCGCAACAATAAATATCACGGGGGCATCATCAAGTCACCACAATCCCCCCTTGACAACTACATCTACTACCATGAACACAACTTCGACAAATCCGTTCAGTAGTATTTCACAAAATCCTCCGAGAGGAGCCACAGGACATATCTTTATTCAAGGACAACAACAAAACATCAACACGACAACCCAGTCAAATGTCATTGCCTCCCAAGGTACAAACACAAACATCCCCCTTGTACAAAACCAACAATTTACACAAGGTGGCCAAATAACACAACCCATGACATCATTGACACACCATAACAGTCATGGTCACAACATTCCCCAAATAACGACACACATGGTTGGGGGACACATCCCAACATATTCATCCAACATTCATACTCATCAACATGCACCCAATCATAACTTCCAATACCAACAACACACATCATACGTACCGCAACAATTCGTACCGCCACAATACACCAACATTCATGCACACCAGACAGGAACACATGGTGTACCAGGCAATCCAACATATGGAAACGTAAACGACCCTACCATAGATGAACTCAAAGCAAGAATGAGGGATATGGAGAAAACTATGCAAAACATGTACATTTCAGGAAAAAAATCAGAAATATCATATGACCTGGATGTATACCCATTCGACACAAACTTACATATGCCTGCATTTCCGCCAGGATATGTGTCACCCAACTTCACAAAATATAGAGGCAAGACAAATCCCATTGAACATGTTCGCGAATTCACAACCAACTGTATAGATATCGCCTACGAACCAACATACTTGATGAGACTTTTTTCCAAAAGTTTGGCAGGTCAAGCCCTTGAATGGTTTTCAACACAAAAAGATATCCAGACATGGGATGAGCTCAAATGAAAATTCATAAGAAATTACACGTACAACATTGACATGGATACCTCTATCACTAGCTTGTGCAATCTCACGCAAGAAGACTCTGGTCAGACATTTATTCCATTCTTTCAAAAATGGAGAAGCCTTGCTAGTCGATGTCACATTGACATTCCTGAAAGGGAAAAATTCGACATGTTTGTCCAAACACTTCTAGGGCCCCTAAAATTTGCATTGCAAATACATTGTTGCACAAACTTCACAAAGTTACTTGAAAAAGGGGTCCAGATTGAGAAAGCCCTTATTGCAAAGGGAGAACTGAGATATGGTTCCAAAAACACAAACGTCAATCCACCCGCTAACAAAAACAAATATTGGGTTAAAAATAAGCACGTTACAAACGACGGTGTTGTCGACGCCAAGACTGCAAACACTGTAGGTCCTGTATTGGCCTTGAAAGGGGTTCAACAACAAAATAGACCAACAACAACATTGACACCTCCTCCCAATACTTTTTCAAACAACCAAAGTGGTCAAAACTATCAAGGGAAATATCGTCAAATGAGACAATTTCCTAGGGGTGCACATACACCCATTTGGGTGAACCCATTGAAGAAGTCCTTAAGAAATGCATCCAGCATGGGGTCATCACACTTCCGGAAATAAAACCTTATGACCCAGGATAGTTTAAACCAGCATGGTGGAATGACAATGCACTTTGCGAATACCATCGAGCCAAAGGGCATACAACCTCTAACTATCGACAATTGAAAAACCTAATTCAAGATCTTATCAAAAATCACACAATCGAAGTAGGTGGATCACAATCACCTCCAATGCAGATCATACTATCCACAAGAATCCACTGCAGGATCATGGTTCTCATAATGTGTCCACGTCAGGCTCACAGAATCAAGCTAACTTTGCCCGAGTCAAGTACGATTATTCTAGTGGACCAATTATAAACAATGTCTGAACTGAAGATGAGTACGCCAATACCATTATGGTCAAGAGAGCACCCCAGTGTAATGCTACTACTAGCAGTGGCAAGGTCACTATAGCTGGTCCACCTCCCCCTAGACAAGCCAAAACCACAATACCGGGCCCATCGGCTAAACAATCACAACCTGCTTCATCGGCTAAACAGCCAAAACCTGTCTCAACCCCACAACAGTGGAAACCCAAAAGTCAGTTCAACCTCATTGACCAACTAGGAAAGACTCCCACGCAAATATCTATCCTTGAGCTGCTTCGTATCTCTCCTGCGCACAAATAAATCCTAGACAAAACTCTCCTAGAGTCGTCGGTCCCTAAGGACATCAATGTCAATCAATTTGAAACTATGGTGGGATATCTCACCATGCCACACCACGTCACCTTCTCGGATCAAGACTACTCATCGCATAAAACCAGCCACAATGACGCATTACACATAGAAACTTTTTTCCACAAGCACAAAGTTAGACGGGTTTTAGTAGATGGCAGAGCAGGGTTGAATATATGCTCCCTCAAATTGGTTAAGGCTCTTGGGTTCTCTGATGCATGCGTAGACCCAACGAAAAGCATAGTGATCAAAGCATACGATAACGAGGAACACTCTTCAAGGGGTGTTATCTCTCTCCCTATCAGAGTGGGACCGGTCATTGTAGACACAACCTGCCAAGTCCTGGATTTGGAACTACCATATAACATTTTACTTGGCTGTCCATGGATCCACGCTTTAAAATCCGTTCCGTCTACATACCACCAATGCCTCAAGTTTCCATTTGACGGCACTGAAGTAACCATATACGGAGACCCCGACCCTTTCCAATATTGTACCAACTTAAGGGGAATCTCTGAAAACCGGGTACCTATTAATCGAGAAGTACCTGGCTCCTCATCATCCAAGTATATCGACCCCTCCAAACTCACGTCATCTTCCACATCCGCTCCATCCACGTCTTCCGCCGTACCACCACCTTCCACCAACCCTAAGACTGAATCAACTGTCAAAATCCAGGACCTCGGCTGCGGAGAGTTCAAACTAAATACAACATACAACATAACTACAATACCCACTCCTCCAAAGATATATGGTCGGCCATGTTTCAGAATGGAACCTCAAGAAACTTTCAAAGTTCCACCGAATACAGTTTTTATCAAGTGGGGAGACATGAGTGATGAAGACCTTGCTGACATCACGGGATGGATCTATAAGGATACTGTCACTTTACCCCCATTACCAGTTCAAATATATGGCAAAGGTTATGACTTCATGAAGGCTAAAGGCTACGATGGTACTAGTGGCCTAGGAAAAGACAAAACTGGCTGAAGGGAACCCATAGAAACTTTTCAAATTCTGAAGTATCTTGGATTAGGGTTCGGGTCACCCGCCAATGACGATCGACATACCTCTGGATTTTCAAATGAGCGAGTACATGCTTCGAAAAGTGTCGAGACTACTAGGGAAACCCTAACCGAAACTGACTCCCACGAGTGGGAATTTGGCTCAGAACGATCCCTAAGTGACTGTTGTCTTGATGATTTGTTTGTCGAACTAGGGGAACTGACCTCTGAACAACAATTTTGGAAAACATTCAAAATTGAACAAGCACCCAATAGTCAAAGTCCCACTACCACCTCCCATGTCATACAACACCCGTCATCTGAACCCCATCAGTCCAATCCATCCGAGATATCAGACGACATTGACAGCCAGGGCTCTACAACCTTCACTCGTTATTTTGACAACGAATATGACACTAGTGAAGGAGACTATTGGATAGAGTCCGATGTTGAGTTGGATGATGATAACCTCATTTACAATATTACTGAATCCATCTACATGTTGTCTACATCCTCACCCCAATTCACTAGCCTTGACGATGGCATTTCTTTAGTTTACCCTGAACTAGTCGATTGGGACCAATAAGGACCGCCAGTTCTGGACACATTTCAGAATGATGAGGCAATAGCTGAATTCATGGGATTATGAGAAGGCATACCCAGTGGGGACCACAAATCCAGATTTTCCATTGATTTAGACTGCACTGCATACTTCGGCGAGACTGTTCAGTCCTCTAGTCGCAAAAGTAAAAATAAAACAAAAAGTGAAACGTCTCTAGGTGAAAACCAAAAGGAACCTCTTGACAATAAAATAGTAAAAATAAAGGACGTATCTGCGGGTGAAAACCTCTCTAAGGCGCCCAAAGATGGAGGACTGGACTTTCTCCCTGTGCAACAGGAGAAATCGGCCATGCTTATTGAGGACACAATAGAGGATAACATTTCAACTACAAAAGACCCCAAGATGGTCCTATTTGCTGCATCATTGACTGACGAAGAGAAACCAGAATTTCATAAATTATTTGCAGAACGAAAAATCAATTTCGCGTGGTCCTATGCTGACATGCCAGGATTGGACCCTGAACTAGTTCTGTATCATCTACCACTATTACCCAATGCTAAACTAGTCAAGCAGAAGTTGCGCAAAATGCATCCCCAAGTTGCTCTATTGGTCAAGGCCGAATTAAAGAAATTACTGGATGTCCGATTCATAAGGTTTATAGATTATGCTGAATGGATTTCCAGCCTAGTGCCGGTGACAAAGCCCAATGGGCTGATTCGGGTATGCACAGACTTTCGGGATCTGAATAAAGCATGTCTAAAGGATGACTTTCCTTTTCCCAACATTGACATCATAGTTGACCTAACTGCAGGATATGAGATGCTATCCCTCATGGATGATTTCTCTGGCTATAATCAGATCTGCATTGCTCCTGAGGATCAGCACAAAACAGCATTTACTTGCCCATGGGGTACATACTGTTGGAACATCATGCCCTCTGGTCTCAAAAATGTAGGTGCCACATATCAAAGGGCTATGACCACGATCTTCCATGACATGATGCACAAAATAATGGAGGATTATGTAGATGACCTCTTGGCCAAATCAGCAATAAGGAAAGATCATTTGAAGGTACTCGACATAATTTTCAAAAGACTTGAAGAGTATAAAGCTCGGCTAAACCCTAAGAAGTGTGTTTTTGGGGTCACATCAGGTAAACTATTGGGGTACATAGTTTCCCGAAGAGGCATAGAGGTCGACCCGGCAAAGGTCAAAGAAATCATAGACATGCCTCCACCCAGAGGGATCAGTGAACTCAGAACTCTGCAAGGCAGAGTGCAATCTATTCATCGTTTCATAGCCCAATTGGAAAATAAGTACCACCCATTCCAGTACCTGTTGCACAAAGGTGTCCCCTTTGTATGGATAGATAAATGTCAAGAGGCCTTCCAGCAAATAAAAGATTACCTGCTATCAACACCAGTCCTCATGCCTCCTATTCATGGAAAGCCATTAATTCTTTACATCTCAACTACTAGTTCAGCACTGGGGGCATTGTTGGCCCAAAATGATCATGAAGGAAAAGAAAGAGCAATCTATTACATCAGCCGCACACTGATAGGCTATGAGTTGAATTACACATACATTGAACGTGCATGTCTCGCTGTTGTCTTTGCATCCTAGAAATTAAGACACTATATGCTCAGTCATCAGACACAATTGGTTGCTAAGATTGATCCACTGAAATATCTACTAAGTCAGGCGGCATTAACAGGTCGGTTGGCAAAATGGGTCATGATACTAAGCGAGTATGACATATAGTATGTTGAGCGCAAGGCAATAAAAAGACAAGTAATAGCAGATCAACTAGCAGATGCACCGATTCAAGCCACTCATCTATTAGTAACTGATTTTCCCGATGAGTCCATTTTTCATGCAGAACCGGCATCACCATGGAAACTGTATTTTGATGGGTCTCATACTGGTCATGGCTCAGGCGCTGGAATCTTGTTCATCACACCACAGGGGGATTCAATTCCTAAGTCATTCAGGATCACTTTCCCTTGTACAAATAACATTGCCGAATATGAAGCACTAGTCACAGGTCTCAAGTTGGCAATCAAATGGAAAATTCAGACGTTGCTTGTATTCGGGGATTCCCAGCTCATAATCAACCAAGTGAATGATGACTATGAAACAAAGGATGAGAAGTTGCTTCCCTACAAGAGGATGGTGGACAGTTTCCTGACATACTTTCAATCGATTTCTTTTGAATAAATCCCCAGGGTACAGAATAAGGCAGCTGATGCAATGGCTACTATTAGTTCTCTCTTGGACATCCCTAAAAATGTGTCACAATTTGAGTTCTTAGTAGAACAGCTTTTGGTACCGGCATATGATATCCCAGAATCGGAAATGGTTTGTGAACTTGTTGGTCCCAACTCTCCTTGGTATCAGGACATTTATGAATACCTAAAATCTCAAACCCTTCCACTAAACCTGTCCAATAACCAAAGGAAGTCCTTCATTAGAAAATCTGCAAGGTATGCTATTGTCAGTGACACCCTATACCACCGTAGTTTCGACGATACCCTCCTTAGATTTCTTGACACCGACGAAGCATGTACGACCTTACGAGAAGTGCACGATGGTATATGCGGATCTCATTCGAGTGGTCCTACTCTGGCTAAGAAACTAACGAGACTTGGGTATTATTGGCCGACCATGGAACAAGATGCAATTGAATATGTCAGGACTTGTCGCAAATGTCAAATACATAGTGACTTGGTCCATGCTCCAGCAGAGGAACTCCAGCCGATCACTTCTCCTTGGCCCTTCGCTCAATGGGGACTCGACCTCGTGGGTAAGATTCATCCAACCTCATCTAACAGCCATAAATTCATTATTACCACCACTGAGTATTTCATAAAGTGGATTGAAGCCATCCCATTGACATATATTACTGGAAAACAAATATCAAAGTTCATCCTCAACTACATTTTCCTGTATGGCCTTCCGCAGTCCATCATCACTGACAATGGACGTCCGTTCAAAAACCAAGACGTACGTGAGTTATGTGAGCGATTCCATATCCAACACCACTTTCATCTCCATACTACCCACAAGGAAACGGCCAAGCTGAGGCGTCCAATAAAACCATTGTCAAAATTCTCAAAAAGACTGTCAATGACGCTGGCCACGACTGGCACATACAACTTAACCCTGCTCTATGGGCTTACCGAACTAGCATTCGTACACCTACAGGAGCTACCCCATTTTCTCTAGTCTTTGGCACTGAAGCCATCTTACCCATTGAGGTCAAAATTCCTTCGCTATGAGTTTCCTTGAAGGGTCTAACCAATGAAGAGGAGTACCGACAATCACGCTTGCATGAGCTGGAAATGCTAGAAGAAAGATGGAAAAATTCACTGAACCATCTCCAAGCATATCAGAACTGTCTTTCTCACAGCTACAATAAAAAGGTTATGGTCAGAAATTTTGACATTGGCGACCTAGTTCTCATGCAGAACCCCAAGAATCAAGCAGACAGAGAAAAGCCAGGAAAATTTGAACAAAACTGGCTAGTTCCTATATTATCATATCTTCTTTTGGTTCCGGAGCTTATCAATTGGCAACTCCAGATGGAGAACAGTTGACAGAACCCATCAACAGTTTGCATCTTCGAAAGTTCTACGCATAGCATCAGAGGATGGAGCTGAAAGCCATAAAACACAAAAAATTAAAAAAAATGGTAAAAATCGTCACCTTGATGAAAACCTGGCAAACAGGCGTCTTGGTGACACCAAAAACAAAATTAAAAAGTCAAGAAAATAGTAAAGAGAAAAATGATTCGTTCAATAGTGAAAACCTAGCAAACAGGCGCTTTGGACAAGTACCATGGTGAAAACCTGGCAAACAGGCGCCATGCGTAATCAATCATTGCTCTGCCATCTACTGTCACTTGGTCTAACTTGGCCTAGGACGAAAGGTATTTTTGCCGTTATTTTGCAAATCGCAATCACATCCTACCCTACCTGTCATAGTAGATAAACGATTGACATCAAGTCCTGATGACTATCCGTCTAGCAAGTCAGCAGCATCCCGTCCATATTCCTTACAAATGGCTAAGTCTTAGACCTGACTAGGGGAAAAATGTTTATCATGAAACGGCAGTGGATGTCACACATGATCTTGACAATTGGCAAAAAGTCCTGAAAAAAGACAAAAACATTGGTAAAAAGTCCTAAAAAAAGATAAAAACATCACAAAATGTCCTGAACAAAGACAAAAACATTGGCAAAAAGTCCTGAAAAAAGACAAACATTGGTAAAAAGTCCTAAAAAAAGACAAAAACATCGCAAAATGTCCTGAACAAAGACCAAAAACATCGTAAAATGTCCTGAAAAAGACCTAAAAATCATAAAACGTCCTGAAGAAAACCACAAACCAAAACATCAAACTGTTCGAAAAACGCAAACACATTGTCATCTCTTGTCAAAGTCGGTCATATCAATCAGTGTTCATCATTTGTCGAACTACGTTGTCTCTATGCATTTGCTACGTAGGTAAGACTCATACTTGAGTCCCCGAGACATTAAGTCAGTCCTTTTAGGTTTGTAAAAATAAAATCATGACGCAATCTTTGCTCATCAAGACAAAGTCATTGGTCGTGTCGAACTACGAGGTCTCTAAGTGTATGACGTAGGCAAGGCCATCTATCGATGAGCCCCCGAGGCTGCACTAGGTCAGTCCATTAGGGTTCATGGTGCTACACTGGCACACACGTCAAAAGTCTTCAATCAATTTCGACATGGGAAAACTCCTAAAACAAAGTATGGCAATAATTCATTCAACATGTCAATCATATCATCATAACAATATCGGCATATAGTCAAACACAAGTCAAATTTGGTCAAAGCAAGTCAAATCATCATAAACTGGTCAAACTGTCAAATTTCAGTTAGTCTTTAGATGAGTCCTGAATGATAACCTCTGTCATTTATGCCTTAGGATGTGTCCTTCCTAGGCGTCGTCATCGTCATTCGACATTTTGAGTGATCCTCTTGACATCTAACGATCACTCTTCATGACATTAGTATTCTTCAGATGTGTCCTTCTGAAGAACCAACTCTGTCATTTATGCCTTAGGATGTGTCCTTCCTAGGCATCATCATTATTTTGAGGGAACCCTTATGACCATTAGGGATCAAATCCTCTAGTCATCGGCATTATTCAGGATGTGTCCTTCCTGAATTCACCAATTCTCGGCATTTTCCAAGGTCAATCAAAACTTTTAAACATTTTGACATCTCGACATTATCAAACACGGCATCTTAACATCAGAACAATGGATATCCAGACCCACTTGGCAAACACTTGACAATTGTTCTTTTGATCTTTTATCATGTTATTAGTTTTTCAGCGAGATCCCACTAAGCAGGATTTAGAGAAGCAGCGACGTAGCATGACAATTGACACACATGACTACTAGCTTCTCAGCGAGGTCCTGATTCTGGGATTTAGAAAAGCAACGACATATCATGATAGGGACTTTATTTTTGTATTTTGGCAATCATGTCACTAGTTTCTCAAGGATGTCCTGGAAACAGGATTTAGAGAAGCAGCGACGTTTCATGATTTTTCCTTGTCTTTTTCTGCTTGTGGTTGATTATGACAAAAAGACTGGGGCAGTCATGCTCTCGGTATGAGTCATCATCATCCTTGTCTGTGACTGTTTGTCTTACGTAATGGTACGACCTTGCACACCTTGATCTATGTCATATCATGGTGTTTGTGGGCCATTACAATAGTTTTCCCAATGATGATTAAAGAGCAATAAATATTAAAAGTCCTACAGTAAAGTTTCGAAGGATTTGGTCTAGGAATTAACATGCATTTTTCATTAGTCTGGTCATCTTCTCTTCTTCAATATGGTCATCTTCTCTCATCAGTCTCGTCATCTTCTCTCGTCCATCTCATGATGATATCCTGTGACATCAAAAAACATAAGTGCATACATGATCATATAAACATTGCATTAGGTCCATACATACATCATCCATGGCATCAAATCATATGCATAAACATTGTATTATCATAATCATCAACAATGCATCTTTTACTAAATACATTATGCACATCATTAAAATAATCATATAAATAAGCATTGCATCATCATGGCATCAATATCACAACATAGGCATCATATCACATACATGATACATCATAAATCATACATTACACATGTCATAATACATAAAGCAAAGAGCATCACATAACACATGTAGGCCGCATCAAAACTGCATCATCATATACTATCATCTCAAAAAGGTACAATGTCACAGGATAAAGTCATGGGATATCCCAAAAATGGAGCTCGCAGGCTCAATAATATACATAGTGTGTCAAAATACAAGTATGCCCCTAAGGTAGGCTCTCATCATCCTCTCGAGGTGAGGAATGTGGTGGCTGAGGCCCTGTCACTAGCTTTGAAGCAATAGGGGGCCCTGTAGCAACCTCTGTCTGAGAAACTGATGGAACCGCGAGTGACGGTATCATCCTGACGCTGGCAAACGTCTGTGAGGTCAATGCTGCCGGACTCTGGGAGGTAGATGGATCTATCACTGGCGGCTGATCCTGTACTGACCTCTACGCTGAAACTGTGGAAACCTCTGCCTGTGCCACTGACGGAGCTACAAAGGACGATGCCATCTCAACAATATAGAACATCTGTGAAGTCACTGCTACTGGACTCTGAGAAATAGAAGGATCTGTCACTGGTGGCTGTACTAATCTTTGCACCGAACTAGTCGACCTAGGACTAGGAGTGTGCCTGCGCGAATGATGGGACCTGTGCCCTGAAGTGTGCCCTGTCGAGGTAGACCCTCCGACACTAGTATGGCTCCTCGTACCACTGCCACTACCTGACCGGTGTCCGCTACCTGTCCTCGTCTGTGATCGGGACAAGGTAGGGTCTCGTCGTTCTGGCAGCACTGCCTGCTCATGGAGAGTCCAGTACTACCCCAGTCTCGTGCTAACTCTGGCCAACTCCCAAGCCATGTCTCCCATAGGTCCTGTACACAAGGTTACAAACTCGGTACACCACTAGGCTGCATCCTGCTGGCAGATCACCGCCTGATCCCACTCTACCCGGGCTACCTCTAGAGCTGACCAGAAGACCCACCGGTGAGGTTTAATTTTGTCTGGCGGATTTCGACGGACCCTTTGTTTTCGCCGACGTCTTTCGGCGATCTTGCTTTTTTGGTTTTTATTCAGGAATTATCTTATGACGATTTTGTTTTTTACTGTTTTTTCCTTTTGTTTCCTTTTACTTTGTTTTTTTCTTTTGTTTTGTTTTGTTTAATTTCTTTGATGACCCTGATATCGACAGCATTTTGAACGATGAGTAGATTTTCCGACTGTTTGTCGATCTGTTGTTTTCTTTATGCCGATTTTGCCGATCTGATTTTTTTTATTTATTCGGATTTGTTGATTATTCGGATTTTGCCGCCGATTTTTGCCGATTATCTTGATTTTTCTTCTGTTTTTACTTTTTTTCGACGATGATTTGTTTACCTCGATACACCATGACCCGTTGTTTGATTGATTCGAGATTGCCGAGAGTTTACTGTTGATTGATCTGCATTTTCATCCCTTGTTGGCTACTAGCGCCTGCCTATCGCTGTCACAAAGGCCACCGATGGCCGCCCCCCATGCATACCGGGATGACTCCGGTATACTGTTCCTTACTGCACATCCTGCTGCTCTCTGAACTGCCTAAGGACACGTTGTGGGAGGTACATCTCAATGATCAGTGACATCTGCACTGTCCTGCCAATCAGATATTTGTACTGCCTGCAGAAGCTGAGGTGCTCGTCCTCATCATCCCATGCTACACAGTCTATGTATGGCCTCCAGATGAATGTCACCATGGTGTCAATCTTGTGCCGCCACCACCCTGTCTCGCCCATATGGGTCTGTTGTAATGCACCGTCATAGTAGTAGGAGTAGGGCATCCCCTCGGCTAGCTGCGGTCTGTCAATAGGAGGGCGGAATATAGCAATGTGCTCCCATGCCCAAATCATCATAAGAGTGGTCCCGCAGGAGATACTCTCTCCTCTCCTGTACGCGATGTCATGAAGCTGATGGTAAAGCATCCCTAGTAGGCAAGGACCCCACGCATAAACTATCCTGTCTCGCCTCGTGCCAACCAGGACATCTCCCCAACCAATCAGAAAGCCATGTCCTCGCCGGTCAGGAATCAAGATACCCGCAATCATCATCGCCAGAAATGCATCGAAGCGCCTGTAGTGCTTTGCCATGAACTCCCATCGGATCTCATAGCCTTGAATCCCCAGTCCAATGCCCTGATCCCGATAATAGGCACGGAAGGTCTGCTCGCCATGCCGTGGATCATAGACAATCCGCTCCCCTCGAATAGGAATCCGGAGAATCTGGTAGACGTCCTCCAAGGTAATGGTGGCCTCACCTGTCGGCAGGTGGAAGGAACAGGTCTCAGAGTGCCATCGCTTGCACAGTGCAGTCAATAATCCCCTATTTTTCTGAATGGCGGGCATGAATGCAGCATAGAATAAACCCAAGCGCATCAATCGTCGCCGCTCTCGCAGGCCCAACTAATCGGCAAACCGAAAGGTGGTCGGTCTGCTCTCTCTCGTATAAATAGGGGCAAGCTGCCTCTGCAAAAAGACGAACACTGCGTTAGTACCTTTCGGACAATTGTCAACATCATGAAAAGCAACTAAGGTCATGTAAACATCAAAACAAGTTTTCTTAAAGAAACAGGCAAGTGCAACGCAACCAGGCAGTTGCGTCGCGAAAAGACAACTGCATCGTTGAAAAAAATAAATGCGTCTTGACATAACAATTGCGTCTCGAAATATCAATTGCGTCATGAAAATTAGCAAATGCATCGCAACATGGCAAATGCGACACGCCTTGGCAATTGCAAATTTCAAAAAAGCAACTGCGTCGCAAAATTGCGATTGCGGCATTCCGGCGGTCTAATGCGACTCGACAAGTCGCTTGCGTCGCACGAAATGTCAAATGTGGCGCAAACAACCGGTGAAATCAATTTGGTCTTAGCACTTGCGTCGCGATGCATCAAATGCGTCGAACGCGAAGGCAATTGCGGCTTATGTGAACGCATATGCGTCGCAGTGCAAATGTTGACTATCCTATAAAGCATTAAATGACACGCAAAACGATAAAATGACAAAGTGAGTTTAAGGTACATACCGCCGGCTCTGAGCCCTCTGGCCGTCTGAAAGTCCTCATGATCTCCCCACGGTGCTCTGACACTAGAATAACCATCCTTGCTGCTGCGCCTTTCGCTCTGAGCTCTCAAGTTTCGCAAGGTAAATAGTAAAAGTGAATTGACTTTAACCCATTTTTCAACCTATTTATAAGGTCAAAATGACATTTTTCAAACAAAGTCAATACTGGAGGCTCATTTGAACACCTTTGACTTCCTCGTAAGTCGCTTTAAACATGTCAGAATCCGAAACCGACTGCACCGTTATTTTTCTGGTCATCAAATTGATTTATCGGGACCCTTTGCAAATTTCTCTGGCACCGACTCAAAATTTGAAATTTTTCCAAGGGGGCAATGATACTCCGTACGCTCTCTGGGGCATATTCTTGGCTTATTTTTCTTTGTCACAATGCGACAAGCGACATTATGACAAAGAGGGCAAAATGTAGACACCTAAAAATGACCTAAGCCTGCAAGCTTCATTTTTATCACTTTCCCCTAGCATAATTATGACATTTAATTATGTCCTTGGTCCACATTCGACTATTAATTAAAATAATTTATAATTGTTTAATTAATTCATGTCTTTATATTCTTCATGATTATTAAATAAATAAAATTTATTTATTAAATACGTCATTAACTATCTAAATTAAATAAATTTCTTAATTTATTTAATTCCCTTTGTCATTTAATTCTTCCCGATTATTAAATAAATGAATTACATTTATTTATTTAATACGTCACTAACTGCCTTAATTAAATAAATTGATTAATTTATTTAATTAATTAATCTCATCTCCTAAATTAAATAATTTTAATTTAATTATTTAATTGCCAATTAATATTCTTCTCATTTTAAATAAATTAAATTATTTAAAGTGTCATGTCAATCTTAACTGTCAGTCTTTTTTGATAAATAATCTGAAAAAGATTATTTATTATCTCTCAAAATCCATAATTTGAATTATTTTAATTCAAATTAGTAATTAATCTTCCAAAAATCGAGCAATCGGGTAGATTCTTGATTTTTCAAATCTTATCTTCAGTCCATATCTTATCTCTTTGATTTTTCGAATCTTGCAAATCAGGCAATCTTATCTTCTTGATTTTTTGAAAATCTTTATTTTCTAATTAATTTGTCTCATTTATTCTCCACCGTCGATCCGATTTTATTCTGACCATTCGATTAAAGATTTTTCCCTAACCCTAATTAGGGATTCTCAGGTTTAATCTGGATCGTTCATTTTAGGTTCTCATCATTAATTTATCTCGTCCGTCCATTCGAAATGACATTTTCTATAAAATGCCATCTTCCTCTCACTTTTCGATTACACACGCACATGCTGACATTTTGCATAATTATTATAGGCATTTATTTACTCTCACACTTAGTTTTTCATATGCAATTTCATTATTTATTATTATAGTCATTTAATCAAGTCATGGCATTGTTTTAGGCATAAACATTGTCAATCATAGGCTTTTAGGCATAGGCATTTAGATTTTGAATAAATCCTTCAAAACTTGCTTTAGTCTTGTCATTTGTAATAATTGCTCATACACGAATCTTAGGGCATCTTTATTTACTGCAAGCTAGGAGGTGTAACGAAGGTAAAGCATGGAAGAGGAAGACTTATGGTAATATCGTTCCTTTTGTTTTCATCATTTTTTTCTTTGTGCTTCGTTATTTTCAATGGATTTTAGTGTTATTAATCTAACAATCTAACAAATCTGATTTTCCTTTGATTACAGTAACAACAAACACCATCATCACTTCCATTCAAGAAATTAACAACTAAACTAATAGGGAAGTAGAAAAATGCATGCATAATGAAGAAACACAAGAGAAACATCCATAAATCATGCAATGTAGCTCTCTATTACTGTAGAATGCCTTTACACCAGCTCTCCAACCATTTACAACTGAGGGGGAGACCCCTATTTATAGTTTTCCAAAGCTCAAATGAATGGCAAGGATTGATTGCATTGTGTGGCTCATATTTGTTTTACATTAGGGTTTCACCTACCCCTCAATATTCAACAATTTAAAATACATATTTGTCCTCATTCTTATTTTTTCTTGTAGTGCCTAGGTGTTGTAGCATTTTGTCCTCTAGCTGATTGCCCTTTTGTTGTAGCTGAAACTATTCAAAAGTTGCCTTTTTACTTGATGTGTTCGCAACATCCCTCAATCAATCAAGTACACCTTGTTTGCATCATTCTTAAATGGATCAGATGATCTGATGAGATAGCTCCTGATGGATCATGATCAATTGTTTAGAGGGAGGAAACAACCGCTCCCTCCCACCACCTTCAAGGCCACCTTTTATAGTTTTGTCACTGACTCCCTTGACATAGGCCTGCTTCTAATGTCAACTCTATTGATGGGTGCTAGGGGAAGAGGCGAGTATAAAATGAATGGAGCAATGTCTTTGTTCAACCCTTCCTTGATTCAATCTTCTCAATGGGCCTCCCCAACAGACCCATGGTAGGTTCCGTGAATCCTGCAGCTAATTCCATATATCCTACAAGAAATGTTAGCAAAGCCCTGCAAAATCCATGTTAGACCAAGTAATTCAATGTTTAAGGATCTTAACATTTCTTTCATATCATGATTTTCCTTCGTTCAGAGGAGAAATAGCAATGCAGGCCCAAGGGTCGGACTTCCCCAGGCTGGCAATCATTCTGGAGGAGGTCACAAATGGATGTCAAACATGGCACAGCGGCTCGCATTGATCCACCCGCGCTAAATTTTTCAAGTCGAGATGGGGCTCATTAGAAGGTTGGGTCATTTTAGCACATGGGTTTGATCACCCCTTGAGGTCTTGGAAATTCCAGCTTAGTCATTTTGAGTGTGGATCCAAAGGTTGTGGATGATGGAAGTGGCTTGGTCATTTTGGGACTCCGTCGTTTAAAATAACATTGGTAGAGCTGTGTCCCGCAAGCGGCATCCCGCCATACGGGATCCACAGGCTCGCGGACAAAGTTGGAATTACATCCAACAATTAATACAATAATAAAGGCTTGAGATTTTCCCAAATTTAATCATCTAAAAAAAACTATCCTAAGCATATTAAACATTGTCCTTCAAATATTGAATGCCTATACAAAATATTCATGCCAAAAATTTCACCAAGAGAATGCATAAACCGCACCACCACAAGGAGGAATGAAGACACTCGCGGGACTACGGGTTCACCGCACTACTATAGGGATCAAACCGGGAGGTCGTGGGTGCGCAGTAGACACCGCACTACCGCACAAGACTAAAGAAGGGGTCGCGAGGCCACGGTAGGTGATGGCCATCTCAAAATGGTAGAAAGTGGGCTCAGTCATCCTTGAGGTCCTGGGAATTTTACCCTAGTCACTTTGCATGTGGGTCCGAAGAGGGTGGGAGCAAGGTTCATCATCATGAACAGGCCATTTGGACTGGAAAATTTGAAGCGGAGACCCACAGATGGGGGCTTGCAATAGGGAACCTGCTTGAAGTATAACCGCGAAGTCGGGACCCGCTGATCGGAAGGATGTTTAGGTTTCGCTGTTTCAAGTAATCATTTGAAAAGTGGTGAAAGGTCAATAGAAACCCACAAAGGATGACCTATGCCAAATATTTTGTCTTTGTTTTGAGCTTGGACGAAAGTCATGGAAGCGGGGTCCGTTGGGCGAACAGATGGGTTGTGAAGGTCGTTTGCAACGGTGAACTCGTCATGGAAATCCACAGACGGAAGTCTGCGGGGAGATGTCCACAAAGAGCCAACAGTTAGTCACTTGACACAAAGGGAGATTGGATGGAAACAAAATAGTTGAGACCCGCATGGCAGGTGGCGGGCTCAGGTCGGCAAGGGAGCAATGAAGGCAAGACGGCAACCCGCAAGAGACCAGAACCAGAACAAAAGTGGGGCTAGAACCAAAACGGAAGCAAAAAGGGAGCGGAGGCGGGACTGGAACCAGAATGGACATGGGGTCATTACAAGAATGAAAATGGGGTCAAAACTAGAATGGAACTAGAACCAGAACCAGAATGGAAGTGGGGCCAGAACCGAAACCGGAACCAACCGATGGTTCCAAGTTTAATTCCCACTCTGGTTCTGCTTCCGCTAGTTTATCACTTCAAGGCCAAAGACTTGGAAAACTTGAAGATGGTGAAACCTAGTCGACTTGGGATGATTCTATGAGACTCCTTGACCACTTAGGACTCAAAATAGGGGGCATGCAAAATGAGGCAATGACAAAAGTGACCTGGCAATGTGAAAGAGAGGGTCCTCATTCTGAATGAGGCTTATGTGCAAAAGATGTACAAAAAATGGCGAGTCGATGGGGAAATGCTCTAGATCATTTCGATGACAAACTAGAATCACGAACCCAAAATATTTGGTTCCAATCTTCATGCTAGGGAAAACAAACTAGACACTCAATCAAAGGATCGAAACCACTAGTTAGTCCAACCTTCAATATACTGAAAATCCCAGTGTGTACATATGCATTAATTCCCATCCTTTAGTTGCTACAGGAACCCAAGCTCCGTCAAGTTAAGCTATGTAGTTTATTACAACTCCAAAAGCATCTAGGACATTGCCTCACTACCAATCAGGCATCCATAGCCCCGATGAGGTTGTCATTATGATTCTCCCAAAAATTGCTCTACTGTCATCCAGGAGTCCATAGCCCCAGTAGAGTTGTTCGGACCCCCTTGAAAATTTGAATTTCTTTCTTTTGATTTTCAATATTTTTTATTTCTTTATTTTTGTTTCTTTTGATTTTATTTTCAATTCTTTTATTTCAACCTACAAGCAGTGAAACTTGCACTCAGGGCTGAGAATCACAGTGGCGCTGAAGCAGAATTTTAGTTTTTTCACTTAACTAGACTTCACAAAGGACCTATAGCAACCTCCAAATTCTTAAAGTGTGTAAAAGATATAAGATTTTAGAATACATTAGGAAAAGATTAAACCAACGACTTATCCTCTTCGAATAAAACACCCAGATCGCTTAACACTAACAGGGGACCTTCACAATCCACTCTAAAAACCTTATTATAGTTTGACGAAGAAATACATAGAATAGCCCTAGGTACTTAAAATGGTTTTGTGCACACACATGTGCCTAGCTAGAAGCAGAGGAACCCCAAGAAAAGTAGTAGCAAAGCGGCAGTAAAACAATAGTAAAACAGAAGTGAACAAAAAACAATCACCTACACTAACCAAAGCAGGAAAGCAAAAGAAAACATCAAAGAAAATAGCCTACAACAAACCAACTAACCTAGCGAAAGCAGGAAAGTGACATATTTACAAGACTCCTATACTACCCAAAATAGACTATGTACAAATACAAGACACCTATACTACCCAAAATGGACTATGTACAAAGATATTTACAAAGCACTACGTTCAGGCAAGGAAAACTGAAGTTCACGCTCATTGGACTTCATAATGCATGCACAAGTAGACAAGTGATCATTATAGTTCTAATCCATGCAGATTCATCTTTATATTCAGAAAAAGGAAATTCAATATTGCAGCATTCAAATTCTATCCCACCATCATGAAAAATCAACAATTGAGGAGGCTCGTTAAATCCATGGTTAATCCATAAACACGTTTGTCTCCCCTCATTCCCATAATCAAAATGGTAAATGTAGCTAGGAAAATTAACAGGAGCAAGGAAGGATAGAACCTAGATGTCGTCATGTGACTATGGTAGCATTTGATAGTCGACAGCGAGCACAACATTGTTGATCATTGCATTGGCAGCTTCAGATGGTGACACGGGATTGTGCAACATTTCTGATCTTAGGCCTACAAAGGGCTGGGAGGACAAGGCAGTAGACATTTCTCCTAATCTTTGTGTGGAATCCATACCTCCTACCGGTCGTTCCTCAAGGAGAAACACTTCATCACGTTTATCTTCCATAGTGCATGACTCCACTTGACTGTTGTCTTTAGAAGGCAACATGTTGTCCCATCTACTATCCTAGGTGTTGACCTTATTTTTATGATGTTCAATGTCATGGGATGATGACATGCACAAATCTATCCTCATGTCGCTCTCTGAACATGTGAGAGGGTCAGCAATGGTCAAGGCAGAAAGACCCCCAGTTGTATCTTGCAGTTGACTAAGTATGTCATGTGTGTTGGCAGCCATTGAAACACCTCCACCTTTATCTTCTTCCTTTTGCATTTCATGAGTCTCACCTGGGTTTTCAATCATTGCTTCATGGTCACTATCATTGTAAATGGAAAAGGAACCCCTCTCCCATTCCAGAGGCTCCAATGTTTCATCAATGGAAGGTTCAGGTAGTATGTCTTCATCGCTGCCAACCTTTGAGATGCATTCTTCCTCGGCATGGGCATACCTCTGCAGTATAGTTCCTAATGGAAAGAAGTCATCAATTGACAACACCCCATCAAGGGGACCAAAATCTACTACACAATTTCCCTCCAAGGACTCGCCATAAAGCCCATTGTCTATGGTATACAAATGATCTTCAAGAGGAAAAAATTCTTGATGACTGGTGGACAGTGTTCCCATGTGTTTTGCCCCATCATTTGGAGGCTCAGGGATGTGTTGTTCTTCTTCTATTGCCATCTCAATATCCTCATAAGGGTTGCCTTCAACTAAGTTGTCACTTGGCTCTAGTTCTTGATTCACACGTTCAATCCTTGAAGCAACTGTAGGAAGTGGTGTACTCAGCTACCTCACTTGTTCTTTGACTTGCTCGATGGCTTCTTGGCATAGTCCATATGTGAACTCCGATTGTGATGAATCATGAAGCCTACACCAATTTGGTAATAGAAATACCTCCAAATCCACTTCATGTCTTAGTTTGGACCAATCCTTTTCCAATCTAGAGATGAGTTGGTTGTATCTTTCCACCATTGAGTCCTCACCATCACTTGGGAAGGAAGTTGGATAGTGACCAGCCATGACTTGTAGTTGTTCCCATTCCTCCAAATCTACATTTTCAGATGCTTGGTCACTATCACTATAGATGGAGAGGTCCTCTAATCTGATTTCACTTATGCCTTCGTCATTTTTTTCTATTGTCCCAGTGTTATCATCCTTTTCCTCTTTATGGTTTTCATCCTCTATATCTGCTACCCCAACATTGACTTGTGTCAAATTTCTTGGTTCATCTTCAATGTGTTATCCCCCATATGTTGACAGCTCTTTTGCTTCATGGAATGCCTCGTCCTCATCGAAGGTTGGCTGCTCCAACTTGTTCATGCAGCCCTTGATTTGGGTGATGGTATTTACACACGATGAACAAGTTAATTCTGAGTGAGGGGTATTGTGAAATCTGCAACAGGTAGACATCAGCACCTCGTCTAATCTTGGTCAATCTTCACTGCCCAAACATTCTTGGACCAGCCCCTTGAATGCCTTAACTGCCATGGTTGTCAATTCTTCCTTTGGGTCTACAAGAGCCATAGGCTGATATATTTCCTGAAAGCGAATTTCTCCTTGCAAGACTCTTTCAACCCTATTCAAGAATGTTAGACACCCCAACTCATTGTGTCTGTGGGTGCCATGAATCCTACACTTATTTGCCGATGCAAATTGATGCAATGGTTTCCTACATCTTCTATTCAAATATGCATGTAGTTGAGTGATGTCGATTTGTGCATGTTGCTCCATTTCAACTCAGCTTTTGTTTTTCCCTCAGAATTTTTTGATTTTAAGTTTCAGCATTAAAATAGATTTCCTTATCTCAAATTTCTTCTTGAAAGTGTTCTTTTCAAATCCCAACTTTCAGCTTTGTAGCCTCAACATGTCAACCCTCCTTCTAGCTCTAGTTTTGTTGATGAGTGCTAGGAGGAGAAGGGAATGGAATGAATGTAGTAGTTTCTTTGTTCAACCACGTCTTGATTCAGCCCTCCTAGTGCCAATTTTGTTGATGTGTTTTTTATGCACTTCTCAACACAGGTAATGCATAGGTACATCACCTCTCTTGAAAGACAATCTTCCATAATCAGATTGCAGAACACTATCCCAAGGTCTCTAATGTCAGGTCTTGACAGTGCTTGGAATATCTTAGTTGTTTCATGTGATTTGTAGAAATTGTTGCTCAGTTGTTGCAGGCTCAAACAACAATCTAGAACTCCTATTTCAGCTTTAGATTTGGCTTTACAATGTGAAATGAACCTTAGATTAGGTTACTTATTAAAAAAAAGGGAAAAATGGCAGGGAAGAGAGGAAGTTCTTAGACCTAAAACTATGAATGAACAGTGATCATGGAGGCTGCTATAGTAGACAAACTCCCTAAATTGGGTTTTGCTTAGCGAAGATGAACCTACAGTTATACAAAACCAGTGCAATCTTCTAAGGACTATAGATTTTCAGATTGCATACACACATCATGAACATGCAATTGAACTAAGTTTCAGCAATAAAGTAAGGAAGCTCAGAGTAGATTTACAAAGTGATTCGTCATCAACAAACCACAAAAAGCATGAACTGGAAATTCATCAAATATAGTAACAACAAACACCATCATCACTTCCATTCAAGAAACTAGCAACTAAACTAATAGGGAAGTAGAAAAATGCATGCATAGTAAAGAAACACAAGAGGAACATCCATAAATCATGCAATGTAGCTCTCTATTGCTACAAAATTCCTTTACACCAGCTCACCAACCATTAACAACTGAGGGGGAAACCCCTATTTATAGTTTTCCAAAGCTCAAATGAATGGCTAGGATTGATTTGCATTATGTGGCTCAGATTTGTTTTACATTAGGGTTTCACCTACCCCTCAATATTCAGCAATTTAACATACATCTTTGTCCTTATTCTGGTTTTGTCTTGTAGTGCCCAGGTGTTGTAGCATTTTCTCCTCTAGTTGATTTCCCTTTTGTTGTAGCTGAAACTATTCAAAAGTTTCATTTGTACTTGATGTGTTCACAACATCCCTCAATCAATCAAGTACACCTTGTTTACATCATTGTTAAATGGATTAGATGATCTGATGAGATAGATCCTGATGGATCGTGATCGTTTGTTTGGAGGGAGGAAATAGATGCTCCCTTCCACCACCTTTAAGGCCACCCTTTATAGTTTTGTCACTGAATCCCTTGACATAGGCCTGCTTCTAATGCCATCTCTATTGATGGGTTCTAGGGGAAGAGGTGAGTATAAAATGAATGGAGCAATGTCTTTGTTCAACCCTTCCTTGATTCAATCTTCTCAATGGGCCTCCCTGACAAACCCGCAGTAGGTTCCATGAATTTTGTAGCCAATTCCATATATCCTACAAGAAACATTAGCAAAGCCCTGCAAAATCCATGTTAGATCAAGTAATTCAATGTTCAAGGATCTTAACATTTCTTTCAGATCATGGCTTTCCTTTGTTTGGAGGAGAAATAGCAATGTGCACCCAGGGGTCAGACTTCCCCAGGCTGGCAGCCGTTCTGGAGGAGGTCACAAAGGGACGTCAAACATGGCACAGTGGCTTGCATTGATCCACCTGCGCTAAATTTTCCAAGTCAATATGGGGATCATTTGAAGGTTGGGTCATTTTAGCACATGGGTTTGATCACCCCTTGAGGTCTTGGAAATTCCAGCTTAGTCATTTTGAGAGTGGATCCAAAGGTTGCAGATGCAGGAAGTGGCTTGACCATTTTGGGACTTCGTCGTTTAAAACAACATTGGTAGAGCGGCATCCCACAAGCAGCATCCCGCCATGCGGGATCCACGAGCTTGTGGACAAAGTTGGAATTACTTCCAAAAACTAATACAATAATAAAGGCTTGAGATTTTCCCAGATTTAATAATCTAAAAAAAACATGTCCTCAGCATATTAAACATTGTCCTTCAAATATTGAATGCTTGTACAAAATATTCATGCCAAAAATTTTGCCAGGAGAACGCATAAATTGCACCACCATAGGGAGGAATGAAGACACTCGCAGGACTGCAGGGTCACTACACTACCGCAGGGATTAGACCAAGAGGTCATGGGTCCATAGTAGACACTGCACTACCGCAGGGATCAGACTGAGAGGCCGCGGGTCCTCAGTAGACATTGCACTACTACACAAGACTGAAGAAGGGGTCGTAGGGCCGTGGTAGGTGACGACCATCTAAGAATTGCAGAGGTGAGATAGAGTTCCGCCAAGCCCAACCTAGATGGATTCACCCGCATCAGGTTTTCAAGCTAAGGTGAAGCCTATTAGAAGGTTGGGCTATTGTAGCAAGTGGGCTCAGTCATCCTTGAGGTCCTAGGAATTTTACCCTAATCACTTGGCATGCGAGTCCAAAGAGGGAAGAATCAAGGTTCATCATGAACAAGCCATTTAGAATGGCAAAGTCGAAGCAGAGACCCGTAGACGAGGACCTGCTTGAACTCCAACCGTGGAGTCGGGACCCGCCGATCGGAAGGATGTTTAGGTTTCGTCATTTTGAGTAGTCGTTTGAACAGCGGTGAAAGGTCAATAGAAACCCGCAAAGGATGACCTACACCAAATAGGTTGTCTCTATTTTGAGCTTCGATGGAAGTCATGGAAGTGGAGTCCATTGGGCGAAAAGATAGGTTGCGAAGGCCATTTGCAATGGCGAACTTGTCACAGAAATCTGCGGATGGAAGTCTGCAGGAAGAGGTCCCTGAAGAGCCAATAATTAGTCACTTGGCACAAAGGGAGATTGAACGATAATGAAGCAGTCGGGACCCGCATAGTGGGTGGTGGGCTCAGGTTGGAAGGGGAGCGGCGAAGGAAAGACAGCAACCCGCAAGATACCAGAACTGGAACGAAAGCGGGGCCAGAACCAGAACAAAAGCGAAAAGGGGGCAGAGTCGGGACCAAAACTAGAACAGAAACAAGGCCAGAACCGGAACGGAAATGGGGCCAGAACCAAAACAAAAGTGAAACCAGAACCAGAACGGAAGTGGGGCCAGAACCGGAATGGAATCAGAACCATAACTAACCGATGGTTCTAGGTTCAATTCCCACTCTGGTTCCACTTCTGCCAGTTTATCACTTCAAGGCCAAAGACTTGGAAATCTTGAAAATGGTGAAACCTGGTCGACTTGGGATGATTCTATGAGACTCCTTGACCACTTAGGACTCAAAATAGGGGGTACAAAAAATGAGGCAATGACAAAAGTGACCCAGAAATGTGAAAGAGAGGGTCCCCATTCTAAATGGGGTGTGTCTGCAAAACATGCACAATAACCCCTAACCTCCTTGAGGTTAGATTAATTTTAAGTCAATGCAATTCAAGGGTAATTTTATTTTTACTCTAGAATAATTATGAATTTCCCTTGGGATAAAAGGATGGAAGCAATGGATTTGAAGTGACAATGGCAGCCTAATGGCTATATTTCAGACAATGACAAAGTTCACCTGTCTCGTGGTAGAAACTCTCATCAAAACTAGATCTATGGGGATTGGGAACCCACGGGTGATCAGAAAAGGTATCATGCAAACATAGTGAATACAAACAGAGCATATAGAAGACGGTACCATTTCTCTCAACCTAATTGGGTTCCAATTCCACCCCATAGGGTTTTGAACAGAAATGGCCAACTGATTATTGATATCTGTGAAAGGGACACTTTTTATAATAGGGATTTTCAAAGCAAACCATATGAGAAAAATCATCTTTTCTACAACAGTCATATCAATAAGCTAAGGCCAATTTCAAGTTATTTAGAAACAGAGATTCAAGAGCAGTACAATCCAAAGGTGAAGGGAACCCAAGATAGGAAAATAAGAATCCAAAAGGGTTGTAGAATAAAAAATCAACAGCTCAAAATTCTAAGGCAACTCTAAATTTGAAGGAACGTATGAACTCTGCCCTACAAGGGCAAATGACAAGAGAAAAATCCCTGCTCTCTATGAGTATAGGGAAGCAACATGATTATTGTGCATAGATCATGGACCATCAAGGTGTTCCCTTCAATCCAAATGTACTTGGAAATCCCCTCTAGAAGAAGAGTACAAAGGAATACGCTCAAGTCCAAACTGAGCAAATGGATCAAAAAAGAAAAAATCAAAAAATAAAAGAAGGAAGCGATCAAGAAAAAGGAAAACGACTACGAAAGTTTGGAAGCACAAGGAGGAAAAGAAGGTAGAGAAGGTTCAAGATAACATGTTCAGCTAGCAGGAGGCAGAAACCCCATCCTCAGGAGATTGTGGTACCATCAAAATCACCTTTCCAAAAAAAAATTTGCAACCTCAAATTCAAGACCTCGGGGACAAAGCATTAATCTATAAGTTCTGGAACTTAAAATTTCCTTTAGATCAATTAAAAGATTTGATTTATGAATACTAGGAAGGGGTGCAACAATTATTTTATCTGGATTCAAAAAAAGGAATATTTGTAGTCATATTTGATAGTAAAAATCATAAAGATGTGATATTTAGAGTTAAATCATGGGTTTTTTGAGGGTCTAGATTATGTATACAACCTTGGATACCAAATTTCAAACCAGAAGAATCCTCCTTCAGATTTATTCCCTTCTGGTTCCAAATTCTAGGTTTACCACTTGAATATAGGGAACTAAACTTGGTTGAGTCAATAGCTAACCATGTGGGAATCGTCCTAATGCACGACAAGACTTTCTTTAAAAACCCTTCAAAACCCATCAGAACGTGTGCCCTTCTAGATATGACCAAGAATCTCCCACATCATATTCAACTAATCTCAAATTTTGGCACATGGTATCAACAGATTCTCTTCGAATCCCCTGAAACTACATGCTACAATTGCCACATTATAGGTCACTCTCCTTCTTAGTGCACATCAAGATTTCTTCCATCGGATACTAATCATATAGTTAATCATAAAAGTGATGCATGTTTGAAGGGCACCAATGATACATTTGCTACAAGCCCATATGCTTGTAGCTAGAAATAGACTAGTGGCCTAGGAATGTCACATCAAGAGGCTAAGAATGGGGAAAAGGGCATACTCAAGAGAAAATGAGAAGAAACAGGTTCATAATTAAGTCTTTTCACTAACTCGCGAGCAAATAAAAGGGTACAGTTCAACTTAAGGTGCCCAAAAACATATGAAAGCTAATACAAACATTTTCCACTCCATCACTTAACTTATACATCCCTAAGGAAAAGATAAGCTCAGAACTTCAACTCATAGAAATAGTGAAGAAGTTAATGTTTCAAGGCACGAGAGATTATCTTGCTACCTGGTCATTAAAATATAACATGCAACAGGGGTAGATAATTGCTTAGGAGTTGACTTCTTTTGACAAGAAAGACCAATTGATTCTATCAAATTCAAAAAAGAGGATAACTGATATTGAACTAGAGTATATGGCAGATAAGATGTTGTTTTCAATTGGTTCAAATATGTTAGAGGAAATTGCATTAGAAGAAGATTTATGGGGAAGTAGTACTTAGTCAAATTTCTAAGGTGAAAAGGACATTCTAGGTTCCCATTGCCTCAAAAGGTAATGAGAGGACAAAATGCCTCTACAAAGTTTATCAAATATCAGTATCTTTTGGAACTGGAAAGACCAATGTCTCGGGAAAAAACTCAAAAGGATAATCAATTAGAAATAAAAGAAGTCACTAGATCTAGAAGAATCTAACAGATCCTCTACGCTATCACAAACCCCATATCAGATCTCAGTGAAAAAGTCACCTGGGAAGAGAGGTAGGAAGTCAAAACTCACTAAGATGCAGGAACAAATAGAAGCAGGAGTTTAGAAAATGATTTTTGAGTCTGTCAAACAAGAGACCAACGAGAGCTTGTTGCTCTCCTAGAGCGCAATGAGGATCTATACATGGAATGTCTAGGGCATTAACACCCCTAACAAGGGTGCTCGCATCAAGCAAATAGTAGATGCTTGTGGGGCAGATATGTTTTTGTTACAAGAAATGAAGACATCAGTATATGTGTATGAATCTTCAATCAAAAAATGGGCAATATGGGAATTCACACATTCACCAGCTAATGGGGCATTAGGAGGCCTAGTCATTTTGTGGAATCCAAAATTGGTAACTGTTAAAACTCATAAAAATGAGAATTATTGGCAACTTGTTGAGGTGACAAAGTATGAATTGCATTTTTGGCTCATCAATGTCTATGGCCCGACTTCTACCCTTGACAAGAAGAACTTGTGGGATGAATTAACAAGATAAATAGGTTTGATTCACACTGGGAAGATCATAATAGTAGGGGATTTCAATGAAATAACATCTTTGCAAGAAAAGAATGGGGGAATAAGCCCTTTTCCAAGGGTGATGTCAAATTTCAGTTTGTTTATAACATCCAATACTCTTAGGGATATTCATCCTGCCTCAGGAAAATACACCTAGACTAACAGAAGGAAAGGTCTTCTTCAAATTGTAGAACAACTTGACATATTTTTGGTGTCTCCCAACTAGTTTTACACATTGCATAATATAACGTCAGAAATTTTACCATACCCTGGTTCAAACCATTTTGCAATTTCTCTAAATATATCAAACATAACCATCCCAAGAGCAAAGTCTTCTTTTAAATTTGAAGTAATGTGGTTCAGACATCCGCATTTTATGAATCTTTTGAAACAGTGTTGGGTCAATGCTCCTTTTGTGCAAGGTACTAAGATGTTTCAGTTTCACAAGAAATTGATTTATGTGAAGCAGCAAATTAAAATCTAGAATAAGAAAATTTTAAAAAATATTTTTCACCAGAAAGATATAGTATTTAAAGATTTAACAACAGTTCATGAGAGCATAATTCAAAATGGTCTAGATGCAGCATTATATGACAAACGGAAAAGGCTACAGGAAGAATGGGAGGAACTATGTGCGAGAGAAGAGGTTTATTGGAGACAAAATTCTTGAGAGCTTTGGCTAAAAGAGGGAGATCGTAACACAAATTTTTTTCATGCTTCTACTCAAGTCAAAAGGGAAGCAAATTCAATTCATTCAATTCAATAGATATCCACATGAAATTGGCTTACAAAGGAAGAGGACATAAATAATGAAGGTGTTAAATTTTTCTCAGAAATCCTTTCTGCCCCGACAAGTTTAGATGCTAATTCAATTAATGATCAACAACAATTGTTGGGTACAATTCCACATCTCATCAGTATTGAAGATAATAACATGCTTATGAGGCCTTTCACTTTGGAAGAATTGAAATTTGTAGTTTTCTCACTCCCACCTAATAAGGCTCCAAGACCAAATGGATTCATGACATTATTCTTTCAAAATTGTTGGGAGTTTTTATATTTTGAGCTTCTTTGGGCACTGGAAGATTCAAGAAGAACAAGTTTCATGTTGAGACAATTTAATGTCACCAACATTGCAATATTGCCAAAAGTTAAAGACCCCAAAAACATTTGCAGAGTTTAGGCCCATCTCTCTTTGCAACACAGTTTACAAATTTTTCACGAAAGCAATCTACCTTAGACTCCAGCCCATCATTTCAAGAATTATCTCACAGGAGCAAGGAGGATTTTTCCTTGGAAGGGAGACGTATGAGGGAGCAATTGTAGCACACAAAGTTCTACACACAATAACAACATCAAAGTTGTCATCCTTTATTGTCAAGTTAGACATGATGAAAGCTTATGATAAGGTAGATTGGAATTTTCTGAATAAGGTGTTGACAAATTTTCAATTTTTCTCACAATGGTGCAAGTGGATAATGGCATGCTTATCAAGAGCCAAATTTTTAGTGATCATAAACGGAATCCCAATAGGATTTTTTTCTTCTTCGCAAGGGGTTAGACAAGGGGATCCACTTTTCCTGTTTCTTTTCATCATAATGGCAGAAGCCTTAAGCAGATTTATCCTTCTAAAACATAATCAAAGCTTATGGAAAGGATTAAATATAGCAAGATCAATTATTTCGGTCACACATTCTCTCTTTGCAGATTATACCCTCCTTTTCAATAAATCATCACTATCGGAAGCTAAGCAGGTCAAAGAAGTTTTGGACAAATATTCATCAGCATCTGGGCAAAAAATAAATCCAGCTAAGTCCAAGATTTATATACTAAATACTCCAGATGACCTTAAGAAGAAAGTAGTCAATATTTTAGGTTTTCAAGAAGTGGAATTGCCTTGTACCTACTTAGGAATCCCTTTCTTTAAAGGTTCTAATAGAGCCCATTATTGGGATAAGGTACTCAATAGACTTAAGGAAAGAATTCTAATATGGAAAGCTAGATGGCTATCACTCTCAGGCATAATTCTTCCAATCAAATCATTTTTATCATCTTTTCCTAACTACTTCCTCATTGTTCTCAAAGCCCCTACATTGGTAATCTTTGAAATAGAAAAAATAATAAGATCGTTTCTCTAGAAGGGTAACATAGATGAGCAAAAAAAGGTACCTTTGTTATCTCTAAAAATTCTGGCAAGGGGAAAGAAACAAGGGGGGGTGGGAGTACAAAATCTTTCATGGAGACACAAAGCTTTTGGGGCCAAGCTAGAATGGAAAATGTACACTAACCCAGATGCTAAATGGACTAGAATCATGCAAATCAAATATTTAGATAATGACAATCCTACAAGAATTTTAATAGTGGCAGGCCCCCTAAAGGGATTTGCTATATGGAATTTCATTCTAAAAATTAGGAATCTTATAACAAATTTTGCATCATGGGAAGTGAATAATGGGAAAAGTGTAAAGTTTTGGGCAGATTCATGGAATGGAAGACCACCATTGTCAGAAAATTAGGAACTGTATGAGGTAAGAACAATTCTTTCTGAAGCTTGGGGTGAAAATCTGTTAGATTATGTGTAATCCTCGGGATCTCTAAATGGGAAAGTAGTATGGAAAAAACCATCAAGCAATCTTATGTCCTCACAGTAGCTGGATTTATTCAGTAATGTTATGAAAGAAAGAATAGTATATTTATTTGCAAAACCAAATAGAATAATATGGGAAACTTCAAAAATAGGGTTATATTCTGTGAAAGAAGGTTACACAGTTCTAAGTCAATCCAAGCATTTTTCACAACCTCAATGTGCCTTTATTTTTTGTTGGAACATTAAAGTATTACCAAAAGTTGGTAGTTTTGCATGGCTTTCCATTCAAAAAACTATATTAACTAGTGATCACTTGGTTAAACTAAAGATTGCAAATCCATTCAAGTGTCCGTTATGTGAAGAAGAATTTGAAACAGCTGATCTTCTGCTTCTTTAGTGCAATTTTGCTAATCATTGTTGGAGTTTCATTAAAGAAAGGTCACAAATCTATAATCCTCTCCCAAATACACTTTGGGATCTCTTTCAAAGTTGGTCGATACTATACCAAACTTCCTTTTTTGCTTGTATTTGGCATATTGTCCCAACGATTGTTGTATGGCACATTTGGTGGGAAAGAAACATGAGAATATTTAGAGAAAAAAAATTTCCAATTGAGTTAGCAATATTGAAAATTGAAAAAGCAATATCGGAAGGGGTCAATACATGTGTTCAGAAAGAGAAGCTCACAAATTATTTATTCACAAACTGGGACAATTATATTTTAAAGAACTAGAAGGGTATTAAGTTACCATTTGATGGTAGCCTACTTAAAAGAAGTTCCAATAAAGTTGATAGAAATAAAGTTAAGTGGATTCCACCTCAAGAGGGTTTTGCTAAATTAAATTTTGATGGGGCATCTAAAGCAGAATCAGGATAGTCAGGGGTTGGTATATGTATCAAAAATTATTCAGGGAACCTTCTGGCAGTCTCTTCAGACCATCTAAATCAAGTCACAAATAATAGTGCAAAAGCACAAGATTTTCTTCTAGGTTTGGAATTGGAATTGGAATTGAAGGTTACAAATCTCCACATAGAGGGAGACTCTATGATAATCATAAATGCATGTAGGGAAATAAAGGTCCATAATTGGAATTTAAGTTATATACTTCAAAAATTTTGGACACTGATAGATAAATTTCATGCCACTGTAATCTCACATACCTATAGAGAAGGTAATAAGGTAGCTGACTTTATTGAAAATTTAGGTTGTGAGGCTAAGTAGATTAAGGTTTTGCATGATATAAGCCATTTAACTAATTTCCCTCATTTGATTCATTTAATCGAACAAGAGGCCAAAGGGGACCGCTCAGTTGAATGACCACACTTGCAAGTTTCCATATTACCACATGAGGATTATAATAAAATCAAGGATTTAAATTTATATTTTCCTCAGTTCCTTACTATTACTCATGGGTATTTAGGCCTTCGTACATATGCTTGTGTACAAAATCTGAGCTTTATGTGTTATCATAATCTTTGATGCTTGTGCCTATGTACTCAAATCACCATCACCTTAGCTCATTAAATTGGTTAAGGATACAAAATTGGTATAAGAAAACAAATTGGAGCTATGGTTGATGGAAATTTGTCCACTCCTTGATATACTTCAGGGTACTCACACAGAATATCCTAGAAATAATTTTATGCAATTTTCAAAATGTAGATTTCACATGAGCTAAATGAAACCAACATAAAAATCAATCACCAACTTTAGTGGGCACTCTAATGGATAATGATTATTTCTTCATTTCAAATTTGGGTGACTAAATTTGGCAAGGATTTATAATGATTATCATCATTCATTTATAGTGTCGGCACAATTTTCACTAATCGTACCTAGCACAAGGCATATGCTATCAGATGGAAAGAAGGCCAGTTAAATACCACGTTTGATTATTTGCAGATATGCAAGTAAGGTTCAATTAATTGCTTCAGCAGAAAGCGGGGATTTTACACGAGTGGAGAAGAGGTGAAGGTCTTGTTGATCCTCCATCAATTCATTTCTTTTAATGTATTTATCTGGCTTTAAAAAGAGATTGAGTTACCCAGTTTTACAAAGCATTTGAGGCAACACAAATAGCAATAGAGAGTGTTAACAGACAGCGACTAGAGGTTTTAAGGTTATCCAAGATGATGACTCGACCATGGAACTTGAGAGTAAATTTCCCAATTAGGCAATAGGAACGACCTTCTGAAGACCATCTTTCTCATGAAGATCTAGCCCAGATATTTAAAGTAGAATGCCCTAGAGTGGAGGAAGCAGTCAGAGCAATTTTGAGTGTGGAAGTTATGTGTCCTAGAGCCAAACGCTTTCTCTTCCCTTCTCAAGTACTATCGATATTTTTATCAAATGCAATGGATCTTTTCCAATCCTTAGCTGAATTGGAAGTAATTGTCATAAAATTTGTAAAACCTCATCTTTTGGATAATGACGCTCTTTTGCGCGTAGTGCAAGGTTATAACTTTTTTACAGGAGATGGATTTTTTGGGGGCTTATTTCCAAGGGATTACATAAAACATCACCGCGGTTATGATGAAATTTTTGAAGTAGTAAGGCTAGCCCTACAATTTAAGAATGATAGTGTTATTCTGAAGGTCTTAAGGAAGAACAATAAGAGGATCTGTGCCACCATGGCCTTCTATATTAAATAAAAGTAATACTCATTATCATTCATGCATGAGCATGCACCTCACCCACTTAGAAATCCACCATTAATAGTATTTCCCATTGCAATTGCATCGACAACACTAGCTGAAAGGAAAACGGAAGGAACGGAAGGTCATAATGCTACAATCTCTACCACTGGGGGACATCAAGGTTATTGTCTTAGGGCTCGGCTACTGCAGGATGTGAAAGAAGATAAAGAACTGATGGTGGGATATGATTTCTTTGCTAATGGCATGGGTTTGTAGGGTATACCTGAGGGACAAGATGAAAATTTTGTTCAAGGTAGCGACCAAATGGAAGAATAATTGTAAGTGTTCTCAGGGCTTTATTTTTGGTATTTTGACCAATGCTCAATGTACACGTGAATTTGTTTTTGAAGATTGATGCTGCTAAAATCTGCAAGGGCTCAATATATTTTTTGTTGAATGGGTCTTATGATAAAGAAATTTGGTTTTATTGTCATAGTTAGCCATGAAAATAGTGTTTTTTAGCTAAATAGATTTAGCTAGGTTATTAAGATTAGGATTAGCATCTAAATTTTGTAATCTCATGACATGGGATGTCAGGATTTGAAAGAACTCTCGCCGGGATCATTTGTAAAAACTATATTTTTGTTTGGATTATTTGTATGAACTATATCTTTTTGGGCTATAACCAGAGGTTTTCTTCCTGGTTCTTTCCTATCGTTATGCCCTCCTAAACCAGGATTTTGTATAATTTTATTATTATATTAATAATATTATAGTGGTCTACCACTTTTGATTAAAAAAAAAAATAATAACCAAAGAAAAAAGAAAAAAGAAAAAAGATGAGATTATATATAAAATATAAATTGGAAAATTAAATAATTGTTTCAATTAAAATAAAAAAATAGATGGTTTTTGATATAAAAAGCAGCAAAACTAGGGTGTTTTCCCTTTAGTACAAGGCCCCACAAGCCATCAACAGTAGAGTAACACTAACAATGTAGTAACAACAAGGTCTAGAAACCAAACCAACACCCTAAACAGTTCATATCAAAAACCACCCCCAAAACATAACACAAAAACTAATACTAATAGTAATGTACATCATGAAACCATGATTTAGAGCAGTCTTAACCATAGACCACCAAGGGTCATACCAATTATAAGGAAACATGAAAATAGTAACAACATCTTTAGTAAAATTAAAAAGAAACGATGGCCATAGAGGCCAGCACCAGCCAAAAAACCAAATCTCCCACGACCCTAATCCTTCTTCCCACTGCATGGTTTAATTAAAGTTATGGTAGCCCAATCTGCAGTGAGGAACTTAAGAAGTTCCTTGTCGATAGCTTCTTCATCCACATTGTTTGTGGACTTGTCCTTCTGCAGCAGACACAGAGTGGTGGCAGACCTATGCATGATCTTCAGTGCGAATCGAGTAACATCCTACAACCTTTTCTCCAAACTTTCCACTTTTCATTTAAGGTTGTCGACCTCCTCCTCAGCTGCATCTTGTTTACTGCAAGCTTCCTCCATGGGGGCCTTTCCCTCAGTAATGTTCGAGGCCCTAGACTTGACCTCCTTGATCCTAATACTGGCAGGGCCCATGGGACCCCTTTTAAGGCTTTCTAAAACATGGGAGGAACTACTAGCAGCAACCAAAAGAGCCTACTCCTCTACATCATTTTCCTCCTTACTCTTACTCTCACTCCCATCACCATTTTCAGATTCTAACCCCTCCTTAAAACTCTTGTCTTTTTCTTGCTTGATGACCAATCTACTTGACCTGCAAGGGGTACTAGTCTCCTCGGTGATCTCAATGTCAGAGTCAATTTGTTGAAGCCTGAATTTGGTTTTCTTAGAGGATTTGGCTTTAGTTTTCAGAGTGGGAGCTATACGTTTTTTATCCTTTTTCTTCATCATAGGCCCCTGGGTAGGGGATGTCTCTTGGGGAGAGGCTTTCACAACAAGGTTTTTTAAACATTTTTTCTTACTGGGGCCAAGGGTATCCATAATGCTAGTAGCCGGAGGAGCCGAAGAGACCGAAGCCTCTTCAACAGTAATGGGTCAAGGAGGGAAAAGGGAAAGGTGGAAATGGTAGAGTCTGGACATAATCTCTTGGTGGAGAATGGTAAAATTCTTATTCGAGTTCATGGCTTCAACCACATCAAGCACAGTATTTTCAAGAGAATGTAAGAGAAAAAATAGAATGGAGATATTGTGGTGATTTCTGAGGTGATTGAGGAAATTAAAATGGTAGTAATAATACACACCATACCTCCCCTCAAGAGTGAAATACTTCATTATCACCATGCAAACTTTTTCCCAAAGCTCCAGAAGTGCCTCGTAGTCGTAGCCCCCATGCAGCTTGATAGGTTTCTCATCACCCCGGAAGAAAAGGTTGAGACTGGTTTGGTCAACAACTTTGGTGGTTTTCTTCCATTTATGCACGTCCATAGCTAGACCTGTGGCCTTAGCAATCACCTCCTCATTAACTTCAAAAGAAATGCTCCCCATAGTAGCCCTTCTGGCATCCCAAGAGGTGACGAATTGCTTGGAGAGGCCCTCATCAAAGCCAAACATGCATTCCAAAAACTGGGAAATTCCACCCTCCCTACATATGTGCCAATCGGTGCCATCTGCTTTCCATTCATCACATTTATCCAGCTCCACTTGCACCCAGGCACCAGCCCGCTTATAGCAAAAAACCAACACATTGAAAGGAAAAATGTGAGTGAGAAAAGCAGAGCAGATGAGATAAAATCCCAAATTGGAAATGGTTGTAGGAAAATTATCACCAAAAGGTAACTTGTAAATCATGAAAAGAAGGCAATTAGTGCCACTTCCCATATCCAACACAAGCCTATCCATTCCCTCATGTGAGAGGTCCAAGGCACGATAAAACATGAGAGCGATAATAAATTTGGACAACCCAAATAATCAAACAAAATTCACAGGGCAGATGGGATTATCACTAAAATTGAGGGGGTACAAAAAATAATGACCCCGTCGGTCATTAGAGTTATCATGACAAGTCCTAGCGGTGATCCAACAAGGGAAGTATGCGGCACATGGAAAATCCTTCCCATCAGTCTTCTCGTACAATGGCTAGTTTTTGAAATAGAGACTCCCACCAACATCACTAACCAAAGTTAGTAAACACCATACCAGTGCCAAAAGATAGAGTTTTTTAGTAACCATGATGAATTTCTTTAAGATCACTTCTCAGAAGTGCCAATGCAGAAGGGGGCAAAGATTCTTCCTTCCTCCAACACCGTAGACCCTCCTGATCAAGACCCACCGTTGCCAAATTTTCAACAACCACATTTCCTTCCCTGAAGACATGGTGAAGAGTGAACTCCTCAAGACCAGTAAGAAGAGAACGAATTTCCTTGATTATTCCTTGAATTGACCATCCAACCACCATTGTGCCTTTCGTGGCTTCCACAATCAATTATGAGTCGCCCTCAATTTCCAAAGACTTGACACTGAAACAATGCAAACTTGAGGCCCCAAAGGAGCACCATACTTTCCACCTGATTACTTGTGTGTTCTTTCAGGTTCCCTGAGTAGGAAGCAACTAGAAAACCATTATGGTCTCTAATGATACCACACCCCGCAGCTTTTCTAGCTCTGGCCACCTCATCAAAATTCAGCTTGCACCAGGGTGGTTTGGGAGTTTTTCATTTCATATTATTTCTGGCAATCTTCTTGGAGTTGTCAAACTTGTTAAAGTCACTAGGTAGGTTCCAAATTCTAGCAATAGTATTGTCCCAACCCATTGGGGGGAAACTAGGGACCTTCCATTTACAAACAGAAATGTTGTCTGAGAGGAGTTTATTAAGGTTTATCAGCACTCTGTCCACACTATTCTCTTTGTCTCTGAAAATCTTGTTGTTCCTTTCTTTCCACAAACACCAGCAGATATGGGGTGGAATAAGTTGTCAAAGTTGCCTGATTAAAGGGTGTTTAGAGGGGCACCTCCAATTGATAACAAATTGTTGAATATCCCTGTCGAGAACCCATTGTATGTTGAGCTTGTGGAAAATGCTTTGCCAAACTTGGGAAGCAAATTGGCAATGGATGAAAAGATGAGAGATAGTCTCTTCATCCATTTTACAGAGGGTACACCTATTGGGGAACTAAAATCCCCTTTTTACAAGGTTATCAATTGTTAAAAAATTTCCATGAATAGAAGCCCACCAAAAGAAATTGATTTTGGGGATGAGCTGGGAGTTCCAAACCTTCTTCCATCAATTCTCATCACCTTCTAACTTTAGCAGTAGATGGTAAGTAGACTTGACCGAGAAGGCCCCTAAGTGATTTTTCATCCAAAAAACCTTGTCCTCCTTAGGAAAGAGAGGAAGTCTCACTTTATTTAAAAGATCTTGGAGCTCAGCAACCTTAGGGAGAAGGTCTGGCATCTCTAAAAAACACTGCTCTAGAATTATAATATATATAAAATACAATAGATTATAATAGATTATAATATATATAGCCTATCTAAAATACAATAAATTATAATATATATAACCTATAATATATATTAATATAAATAGATAAAATCATAATAATTTATATAATATATATTAATATATATAAATATAGATTAAAGGAGAACCTACAAAATAAAATATCCTATCATATATATTAATATAAATATATAATATAAATTAATATATTACCTACACAATGTAGATTAACTTATTTACCTACAAAATATTACCTTCAATAACATAAGATACAAATAGAAATAATATATATATTTTCTAAATTTATATAAGTTATATATATAAATTAATATTATCTATATTAAAATAGGTTTTATATTATATATAATAAATACTTAAATAATATAGGTTATCTTATATACCTATATATTATAGGTTATAATTTTTTTGGAGAACCCATAGATATATATATATATATATAAAATATACATGATGAAAAAAAATTGAAAAGGAGTATATAATAATTAAATTATATCATAAAATATTAAAAATATAGATAACAAAGATATTAGTCTAATGGAAAGAATAATACAATTTTTATTTAATTTTATTATTTTAATAATGTGAATCCAAATCTCTATAAAATAGTTAATTGATTTTTGTGAGATTTTCTTTAATAAAAAAATAACAATTACATTCTTAAACAAGTGGCGCGAGCATCGAGTTCCTGCCAAGAGGTAAAAGGCATGTAGCTAGGAGTTAGGAAAAGTTTAGAGATAGCAAGTAGGAATATAAATGTATTTAAATTTTGTAGGATGCATGGGGAACGTGTTCCATAGGGACATGTGAAATGGCTCATATTACAATATGCAAGTGCTAATAGGAACAGTAGTGTTAGGTGGAAGATTGATAAGGGTAGCTCATTTGAGTATAAACTTTTGTAAGATTAATGAATGTTTTTTTTTTTAATGTAGTGTGAAGATTAGTATTATATAAAGCTATTGATTTTATTATAAATAAGATTTAAATGTTGTGTATGTAATATGATAAGATATTTTCGTGTAAAGAACAATGTAATTATATTATAGTAAATTGTTAGATGAGTGACTAGGAAGCTATTGATTTTATTATAAATAAGATTTTAATATTGTTTATGTAATATGAATAAAAATTTGTGTTTATATAATAAACAATAAGTAATTTGCAAAATTATAATAAAGAATCTTACTACCTAAGATTAAATTTGTGTATATATAACATAAAATGTAATAGTATAACTTATGAAAATGTGATAAGTGTAAAAAATTTTACGATAAATTCTTAGATGAAACTGTACAAATGTGTTGATTTTATTATAAATTAGATTTGAATGTTGTTAATGAATTACGAATGAATATTTTTTTGTGTATATATTTAAAAAAAAATTAATTAGAAAAGATATAAAGAATTTTATTAGGTAAGATAAAATGCAGGTAGAATAAAATAATCAACATTTTTGTAGCACTTTGCGTATAAACATTAAATTATTATAATAATCTATAGTAAAATATTCTTATAATGTTTGTAACAATGCTTGATGCATAAAGTGTACATGGAGGCATGTAGACATTTAGCGATGTGCACAGAATGCACAGAATAGTGAAAAGCATCATCGGCACCAGAGGAAGCCTGAAAGCGTGATGAGCTGAAATTGCATTTGTAGTATTAAATGAAAGAAAACAAGATAAATAAACTAGTTAGTATGAATGCATATATGAAAGGAAAGCATTAAAATATGGATCCATGTAAAGACATATGCATGCACGAATGTGTACATGTGCCCATTTAACTTGGTATGTTAAGAAGAATCTATATATGCCTGCGTCCATAAAGCTAGAAATGTTAGAAACAAGTTACAGCTTAAACAAGAAGTAGAAAAACATTATTGATTGAAACAAACTAGCAATACATTAGTGTTTGTGGAACAAGTGTATAAAGTATATCTAATGATGCATTTGGATGCATGGATACATGTAAATATTTGTGAAATCTGAATATACATTATAGTCTTGGAGGAATTGTCATATGAGCTTTTAGGAATCTGTAAGAAACAGGATTTGGAAAAGACGTTTTGGAAAGAACTCTTGAATAGAATTGTATTTTAACAATGAGACTCAATTTGCATTTGCAATATGAAATAAAAGAAGACAGGGAAAATTTACTATTTATTAGCAATGCATATATCGAGGGAATACATAAATGTATGGATGAAGGTAAACATAAATGCATTGATCTATGTGTACATGTGTGCATGCAAGTTGGTAAGTAAACAAGAATGTATATATGCCTATGTGCAGAAAGCTAGAAAAATGTCTGAAACAATTTGCATTTGAGAGATATAAAAAGAACATTTATGATGAGAACAAAAGAATCATACATTATTGTTTTTTGACCAAGTGTATTAAGGATATCCAACAATGCACTTGAATGCATGGATATATGTAAATATTTACAAAAATTGACTATACATTTTAGCCTCCAAGAAACTGTGATATGTGCTCTTAGTTATCTGCAATAAACATGATATAGTATAAAACGTTTTCAAAGGAAGTCCTGAATACAACTCTATGTTGTCATAGTTATTTTGAAAGCCCTCAGTGTTTAATTGCATAACCTTGATATTTTTTTCAATTTTTCCTTTGGTATGGTGTGAATTTTGTTCTAATGGATGAAGGTATATTTGAGCTATAGATAGATAAAGATGTGTAAGGGTGGTAAAGAAGTATGAGTCATGTAAGTGCAACAAAGAGAAGGAATTGAGAGAATGATGTAATGCAAGTAAGGTATATAAATGCCTTATGGAAAGTATTAGATATGGGAAGGAACGATATGTGAAATTGGATGTGAGAATGAATGGCATGTAAATTATATGAATTTATCATCTTCAAGTTATACGCTTAAAATTAAATGCAAGATATAAAAAATTGAATGAGTGACTTGGATTGAGAAAAAAAAAGGAATGTAAGACATTGGTGTGATGCAAGAGAAGTGTATAAATGTATTTTGAAATGTATTTGATTTGAGAAGAATTGATGTGCACGGGTGGATATGGAAATGAGTGGATTCGATAGGGTATGAAGTGAACTTTTGTTCCAAGCAAGGGTGGAAGAATTTGTATTTTGTTATTGGTTATGCTTTTTAAAATCATCATAGGGCTGAATGTCTCAATACAAATATAAAAGAAAGACTAGTGTCTCATTTCTCACTCTCCTTTGGACTAAACAAAGTTCCAAGATCCTTGAGCTTCCTCGAAATGTGACAAGAGATGAATAGATAAAAAAAAATATTGATATTTAAGGATGCAAGAGTGAAAAGAGAAACAGCAATGAACATTAGCACCTTTACATGGGTGCATGTCCACATTCACAGTAACAAATTTCCTTTATGACCTTATGGACGAAGCAAAAATGTATTATTATTTTTTTTGAAGTATTGAATGCAAATAATCTTAAACATTTTTAACAACACTTGAGGTATGCATGTATAGATGTATGCATGTTCACAGAATGCAAAGAGTGTAAAGCATACATGACATGTGAACAAGAAATTTGAATGGAAAACAATGAAATCAAGTAAAGATATAAATCTGTGAAAGCATAGCGATGCTCAAGTAGCATTTGAAGTAGGAAGCGAAAGGATAACAGGGAAAACAAATTATATACCAGCAAAGCATATATCAAAGGAATGCATAAATATATGGATCCATGTGAACATTTGTGCATGGTAAAATGTATAGATGTGTCCATGTAATTTGGTACAAAAAGAACAATCTATAAATGCATGTGCAACCTGTTGAAATTGTGTACAAACTTTAAAGCAAATGCATTTTCCCTTCTATTTACTTTCATTGTACATCTTAAATGGAACTTGGGTTTGGCATTGTTGCAATGCATTTGGATACTTTGATTGTAAAGTAATAGTTTAGATCATTTTAAGTGTTATTGATTCAAATCTTTCCTTGAAATACGAAGGATTCATCTGAGTCTTGTAGGCAATGTAAAGCTGTTCTATAGAGAGAGCTTTGGAACCAATGAGCTGTTATCAAGGATAGAGGAATACTGTTAAATATTGTGGTTATTGTCCTCATAGGCACACATGGAAAATATGGAAACATATAGAAAGCAAGTTAACTCTTCAATAATCCCATGAAACATAGTCTTTGTATGCATCCATGCATACAGGTTTGCATGTATATATGTGTGCATGCAATTATGTATATATGAATGCATGTATCTATGTTGCCATGTATGTATGTGTATATATAACAGATTACTGTTGCATTTGCTTTAAATGCTTTTTTGTGGATGGCGCCAGCTAGCCATCCAGTCATATTGTGATTAAATAGTTAAGAATAAGTGCTAAATAATTGAAGTAAAATGACCCCATTCAGTTAGCAAATCAATTTTTCTCAGCCCTTTACATGTTAACTGAGAGTTTTGAAGCTTTCGTTGTTCAGTGGCAGTCTTTGAAGCTTAAATGTCACAGTATATGTAGCATTTTACCAAATAGCTCTATCATTCATGATCATTTAGGCAAGTTCATATTTTATTATTGATCCTTGTATTGTCCCATATCTAAATAATTAGGCAATTGCTAGTTAGCCTTTAAGTACCTAGCAATTCAAAGAAAGAAGTGATTGCAATTAGCTTTGTGTGCATTTGAACTATCAATCAAAGGCAAGTAAGAAACAAGCCCTAGAAAACCATGTTGGTGTTAATGTGTTGAATACCATGTATTTGTGCATGGGTGTATATGAATACTATGAGTTGTGATTTCTACCATTGTGTAGCGCTTACTATTACTTGTACAAGCAAGCGATATGCAAGTAGAATTCATAGTTCATAGCATCCAGATACATTGAAGGACAGATACAAATGAAGGTTGTTAGCATCCTGATAAGAAAGATGATGAGATACATCCAATTAATGTATGTCACAACATCTTGTAAACAATAATTCCTATCAAACGTAGATGAAACCTTCACATTTCAACAAAAAAATTTGAATAAACAATACTAAAAGTAGTTTAAAATATGAATTTATAATCAAAGTATACAATTGCCTTAAAGCACTATGAAACTCTACTTGGATTTGTTGCATCGGACAGAGTAAAAAGTGAAAAGCAATATTTGTTAAATCTGATTACACATTATAGGCTTGAAGAAACTGTTATACGCGCTTTTAGGGATCTGTAATAAACAAGGTTTACAAAAGGCATTATGAAAATAACTCTTGAATAGAACTATATGTTATGAGTGTTATTTTTGAAGCCCTCAGTGTTTATTTGCATAACCTTGATATTTTCTTCATCTTTTTCTTTGTTTGGTATGGTGTGAATTTTGTTGTGATGGATGAAGGTATATTTGAGGTGTAGATAGATAAAGATATGTGAATGTTAAAAAGAAGAATGAGTTATGCGAGTGGAACAAAGGGAGTGAATTGAGAAAAGGGTGAGATGCAAATAAGTGTATGAATAAGTTATGAAAAGTATTTGACATGGGAGGCAAGGATATGGGATGGTGGATATGAGAATGAATGCGAATGTAAATGGTATGAATTTATTGTTTGGAAGTTATATGCTTACAATTAAATGGAAGAAATTAAAATTTCAATGAGAGTGCTGGATTTAGTGAAAAGAGGAACGCAACACATTGGTATGAGGCAACAGAAGCAAATAATTGGATTTTGGAATGTATTTGATTTGAGAAGAAAGGACGTGCAAGGGTGGAAATGGAAATAAATGGAATCAATAGGGTATGAAGTTATTATTTCTTGTAACAAGGGGTGGAAGAATGTCTAGTTTGGTATTGGTTATGCTTTTAAAAATCATCATAGGGCTGAGTCCGTCAATATAAACACAGGAAAGAGACCCATGTTGCATTTCTCACTCTCCTTCATACTGAACAAAGTAGTGAGATCCTTGAGCTTCCTCGAAATGCAACAATAGAAGAGTGGATATAAAAATATAATGTTCTTATGCATACACTATGGAAAAAATAAATATGGAAGAACATAAAAACAGAGAACATGTGAATGCTGATGGAGTGGAGAACATTAAATACATGGAGAGATAAATACGTAAAGCTAACCACAGGTATATGCATGGATGCATCAATAGACACATGTATACATTGAAAACAGAACTACATGGAGAGATGGACATATGAACACATGTATACATGGATGTATGCATATTTGGATATAGGTACAAATGCGTATGTTACATGGAAGGATGTATTCATATACATATGCAAATATGGATGAAGTCATATATCCATATATGCATGTATGGACAATATGCATAAATGTATGTCAACATATAACTTTTAATTTTGTTATATTGGAAAACTAGCACTATTCTGATAAATCAAGATTGGAAAATTAGCATTTAGCTGTTTCTATTTATCTGAATAGCTTTATAAATTATTGTTGTTATTGAAAATCAGTGAAATGTGATTGCATAGATTGATTAAATAAACTTAAGCAAAGGCATAGTTTATATAACTGGTGAGTAGAAATACGTGCTACTTGAATGCAAATTAAATGCATTGAAATATCAGGAAAATGCGAACACATGGAGGGATGAAAATAATTGAAGCAAATGCATTATATGGCATGTGGGAGGTGGGGAAGGCGCTGGAATTGCTTGACGGCCATGGGCGGCTAGGATACTTTGGCGATTAGCGGCCATTTGGCCAAAGACAAAGAGAAAGACCAATACATGGATGCATCAGTCCACACATGCATATATACATGTATCCATGCAAAATATCGAAAGATACATATATAGGTGGATGTGTGTATGCAATTCATAGGTGCATATATGCATAAATCAATGTATACATGCACCCATAGACACAGTCATACATATATAGACAGATGCATGTAGAGATGGCAAGATATGCATAAATCGTTATATGCATGGCTGCATCTATGGATACATAGATACATATGCATTTACTTAGGGAGTTTGATTCTGAATCCATATGCATAATTTTGATTTAAACTAGTGGCTGAAGGTACATAGTTTACTGAAACAAAATAAATGCATTGAATGGCATCTGACCAAAGGGGAAACTGCTTGGATTGCTAAACAGTCTTTGAATATATAACAATCAAAACAGAGAAGTAAGTATAAGTATCCATGGGAACATTCCACATTTTGACCTTTCAATCAAAGTCAATTAACAAAGTAGCAGTGAGACCTACAGAAACTTCAAGGACTATGCCGATAGAAAACTATATTTTGAACAATGGCTAGACAATCTGTTGACATTGCTCTAGAAACTTTGAAGCAAATGCATTTTTGCTTCTGTTTACTTTCACTGTACATCTTAAATGGAAGTCGGGTTTTGCATTGTTACAATGTATTTGTATACTTTGATTATAAAATCATAGTTTAGATCATTTTAAGTGTTATCCATTCGAATCTCTTCTTGAAATACAAAGGATTCATCTGAGTCTTGCAGGCAATGCACAGTTGTCCTATAAAGAGAGCTTTAGAACCAATGAGCTGTCATATATACATGGGTGCATGAATCCATAGATGCATATATACATGTATCCATGCAAGTTATTGATAGATGCATATATACATGGATGTGTGTATGCAATTCATAGGCGCATATATACATAAATGAAGGTATACATGTACCCATAGATACAGCGATACATATATAGACAGATGCATAAAGAGATAACAAGAAATATGCACAAATCGATATATGCATAATTGCACCTATGGATACATAGATACATTATGAAATGAGGAAAAAGACACATTTATATATGCATTTATTTTGAGAGTTTGATTCTGAATCCATATGCATACTTTGATTAAAAGTAGTGGCTGAAAGTACACAGTTCATTGATACAAAATTAATGCATTGAATTGCATCTGACTAGAGGGGAGGCTGTTTGGATTGCTATTTAGTCTTTGAATATATAACAATTAAAAGAGATAAAAAAGTATAATTATCCTTGGGAACATTTCACATTTTGACTTTTCAATGAGAATGAATTAACAAAGTAGCAGTCAGACCTAAAGAAGGTTGAAGGACTATGCTAATAGAAAACTATATTTTGGACAATGGCTAGACAATCTCTTGAAACTGCTTTAAAAACTTTGAAGCAAATGCATTTTTTCGTTCTGTTTATTGTCATTGTACATGTTAAATGGAAGTTGGGTTTCGGATTGTTGTAGTGCATTTGGATACTTTGATTATAAAATCATAGTTTAGATCATTTTTAGTGTTATCCAATTGAATATTTTCTTGAAATACCAAGGATTCATGTGAGTCTTGGAGACAATGCACAACTATGCTATAAAGAGAGCTTTGGAAGGAATGAGCAAGTAAAAGAAAACTGAGGAAAGAAAGTATATTTGCTCACATTGCTAATCTCACTGTGTGCTTTAAACCTCTAAAGTAAATGAAAACTGAGGAAAGAAAGTATTTATTTCCTCAAGTAACTGGTTTCTGGTTCTGGATACTGTAATTATTGTCCTCATAGGCATACATGCAAAGTATGGAACCATATAGAAAGCAGTTGAACTCCTTAATAATCCCATGAAACATAGTCTTTGTATGCATCCATGTATACAGGTTTGCATGTGTATATGTGTACATGTAATTATGTATATATGTTAGACAGTATGTATTTGTGCATAGGTGCATAAGGATGGTATGTATCCCTAGAATTTAGATTGCATAGGTAACATGTAGTTCACAGTCATCTAGTTAGAGTAATATGATGACTCTGTGCATATTGGTATTTAATTCTGGAAGTTGATGTTTCCAAAGTTGTTTTTTTTTAATCTGGAAAGTAGTAAAGACATACATATATGCGTGGATGCATCTAAAGGTAGAAGAATACATAGAAACATAGTTACATGGATAGATAGATAGATGCATAGCAGGATACATAAATGCTTAAATATACATGTATGGAAATATCCATGGATTGCATATGAAGTTGCATAGATACTTATATCCATGGTTACATTTGCACATAGATACATGTATTGTAGTACACATGGATGCATGTAGAAGTGTTACTGCAAGCAAGATGCATGGTTGCATGCGAGGCTTGTAAAGTTTATATTTTTTTTATTACTGCAAAGTGGTCTCATAAAGAGAGGTTTGGAACGAAAATTATGTCAACATTTGTGGTAATGAGAGTTTTGTCCTTGAACCTTGTTATATATTGAAAGAGTAACTAGCAATGCAAATAGCGGTCCCTATAGCCAGATGCCATTCAATGCATTGAGCTTGCACCAGTGCATTATGTACCTTCATCCACTAGTTTAAATCAAAGTATGCATATGGATTCAGAATCAAAAGCTATTTCCTGTGAACGTATTCTAAATTTGCCTATGCATTTTCCCGGAATGCTTTTAACCGGCCGCATTGGCCAATCACATTTTTCCATTGAACATACTACTTTTTTTCTTTTGGTACAGTTTGCATTTGGAGAGCTATTTTATATATTGGAAAATTAGCATTTATCTATTTTTCTATTCGTTCGAGTAGCTTTATAAATCATTTTCGTTTTAAAATTTTGGGAAAATGCAAACGCATAAATTGATTAAATAAATTTAAGCAAAGGCATAGTTTAAAAGTTGGCGGCTAGAGGTACGTAATCCATGAATGCAGATTAAATGCATTAAAATATCAGGAAAATGTAAGCGCAATGCATGAATGCAAAGTAAATGCATTAAATGGCATATGGTTGGAGGTGAATGCGCTGGTGTTGCTTGGTGAACATGGATGGACAGGGTACTTTGGCCATTTAATATAGAGTTAAGCCACTTGCTATGCATCTTTAGTACTTTGTGTGTGTTGTTTTTGTGTTTTGTAAGCTTGAGCTCTGAAAACCTAGAATCTGCAATTGCTTTGAGCTATGATGAAAGCGTACAGGATAAAGGAATTTTTTGACCTGTTATGGTTAATGTGCTCATAGGCACATATGCAAAATATGGAAACCAATAGAGGGGAAGCGAATTGTTCAAAAAAACTTGTCAAAGAAATGTAGTCAAAGAAATTGATTAAATAAATTTAAGCAAAGGCATAGTTTAAAAGGTAGCAGCTAGAGGTACGTAGTCCATGAATGCAGATTAAATGCATTAAAATATCAGGAAACTGCAAGCACATAAATTGATCAATTAAAATTAAGCAAAGGCATAGTTTATCAAACTGGTGGGTAGACGTACGTGATACATGTATTTAAATTAAATGCATTGAATGGCATCTGGCTCAAGGTGAAGGCAGTGAAATCGCTTGGAGGCCACGTGTGTCCAGGGTACTTTGGCCAGGGCACAATGTTGTAGGCATCACATGAACAATAGAACTATTCAATAGTAAACGCTAGGCTTGTAATAATTATTGGAAAAGCTGTAAATGCCATAGATGGAAATAATATGAATAAAATTCTAGTTTCTGGTATTCTTGAAATGCAATGAAAAAACTGCTATAAAGGCATAAGACAAGGTTGTGTAACATATTTCCATTCTTGTATCTAATTTCTTTGAACATGAATGCTTTATACACTTGATTGCAATAGTAACATGTCTACGAAAATTGGACAATAGAGATCATAAATCAATAGTTTTTAGTGTTAGTATATATGTATCCTAATACACATAAGCTTATCTGGCATTCACGAAAAACAGTTACTATGTACAATGAAACAGTTAATTAGTGTTAATTAGTGTTATTATATGCATTATCCATATAACATAATAAATTGGTACAAGGCTAGAGTGGCAGATCCATAAATACATGGACACATGTATACGCAGTTGCATACAGGGATACGTAGAAGCTTAAATGAATACATGGACACATGAACATGTGTGTATGTGCATATGGACATATAAGCATATATACATGTGAATACACATATATGCAGTGAAAGCAACAAATGGATTTGTGTATACAGGAGTGTACTCTACACATTAGAATACATGATGGAAAAGTGACTATAAAGTACAATGCATAGAAGCAGGGGCGAGACTTGGTTGCAATAACAGCAAAAAATGGAAAAAAGCCAAAGGAAAATAACCATTTACTATCTCAAGTAACTTGTTAATGGGTCTAGAGTGTGCAACCATAACAACTTCTAACTGGTCACCATAAATTCTTGAAAGCGTAAGAATCATAAAGCAAATTTTGGAAAAGCTAGGAAAGACATAATGCAAAAGGGAACATTTAAACTATATAGTTTGAATGGCATTATACATGGAGAGATAATAATTATTGAACATATATGTCAGATGTACATAGAGAACCATTGTCTTCATAGGTGCAAAAACAAAATCAGAGTTTCAGATGTCCATATTCTAGAATACTTTAACATAGTAACCTATAGAAGTGTCTAAATGTATAATAGCAATAAAGTATTTTTAAACCAAAGATGTCTGTAACATGTGAGAACCAGTGAAATGTCTTGGAGCATGGAAAGGTGAAAAAGTAAAAGTCTGAACAATGTAAATTTCTGCTCCTCTATTCCTAGTTTCCTGTAAAGCCAACAAAATCCTATGTATTAGAAACATAGTTTGTATGAATAATGATTTGAGGTATTGGTTCAAAAGAAAAAAAAGTTCACATATGAATGACTTTATTACCTTCTAGTGATGTTTCTTTTCTATTTTTCAATGCAAATGGCTTCAACAATGGCATTGTTTTGGTCAAGGCTAAAATGTCCTTCAGCAGTGAAGTCCCATAGGATGAATACCACTACTGACTTGTCCTTAATGTAGTCTTCATAGTTGAGCCTTTGCAGTGTGGGCAACAGACGGTGCATGGTGGCCTGGTCAATTGTCGACTGAATTGTTTGATTGTCATAAGTTGTTATGGTTGTTTTAAGTTGTAAACAGAATGTATAATTGACTTGTTGGTTGCACTATTTGCAGTGAGCAGTTTTTTCTTGGAGTGTGCCATAAGTAGTAAATTTGAATTTGCATTTTGGGCAACATGCATGAAATGGATTGGAAAATGCATTTGCTGCTTTTAGAGTACCAGAAACCTATAGAATATGGTTCAAAATTGTTAGAGAAGACAAAAATACAAGTTTGGATGAACTAGATTTTTTTTTAAAGAATGTTGTTACCTTGAAAGTTGAATGTAGTAGGCTGTTGAGTTTTTCCAAGCTTCTTTTGTCATTCAAGGTACAGATGAATGTTGATCTACATGTGTGAAATGTGTTCCTTTGATCTGTTTTTCTTACAACATTCTTGAAAAGCATTGCAAGTGTTTTATTTGTATGCAATTGGTCTTCGAGTGCAAAGTATTGTTGCTCATATGTTGACCGTAATAGCAACTGCAATTCAATGAGACAATTAGATTTTGTTCCGAAAATTGTTATAGAGACGATTGCAGAACATTTAAAGCTTGAAACTGAAAGAAGAGGTAAAAATTTCTGTAGACTGAAATACCTGTGCCCTGTCTATGTCAGTGTGGCCATCTTTGATGTCAATTGCAAATTGGGTACCCATTTTTCTGGCACCAACTACCCGTGTAGCTATTGTGCCAGTTGGGTACTCATTTACAGTTGTTAGCAATTGGCTGATAGTTGCACTTGGGATGAATTTGTACTCTTGATAGAGGCGCGAGATGTTTTCAGTGCTGCTTATGGCTGTTAAAATCAAAATGCAATCACAGTCACCTCTGTCATAATCTATCCTAGGTGCAACTTGGAAATCTGATATTGAAATAGCTGACCCTGGGACTATTTTAGGCTCATGTTGATAGACGAGGTCTCCACTAACATTTAACGTGATTGTCATTTCTGCTTTGTGATCTGTCATATCAGCACGTAGCATTTCTCGTGTTTTGTTGGCCTTATCTAATGTTGCTCTATAGACAACAAGGACATCACCCTGGAAGGTGTCTCCAACTCTTCTTGCATTTAGCTGTTCAATTGAAACAATTCTAGGTTTCTTAACTCTTGTCCTACAAGGAACAAGGATAGTGTCAGTAAAATGCTAATTTTATATTAGCAACTTGGGCAGCTGGCAGTACACTGTAGAACGAAGTACTATACCGTTGTGCTGATTATTCTTGTGTAATTTGCACCTGTTTGGCTTGTCTTTTTGATACATCTTTTGGTGTTCTGCAAAGAATTGGAACAATGTTATTTGAATATTTGTGATTTGGGCGAATGAGTATGAAGGAATAATACTATGGGCACTTTACCATTGTACTGAGTCTTCTTGTGTGGTTTGTATTTGCTTTGCCTGCCTTTTAGTTTCATCCATAGATCTCTTACAAATAATGGATATAGTATTGGAAAAGACATTGCAGTGCATAAAGGTGATATAAGGCTATAAGTTCTATAAAGTTGAATTTGTCTATTGTGCAACATGCAATTTTAGGAAAATTGGATTGTGATCAGTCCAATATGCTTTTGATATATAGGTAGAGCATATATTTGTAGCTGTGTTGGACCAAACGTGATCAATGACTGAATTGCCTATGTTGTGTTGTTGGTTCAACATAAATTGTATGTTGTTGTGTTGCATATAACTGTGAAGCATTTTTTTGTCTCTGTTTTCTATAGACATGTCAACATTAAAATCGCCTAAAATGTACAACATGTTTTCTGAATTTGTGGACCCAATAATTATTTGCAACATTGCAATTACTTCATCTATGGTAGTTGCAGGTCTTGCATAAATATTACAAACATTGAGTTCATTGTTAGATAGCATTATTGTTAATGTGATAGCTTCAATATTTGAAGTTCCATGTTGTGCTATTTTTGACAAGAGCAAATGTTTCCTGGTTAAAGTTGCTATGCCATGTATGTTATGTACAGAGAAGCTATCAAAATTCTGCAACAAGGTATTTAGCTCAAAGGGATGCATATGTGTTTCTTGAAGACACAAGATATCAGATTGCATTATGCCATAGTCATTGACAATGTCTTCTGCATGTGCTCTTAAGCTGCGAGTGTTCAATGTACATAGGAGCAAATGCGATTTGTTTTTTGAACATGTGTCTAGATTATCAAGTTGCCATTGTGCACATGTCTGAAGACGAGACATTTCTAGTTGTATTTTGTCTTTAATTTTGAAGTTTTTTGTAGTTAAAGGTTGTAATAGGAACAATGATTCTACTAATTTTGTTCGTGATAGAGCTGTATAGGTTAGTCCATGCTGTCTAATGCCTGTGGGATCAAAAGCCAAGGCTTCCATTGTTAATCCTTGGGATCGATGTATGGTTCGTGCACATGCTACTTGTACTGGGAATTGTTTTCTAGTTGTAATTTTCTTGTTTATTGTTATTTTCTGGATTGGCCTAGCAATGCATTGTATAGGCACCCAGTCTTTGTCAATGATAGTAGAATAGAAATGTGCTAGTTTTGTGCGCTGGTGATGTCCAATTGATGGGTCATTAAATTTAATCCAAATAATATCAATATTGTTTTGTGATGTATATGCTTTAAAAATTCCATCTGAACCATTGACGAGGCCATCTTGAACATTGTAATTTCCTGCATAAAGCTCAACAAGAATGTTTGCTTTCAAGCATATTTGTGATGGAAGTGTCGTTGTGTGACTGTACACTCGTATTGCATTAAGGTCCTCGTTAACTTCATCTATCGCATCTAGCACAATCATTTGGGTTGGAATGATTGATAGCATTTTGTTGTTATGTACTTGAATGTCTACTCTCCTATAGAAAAGGTGCCGAAGCAATGGATCTAATGGTACAGGACGAAAGCAAATTTTGTTGATATAGTCTATGTCATGAGTTGTCTAAATGCCTACTCGTAGTCTATTAAGAATTGAAATAAATATTTCATCTTTTTGTCTCATGGTAGTCACTAATGAATAGCATTTTATGTGGTCTTTCCAGAAACTATAAGGCATTAACTCAATTGGAGTAGGCCTATTATCAAAAACCATAGAATCAAGGACAGGTTGTGCTTGGTAAAGGTCACCACAAAATATGGTATCAAGGTTCCCAAAGTATGTTGTAGGCATTTGCATTATGTCTCGTAGTCTTCTATCAATATACCGTAGAAATGTTGAGCCAACTAATGATATCTCGTCTATAAGAAGTATGTGCAATTGATCATAGTGCTTTGACATAGTGTCAAGTACTTCAGTGTTCAGGGGTAGGAATTCTGATGTATTAAAAGGTATGTGAAATGTTGAATGCAATGTGAATCCCCCTATGTTATATGCTGCTTTACCTGTATATGCAGTTAATAAGCCCTTGGGTTTGTCTGGATTATTGTCAACAGAATTGCTATACATGCGAATGAGAGCTTGGTAGATGGCTTTTGCTGTAAAAGTCTTCCCTGTTCCAGTTCCTCCAGTCAAAAACAAGTGCAATGGCTTTTGTGGATTTTTCATCTTTTTTATGAGAACATCGTTAACAATTGCTTGTTGTTCTTTATTTAACATTCGTCTTAACTTGTAGTATTCATTGTTATCTATAATCTGTGGGTGCTTTGCAATTTGAAATCCATTGGAGTATGTGGTATTTGGGTTAGAATGGCCTATGTTTGGAAGGTCTGTTTGAATGTCATATAGTTCTTTCTGGAAAAGCTTTGCTTCCATTGGCAGGTCAATAAGCTTTTCATCTTCAAGAGACTGAAGATCATTTATAGCTTTGTCAATGTCACCCCATGCAGAGTTTGGGTTCTGGACAAACTTTGCACTGTTTGTTTGAATGGTTTGTCCATGATACATGTATGCATGTTCCCAACAATCAAAGTTTTGTTTTAGTGTATGCTCATTAATGGTAAATGGAACATAGAGAACCAATTGCTCTCTACAATGATTCTCTAAATCAAAGTGTTTGTTGAAATTGATAAACCGTATAACATTGGGTTTGGCCTTTGGTTCAATTCTAGCACCGTATTTGTTGTATCTTGAAACAAATTCTGCAAGACATATGTCCACCATTGTTTCAAGGCGTTTTAAATAGTAGTCTATAATAGATTTTGCAAGAACGTTTTCTGATTCATTTGGCTCATTGCTCAATTGTCTAACAGATTTGAGTATAAATGTACGATCATTGTTAGATCGCGTATCAATGAATATACATTTTCTTGAACTGTAATTTAATGGCAATGACAGAACAATATGTGCAGCTTGTTGTGATGACATTTGCTGCAAGTTAAGCATGGCATTTCCAAGTTTACTCACCATTCGTATTGCATCAATATTGTCTTGCTTGTGGTCTGTACGTATTCTTTTGAATGCATATGTCATTGACTTGTCTACTTTTGCAATATATGAGCTACAGTACATAGCAGCAGCATATGCATTTAGGACAAATTGTGCATCTGTATTAGCCTTCCAAAGATCTGGAATCTTCCTTGAAAAACTATTGTTCCATATTTGTGATGGTTTTCTTTGTAAGAAAAGCGTGGGCTTGTTTAATGTTGAGCTCAAAGCTTCAATGTATTCATTGTCACTTAAGTTTAATTCTTTTAAGAACATTTGAAAAGTGAATGTTTCGTCATAGTTTTGCTTTTTGGAGTTTTGAGAAGATATAAGTGGCATTTGTAGTTATCGCTTCAGTCTTTTGGACTATTGGTAAAAGTATAGTTGACTTTTGCATTGGTGGGAAAGGAAAATTGTACCTACAAAGTTGTTTTCTTGATCTCTTGCATTTCTTTGTATGATGGTGTTTGTGTAACATTGCCAAAGCAGGTTCCAAATTTTCAGTGTCACAGGTAATATACTTATCAACAAAAGCTATGATGTCTGTGCTGTTATTTTCTGTGTAGATTGGTGCATTTTTAACCCATATGAGGAAATGATCATGTTCATTTCCTCGATTTTGGAACTCAGTGACTGAGAAGTAATCAATGACATCCAAAGAAAGAGTCATCTATAAGTATCAATTTTTTAATTGCATTGATTCTATGTTTATAGTAATGTGCACAAGTGATAGGATCTTTCTTGATTAGTTCAAATTTGTCAATGTGTGTTGGGTGATTAGATTCTTGACGGTTTTGTGCTAATTGGTGTAGATTGTGCAGCTCTTGTAATGTTTGAATTAGTGGATCCCAATTTTGCTCAGCACTAGAGAAAGTGATGAAAAATGTCGGTGGTCCTAGTTGTGAATCATAGCAAATACATTTTTCTTAAGTTGTGAATAGTCTGGAGAGATTCTTATTCTTTTGAAATCAACGTATCCAATATCTGATTTAAGAATTTTTTCTAGGTTTGGTTTGTTTTTAACGTCTTTCGCAAATAGCTTCCGCCCTTTTAACTGGCCCTTGCGGATTCTTATTGTCATTGTGGACAGTACTTGTTGTATTAGAACCTTTATAGCTTTGAAAAAAATGTTTGTTGTATGATATGCAAATTGTCTTTGTGACTGTAAGAGCTCCCAGCGTATTATTTTCTGATACGTAAAGTTTTTTACAATGTCATTATCACGTGGCTTGCCAAAGAAAAAGTTGGTAAATTCATTTCTTCAGCATAAATGTCCTTAAATATTCCAATTGGATACTTGTGCTCTGCAGGTGCAATTTCAATAATCTTGTCCTCCATGTTATGGATACTTCTAGACTCAGTGAATCCATGTATCAATGTTTCTGATGGGTTTTCATTTTCCATTTCACTGTCTGATTTTGTTTCGCTTGTATTTTGTGGACTATTGGCTTCGTTTTCCTTAGTGCATTGGAGAACTTCTTGCCAATCTTGGTTTATGTGGACTTTGTGCATTTTTTATAATGGTGTCCTTGTTAATTGAGTCAAAGCTTGCATGATGACATTTGGGCGCACCATGCCTTTTTGAAATGCATTTTTGTATTTTAAGAGTCTTTTCAATGAAATGGCAATTGTTTGTGTGTTGTTAATTGATTGTGGTAATGCTCTTTGTACAATGTTCATGTCAACAGGGACATTTATAATAGAACCTGTCAGGCCTATTTGAGACCTTTTGAACCCTAGTTCCCAAATCTGTGCAAATGCAATTCTAAGTGAGACAAGTCGTTCTTCTAGAGGAGTTAAGTTTTGCACATAGCACAATGGTCTGTTAGTTCTTATTTTCTGTGGCGTAGCATACTTTGGAATAGTGGACTGTTTCAATGCAAAGTAGCATACATTGCATATGAGATCTGTGAATGGTAAGGAATCTGATTGTACTAGTTCACAGTATAGTTGTTTTTGTTTTTCTTTGAAAATCCTGATGTCCTTGTTGAAACAGAGCACTTGGCAAATTGCACATGAGTGTTTTGGTGTATCTTGTATTGCTGTTTTATAAATTTCTATTGGTGTCAATGTTTTTTTTTTCTTTGGGCTGCTAGGTACACTTTTTTTTTGTTTTTCTTTTCTAATCAAGTTCTTCAGGTGATTAAGTCTTATTGTTGATTTATGTTTAAAATTGTTTGCTATGACAAATGGTATCAAATTTTCCTTGTTTTTAGGCAAAGCATGTGGCTTGGTCAAGTAAGTATTTTTGTATTGTGGACGATTTCTGATCAACTTTTTAAGTTGGAGTAAGCTTGTTGAGCATAGGCGAGTTAGATTTTGGGCTTTGATACTTAGAAGCGGCTCAAAATGTCCAGCCAAAGGGTTTGTATCATGGAACAGTATAGAGACTGATTTTGTATATCCAGAATCATTGAAATCTAAGTACTTTCTTGATGTTGTCAATGACCAGAGGCTTATTTGTATTTTTAACCATTTGGATATCTAGTGAATGCAAAACAAGTCACCCCACAATCCACGTTCGCCATGGTCTATGCATGAGCTTGCAGACAATCGCATCTTGCGGAAGTATGTTTCTTGATCATGTACTTTGTGCAATGTATATAGAGTACTAGGATTTAGTTCATTGTTATATGATTTAATTGCTTCTTTGTCCTTTTTTTGAAAGCAAGCCAGGAAATAATCTATACCTCCATTGCGTAATTGAGTTGAGGTGTATTGGTTGTTAAGTAGCACTTGAAGCGAATCAAACAAACAATCGCCAACATTGTATGCAAATGTGCTTAATCTACAAAGGCCTTCAGCTCTAAGGACATTGTCAATGTTTGATATTTGAGGATACTTTGGGCATAGTTTTTTTATTTCATGTGAACTTATGGGCTGTTTTGAACTTATGTTTTGTGTTTCAATTTCTAACAATGGTTCAAAGTGTCCACTTAAAGAATTCATGTCATGAAATAGTATAGAGACTGATTCTGTGTAGTCAGAACTATTGAACTGTAAGTACCTTCTTGCTGTTGTTCTTGACCAAAGGGAGATTTGTATATTCAACCATTTGGATATCCAGTGAATGCAAAATAGGTCACCCCACAATCCACTTTATGTGCAATCTGCTTGTGGCTGTGCAGATAACCGCATTCTGCGGAAGTATGTTTGTGGATCATGTACTTTGTGCAATGTATATAGAGTATCAAGGTCTAGTTCATAGTTGTATGATTTTATTGCTTCTTTGTCCTTGTTTTTAAGGCAATTCAAGAAGTAATCTATAGCTCCATTTCGTAATTGAATTGATGTGTAATGATTGTTGAGCAATAGTTGTAATGAGTCAAACAAACAATCACCAACATTGTATGCAAAAGTACTCAATCTACAAAGTCCCTCGGTCTTAAGCACGTAGTCAATGTTTGATATTTGGGGGCGCTTAGTTAATTCATAGGTGTCAACGTCTATCATTTTCTTTGTTTTTTGTGTAACCTAATGTGTTTGGGTATAGCAAATGCTGAGTATGAATAGCATTTAACACTAGTATCTAGATTACAAAATCTATAATTGTTAACATTGTCGCTTATGTGCTTTCACTCAATAGCATTCGATAGTATGAATCATGTTGTCAAGGATCTTGGAAGTTAATAATCTCTATATATGTTGGAAAATGGATCTTGAGTAATAGCAGAAGCTTACGTAACATACCACACAGCAAACAATTTAATAGAAGCACAAGGGGAAAATAGTATTAATTCTTCAACCTGACCTTGTTATCCATTGTCCCCCAGCAGAATTGTATGTACTTATTCCTGTTACATTGCCAAAGTGGATAAATGAGTACAATGCATGATGTATACTTTTAGTGCCACAAACACAAAACAATATTTTCAGGTAGCTTTGTCTACATGCAACAATTGGTTGACAAGAATCTTTTTTGCTCATATTGTCAATCTCAGTCTATGGTATTTAAATGTTTTGTGTTATTGGATTCCTTTGTTGCTATGTACTTCTAAGCGACTGATTTTTTTTTCAAAGAACAAATGATTTTAAGAGCTATTCAGATATGCATGAATTAAGTGGCATGTAGAGAATAGTTTGACATATCTTTTCTGTTTATAGAAAGTCAGGGAAATGCAAAAGCATTGTTTGATCAAAGAAGATCTATGGCTTTTCTTATTTGTGGGAATAGCTTTTAAGATCAGTTGTGTATAGACAATTTGAGGGAAATGCAAAGACATAGGTTCATTGAGCAAAAGTGAAGGCATGGATTGATTAAATAAATTTAAAAAGAGATTGAAACTCAGAAGTGCAGCCACACAGTGCATACATGCAAAGCAAATGCATTAAATAGCATGTGGGTCGATGGGAAACTGCTGCAATGGCCTGGTGCACATGTATAGCCAGGTTGCTTTGTCCATTAGCTATAGACTTAAGTCAGCTGTTAAGCATCACTATTACTTTGTGCATATTGTTTTTCTATTTTAGAAGTCTCTGTTCTGGGAGAGTTTATAGCGATTAAGCAGACTTTGTTATAGTTATAGTATCCAGAACCAGAAACGAGTTACTTGAGGGAATAAATAGCTTCTTTCCTCAGTTTCCTTTTACTATAGAGGTTTAAAGCACATAGTGAGATTGGCAATGTGAGCAAAAAAAAACTGTGCTTAATGCCATTTTGCATGTAAGCAAGACCATGGAAAAATATTGCATCATGTCTATGAGTGACGTAGTACATCATTCATTGTACTCATGTGCCATGTCATCTTTTGAAATTAACTTTGTAGACTTTTATTTGTAAAACATGAAGATTAAACATACGTTAACTTGTAAATTGCATAGCAACTTGCCACAGCTATAAACAGTCCTATGAAAAAATTGCCTTAAATGCATATAGGTAAAAACCAGTTGACATAAAACAAAGACTTATGGCTCTAAAAGCTATTTGAAACTGCAAACAGGGTTTAAAAATTATATGCTAGCAGTTCATTCTATTCTATGGATATTGTATAGAGGAAGTATAACATACTAACACATAAGCAAAACCTTTTCTATTGCTCGAAGACAAATTACTATTGCAATTGTGGATAATGCATTTTTCTGTTTGCATATATGGAAACAGCCCTCTAAATCATTTATGTTCAAAGAAATGAGGAATACAAGATGACAAAATGAATACATGGAAAAGAACTTTATGCAGTTATTATATTGAAGAATTTCAATTGCATTTCAAGAAAAGCAAAAAGACAAATTGGAAAACTGACCTTGTAATCTGCTATCGAATGATCAAGTATACTTGTACAAATGTACAAATTGTGATAGGGATAAGCAATCTTTCCTAGTGTAGTTTGTGCGTAATTGTTTATATATAGTTGAAAGCATTGAACCCTGTCACAAGGACAAATTAGACAAATGAGTACAGTGAGTGACATATGCTATGTTATTCATAAAAAGAAAACAAAATTCTTATGTAGATTCATTTGAATTTTTATTAATTTTTAAATACTTGTTGCTATTTGTGTACCCTATAATATAGAACTTTTTTTTTTGCATATGCATGCACCAGGGTAATTCTGTTATTGCAATGGTGGCATAAGCTCTTTAGGAGCAATCAATGGAATAGATCCCATATTTGCTTAAGCACCTAAAAAAGTGTAAATAGGCCACAGCAACTAATCAATACTAAGGCAAAAAACAACAGAGACTTGTGCTAGCACTGTTAAGTTATGGTAGAAACAATTTCTAGCTATTGTTTAATTCCAAAATAGCTATCACTTAATAGTGAAAGCGATGTAAATATTGATTTTCTAACTAAATGGGGTCATTTCATTTCCATATGCATAAGTTTATTTTGTACCATTGTGTAGCACTTACTATTACTTGTGCAATGAAGCCACATGCAAGTAGAATTCATAACTCATGGCATTTAGATACACCCAAGGAGAAATACAAACCAAGGTTGTTAGCATCCTGATAAGAAAGATGATGAGATACATCCAATTAATGTATGCCACAACATCTTATTCAATGAAGATGATTTGGATAGAAATGTTACAAATCAGAATCCTTATTGGTGTCTGAGTAATCCTCTTTTTCAAGACTTTTCAAGGAAATTGCATGCCAATACTATCAGTGAATAAGTGGAATTAGATCTTTTAATTGACTTTGTTTGATTGGTCAAATGTGTACAAGGATAGTTATAATTATTTCTTTGTTTTAACTGTTATGTATATAAATACTATTCAACAGTTATGTAATTAATTAGATATGAAATGAAAAAAGGAAAAAGAAAATAAATTAATTAAGATAATTTGATTCATTAATTAATAAAGTGAATTATCGTGTAAAAGTAAAAAAATTAGAAGTTGCAAAAAAATCCTCTTTGCTTTATGCTTTAATGACAACGAGGGAGATGAAAGCAATTGTGGAGTTTAAGCTTATATCTGTAAATTGTATTTGCCTGACAGTTTGTAAAGTGCTTTTAACATATTGTCCTCATATTGTTTATATGGTCCTATTATGGGACATGCTAACAGAACAGTGGCTCTAAAACTTGAACTATGGAACAGTTTTGCAGTAATTGAAGATATGCAGTCTTTAGAGAGCTCATAAGCGCCAAGTTATTGTTAAGATGTCACATTCTACGTTGGACAAAAGACAATTGCTTGCCCAAGGGACTAGTCTCTGAAGAATAGCACAGGCTGAGCACTATGAAACCCAATGTGCTTATGGACATTAAAATAAAAGAAAATTGATGAGAGAAACTATTTATTGCCTGGAGTAGCTTGTCTGCAAGTGCCCTTTTTTGGAATCATGACAACCTTTTCCCTATCACTATAAACTGTTGTGTAGAAAAGACATATCGACACACACATATATGTATACATATGTATATATATGTACAGATACATCCATGTAAAGACAGATTAATGCATCTATGCACATAAACATATATGCATCCATATGATTACATGCATATACACATAAATGCACCTATACACACATACATATATGCATAAATACATATATGCATAGATATGTCTAGAGTCAAATGCATACATGCATACATGCATCTACAAAGGTCTACATAGATATGCACATAGGTGAATGCATATGCACATAGAAACATGCATACATACATACATGCACTGACACATTAAGCAGAAAGCGATTGTGATCGTGAACTAAAGCACTATGAAACACAGCCCCACAATGCACTTGAATAGAAAGGAACTGTGGAGAGTAACAAACTATCATGTCAAGTAACTCGTTTCTAGGTGTGGGGCTTGCAACCACAACATTTCTTGCTTAGTGGCTACAAGCTCTTCCTCAGAACTACAGCTTACAAAACACAAAAAAACAACACACGCAAAGTAATGGAAATGCATACCAAGTAACTCAACTCTATATTAAATGACCAAAGTACCCTGGCCACGAGTGGCCTTCAAGCGACTCCACCACCTTCACCTCGAGCCAAATGACATTCAATGCATTTAATTTTTTTTCATGCATCACGTACGTCTACCCGCCAGTTTGGTAAACTATGCCTCTGCTTAATTTTAATTAATCAATTTATGCACTCGTTGTCTCCTGATATTTTAATGCATTTAATCTGCATTCATGGATTACGTACCTCTAGCTGCCACCTTTTAAACTATGCCTTTGCTTAAATTTATTTAATCAATTTATGCATTCGCATTTTCCCAAATTTCTAAAACGGAAAATGATTTATAAAGCTACTCGGACAAATAGGAAAATAGATAAATGCTAATTTTCCAATATATAAAATAGCTCTCCAAGTTCAAACTATACAAAAAAAAAAAGCAATATGTTAAGTGGCGAAATGTGATTGGTAAATGTTGTCAGTTAAATGCATTCCAAGCAAATGCATAAGTATTTCTGCCTACCAGCAAGAAACTAATAAAAGCATTTCAACCAAATGCATAAGTATTCTTGCCTTGACACTAGGAGCCAATAAAATTGTTACTATAGAAAAACAGTTTATCCAAGTGAGTGCTATTAGGTTTGTTATCTTCAATTTCAAACTCCTTTGACGTTAATGCATTTTCTTTGGTAGTAGAATATGGAGTTTCCTTTTTTAAATGGGATTCTGGAAGAAAATGACATATACAAATAAATTTAAGCAAAGACATAGGCTAGAAAACTGATAGCTTTTATCAATAGAAAGGGGACATTTACAGTGACAGAGCAGAAGCTCTTGTGCTCATTGAATGAACACCAAGAGACAAGCTACTCAAGGCAACAAATGGATATTTTTATCTATTTTGCTTCATTATATCCCAAAAATGCAAGTTGGGTTTCACAATGCATGAAAACACATTTGTGCAAACAACTGCTAAAATTATAATTGCAATGGATGACAATGATAGTGTAATGGATACTAATAGTCCAAACATCAAAATACACCAGCTAGTTTTTTTTTAGATTCAATGCAAACAAGTATCAATTGGAAACAGATTAACCTACCAGTCTATTTATCATAGGTTCATGAATTCCAAATGCACAAGTGCAAACATGGTTCTCCACAGCCTTTTGCAATGCATTTTAACTATATTGTTGTCTTGCATCGAGCTTAAAGAACCACTGCAATTATGGTTTTGAAACAGATTTAAATCAATGGATGTAAGTCAAGAAAGGTTCCTAGTTACACTTAATACTTGAATCATGAAGCATCATTGCTTCAAGCTAGAGCAAAAGTGCAGAGAGGGACACAGAAGTAAATTCAACAATGACACCATCAAACAAGGATTTGTTTGCTATCACTATGACTAACTATTGAACTCAATTGACTCATCAGTCAAACAGCTTTATTCATTACTGACCTAACTTGTTTCAAAGCTATCTTGTTAAACTGATTAGTTAATTTCATTAATGAGTAAAAGATAGAATTGACTTAAGTTGCAGAAGCTAATTGTAAGATTGACTTGTTCGTTAATTGACTTTGATTAATGGTTCAGGGACAGATGAGACAAATTAAATTGGCATCAGCAAAATGTGAGATGGACTTATTGGCTCTTACGCCACATATACTATGACATTTCAGCTTTCATGAAATAATACTGAAAGCAATAGAATAAGAAGATGGCTTTAACATACATGAAGAGATACAATTAATATGGACAGCTATAGGCTGTTGAATATTTGTAGCATAAGGAACTGAAAGGAAGATGTTGCCAAAGATTTTGCAATTTCGGTTTACAATTGTGTTTGCTTCCTTGTCTATAAAGCCTTTTCAAGAAGTTCCTTTTTTTTTTGCATACGAATGGCCATGATTGGTTTAATTGATTTGGTGTACAGAGATGTTTTATAATTAACTATAATTAACTTTTCATCTAAGCTTTTACGTATCCCTGTATGCAACTACGTATACATGCGTCCATGTATTTTTTGGATATGCCATTATAGCCTTGTACCAATTTACTTTGTTATATGGCTATCGCATATAGTAACACTAATAAGCTCTTTCACTGTACATAGCAACTGTTTTCATAAATGCTAGGTTGAGCTTATATGTATCAGGATACATATATACTCACGCTAAAAACTACTGAATTATGGTCTCTATTTTCCCATTTTCATAGACACGTTACTATTGCAATTAAATGTGTAAAGCATTTGTGTCCAAAGAAATTAGATAAAGGAATGGCAATATGTTACACAACCTTGTCTTATGTCTTCATAGTAGTTTTTTCATTGCATTTCAAGTAAACCAGAAACTAGAATTTTATTCATATTATTTCATCCATGGCATTTACAGCGTTTCCAATTTTGAAAGGATTCCTTGGTGTTGAATCGAGTTGAGAAGAAACATCTTTTTTGCACTTTCAAATAGTGCATCCTTTGAGTGAACCCCTCTTCACACCGGGTTCCCGAGGGACCGCTTTGAAAGCCTTCCAACTTGTCAACAAACCACATGACTGTCTTCTTATCATCTTGCATGTCTTCTTTGTGTATTCAGACATGTTTTATCTATGGGTAAACATGTCGCTTTGTAGGTGCACCGGTGAAACTGCTTTCTAACTCTGTGGAGTCCCCTTCTTTGGGTTTCCTCCATGTGAGAGATCTTGGGGGTTTCCTCCTTGTAGATCTATGGGCCTATAAGGCACTTGCTTCTCTGAGTTTCCTCCATGTGATAGATCTTGGGGAACACCTACTTGCAGGTCTGCGGGCCTGTAAGATGCTTATTTCATTGGGTTAGCTTCATGTGAGAGATCTTGGAGGACACCTCCTTGTAGTTCTGTGGGCTTATGAGGCACTTAGTTCTCAGGGCTTCCTTCATGTGAGAGATATTGGGGGTTGCCTCCTTACAAGTTTGTAGGCCTGTGAGATGCTTTCATCTTGTAGGATCTGTCCATCGTTGGTTTGAGGGCCTTCAGTGTACCTTATGTAGCTTCATAGTTCTATGGGGCTATGGAGTCTTTTTGTTCCAAGCTCCTCAGGGAGAGTACCTATGGATTCATTTTCCTACCCTATGCTTTTGAGTTCACCAAAATTTGGTCTGCCTCCTCGACGGTTTAGATATAAATTTTTAACCCTATTAACTCTTTGATCTACTTTACCGAAGCACTCATCAATATTCATGCTCGCTAAAGTGGGGGAAAAATGTATAAGAGAAAATTTACACCCCTTATGCAAATTCCCCTTTTACACAACCTCACCTTATAAAATAAATTTCGAAGGTGAAATTCCACGTCACCCAACTGTCTTCCTTCCACTTGGCGTATATCTATTGTGTTGGTGAGAGAATTTCTATCGGGGATGCACACGTGATGCAAAGACATCCACATGGTGTGCTGCTATCCCTAATGGATTCCCGCGTCTGAAGTTGGTAGAGGCATTACACTTTTTTATTCAACCAACCAACCCCGAAAATGGAAAATTCTTCCCGCTTCTTCAAATTCATCCATCTTCATCTCATTTCTTCCTCTAAGAAACAAATTGGCATTCTCTTAACACTTCCAGCATTCACTTTACTCTCAAGCAACACTTCAACACTCCATTGCAGCAGCAACATCACTCCATCAACTCCACATAGCAAGTGTGAAGCAAGCCATAGCAGTGTGGCTTGGAGCCTTGTGAGGCCTCCCTCCATCACAGTTGTGGTTGTGGCGACCTTGCCAAGTCTGTATTCTCCTCCATTGGCTAGTTAGATTTTGGGTGGAGGTGGTAACGTTTCACTCCTCTTCTTTGTGATTTGATAGGAGTAGCATAATACTATTTTGTAGTGTGTATTGCTTTATTTTCTTTCCTTTATCACATATTTCTACTTTGTTGCTTTCTGGTTGTCTGTGGAGGTGGAAACACCAAAATGGGGTTCTAACTAAGGCAGGCCCCTATACAGCCCCAACAATTTTCCCCTTCTTGTTTGTGTGTAGGTGAAATTACATGTGGAGCTAGTTGGCGAACAAGAAATTTTATGAGATTATCTTTGTCACCCTAGCTTTTATCTATCTGCTTTATCATCTTTTTCTTTATCTATCCTATTTCATTATTCTATTTTTCCAATCAAAACCAACTAGCTAAGTTGTTAGTTTGTTTTTTGGTAGTTTGTATTGTGTTCACTATTTTCTGACCGTATGGATGCCAGTGTGCCTGAGGGATGCCAGCATGCTGTGCTAACGTCCTAGAACCGTGTTCTCATCCTCAGATAGAGACTTGTCTAAGACACAATTCCAACTCCAAAAACAAGCTTTCCTAGCCCAAAACCAATTTCAAGATCTATAGAGTGATTGAAGTATATTATAGTCCTCATCATTCTCGATCCTTGTCTCAAGATACCCTTTTATAGTGAGGTAAGTTAGAGCAGCCCTCTGCTCTCGGCTCTCTGTGACCTGGAGCCTTGACATGGTTGGTCCCCCTCTCTTACACTTTCTTTTAAGAAACATCAACAAAGAGGGAGATTCCTCTCCTAATTCAAAGAGCAGTTTATCTCGGCATAGCTTTCTATTTCTAATGCGTATTCTAGAGGTGCAAATTAAAACACTAACAATTTTTTGGCACCCACCATAGTTCATGAGGAATAAAATTTCAAGAAAGCTTATGCTTTATGACATGGGAATGACCATATGGCACCCTATTGTGTGATCCAGCTAGAAACAATGAGTGATAACAATAATAATGCTTGCAATATACGCCCACCCCCATTACCTTGGGGTAACAACATTGGACCTTTGGATTTTTGCGTAAATCATGAGTTACCTAAAGGGTCAAGGAAGCACTTTCCACGGTTTCACGATGATGGAACTCAACATCCTGATGATCATCTTTCCACCTTCTCAATGGCCTATGCCATCTTGCATGTCGCACATGAAGACATCACAGTGTGTCTCTTCGTGGAGACTCTTGTTGGGAATGTTGTCAACTGGTTCAATCATCTAGATCCAGGCATTATTACAAGCTGGGAAACTATGAGCAAGAAATTTTTGATGAGATTCAAGCTTTCTGAAGACAACCATTGGTTGTTTACCCAAATTTAAAATTCAAAGATGGAGTACAACGATCCCATGAGGGAGTTTGTAGCAAGATTTAATCGTCTTGTTACATGAATTTCTTCTACACTTGATCCATCACTGGAGATTCTGATGAGCTGTTTCATAAATGTTCTTCCATCAAAGATAGCCTTCTTCCTAAAGACATTGAAAGAAACATAATTGATAGAGGCACAAGAACACGCCATCAAGTTGGAGGATAATATGATTACTTTCGACAAGTAAAGAAGGATTCAATTAGACCTCTAGTTCAAAGTTCTACGGATGCACTGCTATAGAAGGTAGCCAATGAGATGCTTGCACTACCACCACCACAATACCAACCTTAACAACTATACCAAAAAAAGAGAAATAGTTTTTATTCTTACAATAATTACAAGATGTGGTTGCTAGCTCCTACACTGAGACCAATAGTTGAAGCAACACAAAATGCAGTATATTGTTCTTTCCATGATATCAACGTACATACCGATACTACATGTCCTGAGAACTTAAGAATGAATTAGATTATGGGATATGTGTAAGGAAAGACTCTAGTGCAGAAATTGATTTCCTAATGTCAATTCATAGGGGAATAATGCAGGGATACTTTTAATTTCAAATTACAGAACATTAAGATTCACACATAAGAGGAAAGAACATAATATACAATAATATCAATAGAGAATAGACACCAAGATTTACGTGGGAAAACCCTTTTGGGAGAAAAAACCACCACCAAAGAAAGACCACTTTATGCATAGTAAAAAAAAATTACAATAAAGTTACAAATCCCTCCTTCATAGGTATTTGTTTTCTGATAATACACAGTAGCATTTCAGTCGGCCAACCACAGTCAATCACAACACTATTACAATGTTCTTTCAACATACAGTCCACTCAACTGATGCCAAACTTTTTCCTTCCAACACACAATCTACCAACTGGTTGTCTATTTTTTTTTGCTTTACTCATTACGACCCTTCGATTCCCAGGAATCTTTTGCCCAAAAATGATTTAGTTTGCTTAACTGCCAAGAAGCTCAACCGTCGACATTATCCCACATTGAAGTGGAATATTAACAGTCATTAGTTTATAAGCAAAGGCTCAAATAATTTAGGTATCCACGAGTTAGTCCTTTTGTTACCAACTCACTCGTACACTCGCGGTCAAAGCAACTATCGGCATGGTCCCACCGAAGTAAACACCCATTGGTGCATTGCTCAAAATGCTAACTTCAAAACCACCACATGAAAGTTAGAAATTTCCCGATCACTGTGACAATGAAGGAGATCACCCAGTCGGGAAGTTAAGAAACTTCCAAACTTCGCAACAAGGTTCTTAAGTTAGAGAAATCATCAATGCTGTGACCAACATACTGTCGCCAAGTTAGAAACTTTTAGAACCCTGCGACTTAGGTTACTAGGTTACAAACTCCAGTGATCGACTGACTATGAAGACCAAAAAAGGTAAAAAATTCTAATTCTTTAACATAGATACAAGCCAACAAGTTGAGGCACAATTTCCAACAATCTCCCACTTGATGAAGACTTATTGGCTTCCTCCAAACTCAAACTTAATGAAGGTCATGGGCTCCAAGGCCCATCAAATTAACACACCACCTATACTTATCTATGCTCACAAGCTTTGTCAATGCATTTGCAACATTTTCCATAGTATCCACTTTTTCTAAACAAACCTTTCCATCCTTCACCATATCTTGTACAAAATGATACTGCACATCAATATGTTTCATCCTGGCATGGAAAGTTGGATTTTTTTCCACACAAATAGTACTTTGGCTATCACAACAAATTGAAATTTTCTTTGCACTAAGCTTGATATCAGAACACAAACGTCTAAGCCATACAACTTCTCTGTAGGCATGTGTTGCTGCCATGTATTCAGCTTCAGTAGTGGATAAAGCAACTACAACATGTTGCTTACTCATCCAACTAACTGCACCACCATTCAACATGAAAACATATCCATTGGTAAATCTTCAACTGTCAATGTCCCTTGCCCAATCAAAATCCACATAGTGTCGAATGTTGAGGGAATGTTGTGATCCAATCGAGTTACCATGATAACACAAAGCGTACTATGATGTACCTTCTAAATATCTAAAAACTCTTTTCACAACATCCTAATGTGGCCTTCTTGGATTCACCATAAACTGGCTAAGAACTCCCACTGCTTGGGAAATGTCTAGCCTTGTGTAGACCATTGCATACATTAAGCTACCAATTGCACTTGTATAGGCACTCTAGTCATGTCCTCCATCTCAATAGGATATTTTGGACAATCTTTAATAGATAGTTTTGTTCCTTGCAAAACTGGAACAAGTAGTTGCTTACAATCACTCATACCAAATCTCTCCAGAATAGTGAAAATATATTTACTCTGGTTGAGCCAAATTTTTCTACTCTTTTTGTCCCTGGTTATTTCCATCCCCAGAATATACCTAGCTGCACCAAGATCTTTCATTTCGAACATTACAGACAACTGAGATTTTAGATCAAAAATCATAACCTTACTATTCCCTATGAACAACATATCATCAACGTAAAGGGAAATTATAAGAACACGATCATTTTTAGTCTTGTAGTACACACAATGATCAAATTTTGATCTTACAAATCCCAAAGACAAAAAAAATGTGTCAAATTTCTGGTACCACTTTCTAGGCGATTGCTTCAAACCATATAGAGATTTCTTTAACTTGCAAACTATATTTTATTTACCTTTGACCACAAAGTGCTTAGGCTGGGACATATAAATTTCTTCTTCAAGATATCCATGAAGAAACGGTGTATTCACATCCATCTATTCAACTTCTAAATCATATGTTGTTGTAAGTGACAAAATAAATCTGATAGATGACAGCTTAGCTACAGGAGAAAAAAAAATTCTCCATAATCAATTCCCTCTACCTGGGAATAACCCTTCACAACTAATCTCGCTTTATACTTTTCAACACTGCCATTCAGAATAGACTTCTTAAATACCCACTTACAACCAACAACTTTTCTACCTTCAGGCAAGGGCACCAAAATCCAAGTTTCATTCTTTTCTAATGATGCCATTTCTTCATTCATGGCTTCCAACCAAAAGTTTGAATCAGAAATTCTAATTGCATCTTTAACAGTCCTAGGCTCATTAGTGCTAGTAATTAAAGCATAGGCACAATTCAAATCTAACATAGAAAACCCATACCTATTAGGTTGACGCTTTTCACATGTAGACCTCCTCACGGGTTGAGGTCGAGGTTGTGGTTCTTCTTCTTGTTCAAAACTCTCAGAGCTGTTAAAATCTCCTTAGATTTAGGTACACTGTCACTTTGTTGTTCCTCCTTTTTAGGTGTTAGAGGAATTTCAACACCATCACTTTTCTCCTTGAATTCTTTCATCCCTAACTGTAGATCCACTAAAGAAGGTTTTAGCTCATGAAAGATTACACTTCTAATGTATACCACCTTTTCAATCATAGGATTCCAAAGCTTGTATCCTTTCACACCAATGTCGTAGCCAATGAAGATACACTTAATAGATTTGTTCTCCAATTTAGTTCTCTTCTCATTTGACACATAAACATATACTTCGTAGCCAAAGACACAAACATGTCTCAAAGAGGGATTCTTACCAGACCAAGCTTCCATAAGCATTTTTTCAACTAGTGTTGAAGAAGGAGATCGATTTACCAAGTAACATGTTGTAGCCACAACCTTAGCCCATAACTTCTTCTCCGTACTAGCAATGCTCACCATACTTCTTGCTCTCTCCATCAACATCCTGTTCAATCTTTCAACAACTCCATTTTGCTGCGGAGTGTAAGGTGTTGTTTAATGCCTTTTAATTCCACGGTCCTTACAATAAATTTCAAATTTTGCAGAGAAAAATTCATCACCGTTATTTATACTCAAGCATTTGATTTTCTTAGTAGTCTAATTTTCAACCAAGTTCTTGAACTCTTTAAACTGACTGAACACTTCAGATTTACTTTTTAGAAAATATACAAATGCCCTTCTAGAATAATCATCAATGAATGATACATAATATCTTGATTTTGTTGGAATAATGTGCCTCAATCTCACAGGCTAAAACCTTTGAAAGAGAAAAGTCAGTGTGACACTCATTCTGTTTGGCCAACTAGCAGCTTTGGAACCTTGTGAAAAGTTTTGGTCACTGAGACCTTGTCACTGTCTTGCCGAATGGACCTATCATTGTGACATGATGATTGTTGTGACAATTTCTATCTCACTCCGCTCAGGGAGATCTCTAGCTGATAGGCCATTCTTATCGGATGTCAGGGAGACTCTGGGCGACAAGCGATGATTGGGGAGACCTGTGGCGAAAGAATTTTTCAGGGAGAGACTTGGATGTTCTGTATGTCTCATATCGACAAGAGAAGTCTCTATGATAGTTATACACTTGTGGTCATCGGAGTAACTCATATTCTTTAGTATGAAGTCTTATCGATATGGAAAGTCCCGCCAATAGTGATGCACTCAGAGTCATCGGAGTAACACATAAGGGTTCAGTAAGAACTCTTGGCGACGGGTGTTTGTCTCACTGATGTTGTGGGATGTTGTCGGTATGACTCCTGGTGAAGGGTGATCTCGGGGTGACTTGAAGACTTCGGTATTACCTCTCAGTGATAGCAGTAAGTCTTGCCGACGGTTGTTTGTTTTGGGTATGACTAGAAGGCTCGATGTGATCTCTTGGCGAGTAGTGATTGTCTCGCCGATGGGAAAGTTGATATCTATGTGACCTTTGAACATCGGTATGATGTCTCATCGAATAGCAATTGTCTTGCCGATGAGAATATTGAGGTCAATGCAATCTTGTGAACTCGGTGGAACCTCTTGCCGATAGCAAAGACTCTTGGCGACATCAATGGTTGAGTCGTGTGGCATCAGGGAGACACGGTTAGTGTCTCACCGACATGCGAATAATGTTTGAATGACTTTGATCGAGTGAAAGACTATCCTACGTGGTGAGTCTATGACCAATCAGAGAAGCTGAATGAGAACCGTTGGAAGTTAGTCTGTTGAGGCAGTTCTATGTGGAAGTTCAACAGACGAGTGATGACATGAATATATTCTGGAATTACAGATGATGTTCGGTTCGATGGATGTTCGATCAATGTTCGATGCATAGTTGGATGAACAGTTCGATGTATGGTCAGTGTGAATTCAATTCTAAAAGGTTGATCATTGAATCTGTTGCTGTAATTTGACATCAAAAAGATAAGTCTGATCTCTGTATGTAATCTTAATTACTGTAATACAAAGTGACTTCTCTTAGTGTGGTGGGTTTTTCTCCTGTAAGGGTTTTCCCATGTAAATCTGGTGTTCATGTGTGTATGTCATATTCTTTGTTTATGTTATTTCTTAGAAGTGTATCTTAATTGGACTGTAATTGAAAATTTAAAAGTATCTCTGCATTCTTCCCTGAGGTTTTGATGTTAGGAGAGTTGTTTCCGCACCTTAGCTTTCCTTACAAGTGGTATCAGAGCCTGTCCAATTGTGCTTATCCTTGTGGGTAAGTTAGGTTTTTTGTTTCAATTTCTATTCAGTGGGAGTCTTGTAGAATTAGTTTGGTAATTCAAATTATAGGTTAATATGGAAAGCACGTCAGGAAAGATTGAAATTGAGAAATTCAATGGCAACAATTTTGAGTTGTGGAAACTTAAAATGGAAGATCTATTGATCGTGATCTTTAGATTGTTGTGTCTGGAACGAAGCCTACAGGCATGAAGCAAGAGGATTGGGACCTTACAGATAGAAAATCAAAGGGGCTGATAAGGCTCTATTTAGCAGACTCTATTCTTCTGAATGTTCATGAAGAAAAGACTGCATCTTCCTTGTGGAAAAGACTGGCAGCTATTTATCAGGGAAAGTCCTTGGTGAATAAATTGTTCTTGAGGAAGAAGTTGTACTCTTTGAGAATGCAGGAAGGAGGATCTGTTGTTGATCATTTGAACGCATTCAACATGTTGATTGCACAGTTAACATTTGTGGGTGTGAAGATTGATGAAGAGAATCGTTGTATGCTATTATTATGTTCTTTGTCAGATTCTTGGGATCACTTGGTGATGGCTATTGGGAGTACGACATCCACTTTTATGATGGAAGATGTTGTTGCTTCTTTGTTATCAGAAGAGATGAGAAGGAAATCTTCTGATATGGTGAAGGAGGCTCTTATTGTTATAGGCAGATCGAAAGATAAAGGCAAGAAGAAGGACAAGAAGTCCAAATCGAAATCAGAGGGGAGATCAAAGTCTCCTGGCAAGAAGTCCAAGGTGAAGTGCTGGAATTGTGGGCAACCTGGTCATGTCCAAAAGGATTGTAAAGAGGAGAAAAAGAAGAAGAAGTATTATTCCGACAATGATTCTTCTCAGAGTGATGCAAACGCTTTCATTGCAGCCTTGGCTACGCAGGCATCGGATGATGTCTGGCTGATTGATTCTGGAGCATCTTTCTACATGACATCTCATAGAGACTGGTTCACGAAGTATGAAAAATACGATGGTGAAAAGGTGTATTTGGCAAGTGATTCATTATTGGAAATAGTTGGCCGTGGAAGAGTCAGAATTCAATTCCCTGATGGAAGAGTGAAGGGAATTAATGATGTAATGCATATACCAGGTTTGGCTTGAAACTTACTTTCTGTTAGTATGCTGAATGATATTGGAGTACAAGTCACATTCTCTGGAAATGGCTACAAGATGACTAGAGGCTCTATGGTGCTAGCAAGAGGTGCTTGTGTTGGTACCTTGTATAAGCTTGATGCACATGTTGTGCAAAGCAATAGTGTCTTTGCAAAGTCACAAAAAGCTACTCATGGAGGAAAAGAGGAAAAGGTTCCTGATAGTGTAAACTCTATGGAAGTTAAACTTCCAGCAGAAAAGACTATGCTCTAGCATCATAGGCTAGGCCACATTGGTGAGAAGGGTTTAAAAACCTTGAAGAATAAAAACCTGGTTGAGGGGCTTGAAGATTGTAACCTCGAATTTGAATTCTGTGAAAATTGTATATATGGAGAACAACACCGTGTTTCATTTTATTCCAGTCCTCACAAATCTTCTGGTTTGCTTGATTATATACATTCTGATGTTTTTGGCCCAGTGACTGTTCCTTCTTTGTCTAAGTCAAGGTACTATGTATCGTTTATTGATGATTATTCAAGAAGGGAATTTTTCTATTTTTTGAAAAGTAAATCAGAAGTGTTTAGTTGGTTTAAGGAATTTAAGAACCTTGTAGAAAATTAGACTGGAAGAAAAATAAAATGTTTAAAGATTGATAATGGCGGTGAATTTTTTTCTGATGATTTTGAGACATAAAACTACACCTTACACTCCACAGCAAAATGGAGTTGTAGAAAGGTTCAACAGGACAGTGATGGAAAGAGCACGAAGTATGCTAAGCATTGCTGGCTTGGAGGAGAAGTTCTGGGCTGAGGCAGTTGCTACAACATGTTACTTGATAAATCGTTCTCCTAATTCTGCTCTTGTTGAGAAAACACCTTTGGAAGCGTGGTCTGTAAGAAGCTCTCTTTAAGACATATTCGTGTTTTTGGTTGTGAGGCATATGCATGTGTCAGTATGAGAAAAGATCTAAGTTGGAGAACAAGGCTATCAAATGTATTTTTATTAGATATAGTGTTGGCATAAAAGGATACAAGCTTTGGAATCCTAATATGAAGAAGGTTCTCTATAGCGTATGTTATCTTTGTGAGTTGGAAGCCTTCTACCTTGGATCTGGTCAGAGACAAAATCAAAAAAAAAAAGGATGTAGTTGAAATTCCTCCGACACCAGATAAAGAGAATTGAAAATTCAAAATGTACCTGGCTGAGGAGAGCTCAAGTAGTTCTGAAAGTTCTGAAGAAGAAGAACGAACCTCAACCTTAGCAATGAGGAGGTCAACTCGTGAAAGAAAGCAACTGATAGGTATGGTTCTCTTTGATAGATTCTACTTGTGCCTATGCTTTAATCTCTAGCACTGATGAGCCTAGGACTGTGAAAGAGGCATTTAGAATGTCTGATTCAAACTCTTGGTTGGAAGCCATGAATGAAGAAATGGCATCATTAGAAAAAATGAATGCACAGGTTTGGTGCCCTTTCCTTAAAGGCAGAAAAGTGTTGGTTGCAAATGGGTATAAAAAGAAAAAGTGGATGGCGGTGTGGAAAATATAAGGTGAGGTTGGTTGCAAAGGGTTATTCCCGTGTAGGGAATTGATTATGGAGAAATTTTTCTCCACCTGTAGCTAAAATGGCGTCATTAGATTTCTTTTGTCACTTGCAACACGTATGACTTAGAGATCAACAAATGGATGTGAAGACAACATTTCTTCATGGTGATCTTGAAGAAGAGATTTATATGTTCCAACCTGAGCACTTTGTGGAAAAAGGTAAAGAAAGATTGGTTTGCAAGTTGAATAAATCTCTGTATGGGTTAAAGCAATCTCCTAGAATGTGGTACCAGAAGTTTGACACTTTTGTTTTGTCATTGGGATTTGTAAGATCAAAATTTGATCATTGTGTGTTTTACAAAGCTGAAAGTGATCAAGTTCTTATTATTGCTCTCTATGTTGATGATATGTCGTTCATAGGAAATAGTAATTTAATGATTTATGATCTTAAGTCTCAGTTGTTTGCAAAGTTCGAAATGAAAGATCTTGGTGCAACAAGGTATATTCTGGGAATGTAAATAACCAGGGACAAGAATAGTAGAAAACTTTGGCTCAGTCAGAGTAAGTATATCAAGACTGTTTTAGAGAGATTTTGCATGAATGATTGTAAGCAGCTAGTCGTTCCAATTTTGTAGGGAACAAAACTATCTGTTGAAGACTGTCCAAAATCTTCTACTGAGATGGAGGACATGGCCAGTGTACCCTATGCTAGCGCGGTTGGAAGTCTTATGTATGCAATGGTCTGTACAAGGCCAGACATTTCCCAAGCAGTGGGAGTACTTAGTCGGTTTATGGCTAATCCTGGAAGGACACATTGGGATGTTGTGAAAAGAGTATTCATATATTTGAAGGGCACTTCAGAATATGCATTGTGTTACCATGCCAACTTGGTTGAATCAAAGAGGACTCTCAGCATTCGAAGCTATGTGGATTCTGATTGGGCAGGGGACATTGACAGCGGAAGATCCACCAGTGGATATATTTTCATGTTGAATGGTGGTGCAGTGAGTTGGATGAGTAAGCGGCAGGCTGTAGTTTCTTTTTCCACTACAGAAGAAGAATACATGGCAGCAACACACGCCTGTAAAGAAGCAATCTGGTTAAAACATTTGTGTTCTAACATTGGTTTTGATGCAGGGCAAATAAAAATTTATTGTGACAGTCAGAGTGCTATTTGTTTGGAAAAGAGTCCTACTTTCTATGCTAGGAAAAAACATATAGATGTACAATATCATTTTGTATGGGATATGGTGGAGGATGGAAGGGTCTCATTAGAAAAAGTGGATACTTTGGAGAATGTTGCAGATGCATTGACGAAGCCAATGAGCACATACAAGTTCAGGTGGTGTGACAATTCGATGGGCCTCAGTGCCCATGAATTTTAGTAGTTTTGTTGTGCTCTGGAGGTGCCTGTGTGATCTTTGTCAAGTGGGAGATTGTTGGAATAATGTGCCTCAATCTCACAGGTTGAAACCTCTGAAAGAGCAAAGTTGGTGTGACACTCATTTTGTCTGGCCGACTAGCAGCTTTGGAACCTTGTGAAAAGTTCTGATTGCTAAGACCTTGTCACTATCTTGTCGAATGGACCTATCACTGTGACAATTTCTATCTCACTCCACTTGGGGAGATCTCTGGCTGACAGGCCATTCTTATCAGATGTCGGGGAGACTCTGGGCGACAAGCGGTGATCGGGGAGACCTATGGCGAAAGAAGTTTTTGGGGAGAGACTTGGATGTTCAGTATGTCTCATACCGACAAGAGAAGTCTTGCCGATAGTTATACACTTGTGGTCATCGAAGTAACTCATATGCTTAGGTATGAATTCTTATTGATATGGAAAGTCTCGCCGATAGTGATGCACTCAGAGTCATCAGAGTAACACATAAGGGTTCGGTAAGAACTCTTGGCGACGGGTGTTTGTCTCACCGATGCTGTGGGATGTTGTTGGTATGACTCCTGGCGAAGGGTGATCTCAGGGTGACTTGAAGACTTTGGTATTACCTCTCAGCGATAGCGGTAAGTCTTTTTGACGGTTGTTTGTTTTGGTATGACTGGAAGGCTTGGTGTGATCTCTTGGCGAGTAGCGATTGTCTCGCCAATGGGAAAGCTAATCTATCTATGTGACCTTTGAACATCGGTATGATGTCTCATCAAATAGTGATTGTCTCGCCATTGAGAATACTGAGGTTGATGCGATCTTGTGAACTTGGTGGAACCTCTTGTCGATAGCAATGACTCTTGGTGACATCGATGGTTGAGTCATGTGGCATCGGGGAGACACGGTTAGTGTCTCATCGACATGCGAATAAGGTTTGAACGGCTTTGACCGAGTGAAAGACTATCCTATGTGGTGAGTCTACGACCAATTAGAGAAGCCGAATGGGAACTGTTGGAAGTTAGTCTGTTGAGGCAGTTCTGTGTGGAAGTTCAACAAACGAGTGACGACATGAATATATTCTAGAACTACAGATGATGTTCGGTTCGATGGATGTTGGATCAATGTTCGATGCACAGTTGGATGAACAGTTCGATGTATGGTCAGTGTGAATTCAATTCTAAAAGGTTGATCATTGAATCTACTGCTATAATTTGACATCAGAAAGATAAGTCTGATCTTTGTATGTAATCTTCATTACTGTAATACAAAGTGACTTCTCTTGGTGTGGTGGGTTTTTCTCCCGTAAGGGTTTTCCCACGTAAATCTGGTGTTCATGTGTGTATGTCATATTCTCTATTTCTATTATTTCTTAGAAGTGTATCTTAATTGGATTGTAATTGAAAATTTAAAAGTATCTCTGCATTCTTCCCTGAGGTTTTGACTTTAGGAGAGTTGTTTCCGCACCTTAGCTTTCCTTACAGATTTTGATAATGAATGAACATTTACTGGACCAAAAAAATCAGAGTGAGTATAATACAGAACACCCGAAGATTTATGAGGACTAGAGTAAAAAGAAACATGATGATGTTTTCCATATATACAATGTTCACAAAATTCAAATTCCAGGTTACAATCATCAAGCCCCTCAACCAGGTTTTTTATTTTTCAAAGATCTTAAGCCTTTCTCACCAATGTGACTAAGCCTTTGATGCCAGAGCATAGTCTTCTTTGTAGGAAGTTTAACTTCCAAAGGATTTTCCCCTATAGGACCTCCAATATCCTTTACACAAACAACCTTTTGTGACTTTGTAGAGACACTGTTACATTGAACATCAAGTGCATCCAACTTGTACGAGTACCAATTCGAGCACCCCTAGCTAGCACCATTGAGCCTCTAGTCATTTTACAACCATTTCTAGAGAATGAGACTTGCACTCCAAAATCATTTAGCTTGCTTATAGAAAGTAAATTCTGAGCCAAACCTGGTATATGCATTACGCCATCAATTCCCTTAATTCTTCCATCGGGAAATTGAATTCCGACTCTTCCATGACCAAAAATTTCTAGAGATGAATCGCCTATTAAATACACCTTTCCACCATCATATTCTTCATACTTTGTGAACCAATCTCTATGAGATGTCATGTGGAAAGGTGCTCCAGAGTATATCATCCAAACATCATTGGATGCCTAAGTTTCCAAGGCTACAATGAAGGCATCAACTTCGCTCTAAGAAGAATCATTATCAGAAGATTTCTTCTTCTTCTTTTTCTCCTTGTTGCAATCCTTTTAGACATGACTAGGCTACCCACAATTCTAGCAATTCACCTTAGACTTCTTTCCAGGAGACATTGATATCCCTTCAGATTTAGATTTAGACTTCTTTTCCTTCTTCTTTCCTTTCTCTTTGGATCTACGACGAACAACAAGAGCCTCCTTCGCCATCTCAGAATATTTTCTTATCATCTCTTCTAATAACAAAGAAGCAACCACATCTTCCACCTTGAAAGTGGTTTTCATGCTCCCAATCGCCATCACTAAATGATCCCAAGAATCAAGCAAAGAATATAACAAGAGCATACAACGATCCTCATCTTCTATCTTTACACTCACCGATGTTAATTAAGAAATCAATGTTTTAAAGGTATTAAGGTGATCAGCCACAAACACCCCTTCCTCCATCTTCAAAGAATACAACTTATTCCTTAAGAACAAATTATTCACCAAGGACTTTCCCTAATAAATATCTCCAAGCTTCTTCCACAAAGAAGATGCAATCTTTTCCTCATGAACTTTCAGGAGAACCAAGTCTGCTAAATAGAGTCTTATCAACCCTTTTTCTTTTCTATCTACGAGATCCCAATCTTCTTGCTTCATGCTTGAGGGTTTCGTTCAAGACACGACAAACCAAAGGTCACGATCCACAAATAGATCTTCCATTTTGAGTTTCCACAACTCAAAATTGCTACCATTGAATTTCTCAAATTCAATCTTTCCTGATGTGCTTGCCATCTTAATCTGCAATCAAGGTTACCAAGTTTCTACAAAACTCCCACTTTAGTGCTGACACAAAAAACCAACCCAACCCACAAAGATAACACAACTGGCCAAGCTCTGATACCACTTGTAAGGAAAGACTCTAGTGCATAAATCACTTTCCTAATGTCAATTCATAGGGGAATAATGTAGGAGTACTTTTAATTTCAAATTATAGAACATTAAGATTCACACGTAAAAGGAAAGAACAAAATAGACAATAATATCAACAGAGAATAGACACCAAGATTTACGTGGAAAAACCCACCACCAAAGAAAGACCACTTTATTCGTATTGAAAATAAATTACAATAAAGTTACAGATTCCTCCTTCACAAGTATTTGTTCTCTGATAATACACAGTAGAATTTCAATTAGCCAACCACAGTCAATCACAACACTATTACAATACAATGTTCTTTCAACATACAGTCCGCTCAACCCACGCCAAACTTTTTCCTTCCAACACACAATCTACCAACCGGTCTGCCATTTTTTTCTGCTATACTCATTACAACCCTTCGATTTCTAGTAATCTTCTATTCAAAACCAATTTGGTTCACTTAACTTCTAAGAAGCTCAACCATCGACATTATCCCACATTGACGTGAAATATTAACAATCATTAGTTTATAAGTAAAGGCCCAAAGACTTTAGGTATCCACAAGTTAGTCCTTTTTTTACCAACTCACTCGTACACCCACAGTCAAAGCAACCATCAGCATGGTCCCACCGAAGTAAAAATCCATTGGCGCATCGCTCAAAATGCTAACTTCAAAACAATTGCATGCAAGTTAGAAATTTACGATCATCGCGATAATGAAGGAGATTGACTAGTCAGGAAGTTAAGAAACTTCCAAACTTCATGACAAGGTTCTTAAGTTAGAGAAATCACCGATGCTGCGACCAACATACTATCCCGAAGTTAGAAACTTTCAGAACCCCACGAATTAGGTTACTAAGTTACAAAATCTAGCGATTGGCTGACTATGAAGACCAAACAAAGGTAAAAAAATCTAAGTCTTGAATAGAGATACAAGCCAGCAAGTTGAGGCACAATTTCCAACAATATGTTGGTGCTACACCCAATTATAGTTTTGTCCCAACACCAAGTTTGAATTTTTTCTTACCACAGATGAACAACTTCGATGGCGACTCCGCTCTAGGATACTTTCAAAGTGAACTCGTCATTGAAGAAAAAGAATACCTACAACACCACTCTCTTGCAACAAATCATAAAAGACACTCTTTTCCTATGTTCACAAGTTTTTTTCACTTGCAAGCATAAAAGGAAGAAGAAGAGAGGCTGAGAATTAAGGAACAAGTTAAAGAAGTGGTTGCTCAAGACCCATATCCAACCAATTTTGATATTTTAGACTCCTTGATGAAGACAAAAGTGCAGATTTCTAAACTAGAATATCTTTGTGATCATCCTGAGTAATTGGATAGAATAATACGTGTAAAGAAAGAAGCTTTAATCCAACCTACATTGCTCAAGTCATCTATTCCAATGGAAGCAAAAACTAAACCTTTCTATATATCTTTGTATATAGGAGGATTTAAATCAAGCAATTGTATCATTGATTTAGAAGCCTCAGACAAAGTCATGCCTCTACAAGTGATGAAATCATTGGGACTCTCATGCACATAAACTTAGAATGAGTGTTATTCACTTGAGTCTAATTCGGTGTCATTGGTCAAACAATTGAAGGATGCTCAAGTAAGGTTGGAAGCTTACCCAAAGAAAAGGATAAAAATTACCATCCTAGTGGCTAACATTCCACCCAGCTATGGGATGTTGTTGAGCCAGAACTTCTGCAAATATCTTGGTGGTGTAATGCAGTTAGATTGGTCATCCACAACCATTCCTATGAAGGAGGGAAAAATCAAGATAGAACCTGAGCCCAAATCCCAATTCATGGTGGTGATAATCTAAAACCCCCCAACCCAAATTCTATATCAAGGGACAGGTCTTGGTAATTATGTGACACTATCAGAGATAGAAACTGAAGACGAGAACATTGCTTGTCCTAAAAAAAATTGATAGAGGATACAAAGCTATGGACAATGCAACTTGATGGGGGTTATTCAGCATGTTTAGGAGTGAGGACAATGATCATCTCCCCTAAGGGATTGTTACAATTGGAATTCACTGAAGCTGAAAAAGAGGTGATTTTGTTAGGCCTCAAAAATGTTGAAGACATGGGAATTGAACTCATATGTGTTAAAGGGAATGTAGAGCTGATCGATGAGCCAATCAAAGGATATTTCCAAGTCAGGAAGGATCACTTGTGACATTATAGAAATTGAGTTTGGAATGTGATCGATTGGTTTGAAGAGTTCGACATTAGAGACATCTCGAGGATGGACGACAACAAAACCAATGCCTCAATGGTATTTGCTTCCCTCTTTGCACCATATTCTGAGTTTTTCCAGGTTTCCCTAGCCTAGGCATATGAAGATATGAGAATCTTCATCTTGGAAGATTTGTCTCCTGTGATACCTAGGAGAAGAGAAGTAAATCCTTTCAAGCAGAAATGACATCCTTCAGAGATGGAGTAATTTTCTTTTGTTTTTGTGATGTGTTTCCCCTTTCCGTAATGTGTTTGTTATGTTGTGTTTCCCCTTTCTGTAACAATTTCATCATGTTTTAGATGATTAGGCATCTTGTTTTAGGTGATTTTTTTTAGGGAAGTCCAACTATTAGATGATTCTAGGAAGTGTTGTCCAAGGTGACTTAGGGAAAGTCTTGCAATAGGTGATTAGGAAATGTTGCTGACTCTGATGCCCAATGGATAAGGCACTGGTCTATGCTTAAAAATATAGAGATTCTTTGGTTCTCCTACATTGTAAGTATCCAACATGGTCCCCAGATAGAGCTAAATGTTGTACCCCAAATTAAAAAAATTGATACACTTAGGCATTTTGAAGAAATGGTCAAAAGTCTTGTTAAAATTATCAAAAAAAAGGTCAAATTGGGAGTTTGAATGAGGTTCAAAAACTCAAAATTTTCAAATCTAATGATCTGGGTCTACTTAGAGTGACCAAGTGTAGAAAACCCAGATCTTAGTTTTTTGACCCTAAATTTTCGAAAATTTTCTATTTTTAGAAACTTTCTAAAAATAGAACTTTTTCTAGGTTTTTCTAGGTTTCTTTTCAAATGGATGTTGGAAATTTTTTCTAAAAATAGAATTTTTCTAAAAATAGAAAGTTTGGCTTCTAGGGTTCAAATTGATTTTGATTGGCTTAAAATACTTGCTCATCAGTGGTCTAGTTAGAATCGTAAAAAGATCAGTTTTTCCCTTGTTCTATTCTGCTTTTGTAGAAGTTGTTTGAGGAGCTCAAAGGCCATTAATGGAGGCCGGTCAACTACTAGGTGTCAAATTCAGAGTCTCGAGCATTGATCAGACCAAGAAACCACAACCAATGATCGAGGGACGAAGAATGGAGAATGAAAGTTGAAAATTTATGAAAATTGCAAAATTTTGTCTAGCTTTGGAAAGCTCAGGCACCCCTATTCAATCTAGGTGCCTAGGGTTATGTGCCTTATAAATTTTTTTATCTCCAATAGCTGGAGCAATGGAAAGCACGTGAAATGAAGGGAATTGTTGAAATTTGTAAAATAAAAACTAACACTGCCAAGCATGGGCACCCCAGGAGGAGATAGGCACCCAATCTTTCAAGAGGTCAAATGATGGAATTAGGGTTTGCTCGTCCTAGAAAATGTTGCTTAGAATCCTCCCAGCTCTATACTGAATCCATTAGCATAGTCATCTAATCAGTCAATCATCCAAAATTGAAGATCGAGTGGAGAGGTCTCAATAGACAAACAAAATGCAAATCATGAAATTATTAGAAAATATTCTAAGTCTGGGAATTCTGGGCACCCTAGGAGAAGATGGGTGCCTAGGGTTTTGCAGGCTCAAATCCAACAATTAGGGTTTTTCAGATCAATAAATCTCTTTAGAATTTTACCAGCTTCGCAATGGATATCAAAGCTTGATCATTAGACTCATTAGTTTCCAGAAAATTCAGATCGAATGGAGGACAAAACATGAAGGTCGAGTTTGAAGGTTGAAAAAGAGCCAAAAATGGCTAACACTAGTAAGCCTGGGCGCCCCAGGTAGCCAGGTGCGTCCAATTTTTTTACGAGTCAGATGAAGTTTTTATCAGAAGCAACCTCTAGAATAATCTTCTCAAATTCAGTCGAGCTCCACGATGGATCATCCTACCAGATCACATGATTCTCCAAGCATCTGGAATTCAAGGATCAAACTGAGGAAAAAACTAAGCAAAAAGTTGAAAATGGTGAAAAATGGCTAGCTCTAGATCCAAGGCTCAATGCCTTAGAAAAATTTTCAATTTTTTTAAATTCAACATTTGAACAACATCCACATTCAACGAACCTGCTCAGGATTAGCTTCAAAAATTTTAAAGCAGAGAAGAAAAGCATTTTTCTTCCTCAAAAACTTATTTAAGACATCTTTGGATTTCATTATTCACTTTTTGCAGGTTGGCATCCAAGAGCAAGAGAGGAGGAAACATAAAATTTTATTCTTTTCAGGGTTCAAAGGCCAAAACCTAGTGTTTTTTCAAAGTTCTTCATATTTTCTAGATCAACACACAAAGGAGGTCACTTTATCATGCTTTATTTCTCTAGGGCATCAATTTTCAAAAGAAGGGGGTTAATATTTTCAAATTTGAACAATTTGGGTCAGCTTGGTTTTTGATTCTCTAAAACTTTGGAGAGTTCTTCAACTTTTAAGAACTTGCTTTTTTCATGCATGCCCAAGAAATCTTCAATATTTTCAAAATCTGGTCAATTGGGTCCATCCAAAACATGACTCTGCACAAAACCTAGCTATTAGCTTTTTTCAAGAAAAATTCAAAAATTAGGGTTTCTGCTTTTTCAACCAACCAGCAACAATTTTCAAAAACAAATAATTTGGGTCTTCTTGTAACAAGATTCTCTACAAAACCCATATCTCAAATTATTTTTAAAAAAATTTCCTATTTGAAGAAGAAAAACCAGCAAGCTAAATTTAGCTTTTGTGCAGAACTTGTCCGAGCATAGTCGAGTTTATAGTCAAACTTCAAGATTTTCAACATGTAGTATTCTCCTATGGAATTAAAAGCCAAAAAGTGTTGTATCATGATTATATGAACATGCAATGTTGAGAAGTACTTTTCAAAACCACCATGGACAGAAAACATCATCATCTCAGTCAAAGAACATGAAAAGATGCGGTACGAGCAAAAGGAAAAGTATTGGAAAAGAGTTGTACAATACTATTCCATTGGAAATCAAGAAAAGGTAATCACTCTAGTTGTAGAGCCACCAAAATTAGCAAGATTGGATAAGCAGCTAAAGATGTCAAAGATTCTCCAAGTTCTATCGCAAAAGGTGAGTAAATTCTAGAAAAGCGGAATTTTGCTATAGATAGTATTGATGCTCCCGATAGAGATACAATTTCTAGCTTTTTGGTGGATGTGGTTGAGATTTAAAGTAGCAGTGTACTTGAATCTTTCTTCAAGCTTTCTTTCCATTGTGATCTCACGCTTTCTTTCTATTCCTATCTCAGGCTTATCCATTCTTTGAAAGAGAAAAGAAAACAAGATGTGATAGTTGGCACTTTCCTTGTTTTTATGCTTTCATAAGTTGTTAGATGCTTATCTTATTTTAGTTTTAGAAATAAAGCTTGCATGTTGGAAAGTCTTAGTTGTAAAAGAAAGGAGATTTTAGGGTTCCCTACTCCTCTGCTTGTGTATAAATAAGGGCAGCCTTACCCATTTATTTTTTAATGGTTATTGTGATAACAAAGTGTGGAGCCTATTTTTCCTGCAAGTTGTTCAATTTCATGTTCACTTAGTGTAAGAGAAAGCTTGTATGCCTCTTTAGTTGTAGGTTATTGTTCAGTTCTTGTGTCTTGTGTCAATGTATTCTGGTTGATTGCTAAACTGTAAGCCTATTTTGCTAAAATCCTACTATCCACAAAGTGTAATCTTTGTTGCTTGAGATTTGAGAAATAAAGTTTTGTGCCTACTTTTCCCTGATATAATGTCTCAAATTTCCATCTTATGTGTTATGCTTATATGATCTCTATTTTAGCTTGCATTGAAAGTAAGTAGATGAGTGTTGGAAGAAATTTTATTTAAGTATTTATGTCAAAGAATCATTCCTTTTTCATTTCTAACTCTCTTGCTCTACATTTACTTGAGTAGTTAGAAACATCATTAGAGTGGACTTAGTCGTAGTTGAACTCCTAAAAAGAGAAAATCTCAGCTACATCTCTTTAGTTTTATAACCTTGTGCTCTTAGTTGAACAAAAAGATTGGAAAATTAGTTTAATTTATTTTCTTTTAAGCAACATGAGCAAAGAGGGAGCTTCCCCTCCTAATTCAAAGAGCAATTTATCTATGCATAGTTTTATGTTTCTAATCTGCATTCCAAAGGTGTGAATTAAAATGCCAACAATTTTTTGGTGCCCACTATGGGGCATGAGGCATAAAACTTCAAGAAAGCTTACACTTTATGACACGAGAATGACCATTTGGCACCCTATTGCACGATCCAACTAGAAACAATGGGTGATAACAACAATAATGTTGGAAATAGATGTCCACCCCCATTACCTTAGGGTAATAACACTGTACCTTTGACTTTCCAAGTAAATCATGAGTTACCTAAAGGGTCAAGGAAGCACTTTCCACAGTTTCACGGTGATAGAACTCAAAATCCTAATGATCATCTTACCACCTTCTCAATGACATGCACCATCTTGCATGTGGCACATGAAGACATCGCAGTGCATCTCTTTGTGGAGACTCTTGTTGGGAATGCTGCCGATTGGTTCAATCATTTAGATCTGGGCATTATTACAAGCTAGGAAAATATGAGTGAGAAATTTTTGGTGAGATTCAAGCCTGCTCAAGATGGTCATTAGTTTTTTTCCTAACTTACAAATTCAAAGATGGAGTACAACGAGCCAATGAGGGAGTTTGTAGCAATACTTAATCATCTTGTTACACAACTTTCTTCTACACTCAATCCATCACCGGAGAGTTTGATGAGCTACTTCATAAATGCTCGTCCATCAGAGATAGCCTTCTTCCTGAAGACAACGAAAGAAATAGAATTGATGGAGGCACAAGAACATGCCATTGAGTTTGAGGATAATATAATTACTTCTAGAAAGATGAAGAAGGATTCAATCAAACCTCTAGTTCAAATTTTTATAGATCCATTGCTACAAAAGGTAGCCAATGAGATTCTTGCACTACCACCACCATAATACCAACCTTAGCAATTGTACCAGCCAAAGAGAAATAGTTTTCAGTCTTACAATAATTATAGGCCACGGTTGCTAGCTCCTACACCGAGACCAACAGTTGAAGCTACACAAAATGTAGTATTTTGTTCTTTCCATGATACCAATGCACATACTAGTACTACATGATCTGAGAACTTAAGAATGAATTAGATTATGGGATATGCTGATGCTGCACCTACATCTAGTTTTTCCCCAACACCAAGTTTGAATGTTTTCTTACCACAAATGGACAACTTTGATGGAAACTCTGCTCTGGGATACTTTCAAAGTGAACCCATTATTGAAGAAAAAGAATCACCACTACTCTCTTGCAACAAATCATGAAAGAAACTCTTTTCTTATGTTCACAAGTACTCTGCACTTGCAAGCACAAAAGGAAGAAGAAGCGAGGTAGACAGCTAAGGGAAAAGTTAAAGAAGTAGTTGACCAAGACCCATCTCTATCCAATTTTGATATTGTAGACTCCTTGATGAAGATGAAAGTGCAGATTTCTCAACTGTTATATCTTTGTGATCATCCTAAGCAACTGGATAGAATAATACATGTAAATAAAGAAGCTTCAATCCAACCTACATTGCTCGAGTCATTTGTTCCAATGGAAGAAAAACCTAAACCTTTCTATATATTTTTGTATATAGGAGGATTTAAATTGAGCAATTGTATCATTGATTTAGGAGCCTTAAACAACATCATGCCTCTACAAGTGATGAAAGCATTGGGACTCTCGTGCACAAAAACTTAGAATGAGTGTTATTCACTTGAGTCTAATTCGATGTAGTTTGTCAGACAATTGAAGGATGCTCAAGTAAGGTTGGTAGCTTTCCCTGAGAAAAAGGTAAAAATGACCATCCTAGTGGCTAACATTCCACCCAGCTATAGGATGTTGTTGAGTTGGATCTTCTATAGAGATCTTGGTGGTGCACTGCAGTTAGATTGGTCATCCTCAACCATTCCTGTGAAGGATGGAAAAATAAAGATAGAACCTGAGCCCAAATCCTGATTCATGGTGGTGAAAATCCCAAACCCCCCAACCCAAATTCTATATCAAGGAACATATCTTGGAAATTATGTGATGTTGTCAGAGATAGAAAATGAAGACCAAAACATTGCTTGTCCTAAAAAGAAACTGACAGAGGATACAAAGTTATGGACAATGTAGTTTGATGGGGGTTATTCAACAATAGGTTCAGGAGCGGGGGTAATGATCATCTCCCCTAAGGGATTGTTACATTTGGAATTCACTAAAGCTGAAAAAGAGGCACTTTTGTTAGGCCTCAAAAATGTTGAAGACATGGGAATTGAACTCCTATGTGTTAAAGGGGATGTAGAGCTGATCGATGATCCAATCAAAGGATATTTCCAAGTCAGGAAGGATCGCCTACATCATTATAGAAACTAAGTTTGGAACACGATCGATTGGTTTGAAGAGTTCGACATCAGAGACATCCCAAGGATTGACGACAACAAAACCAATGCCTCAGTGGTATTTTCTTCCCTCTTTGTGCCAAAACCCACATCTTAGTTTTTTGGCCCTAAATTTTAGGAAATTTTCTATTTTTAAAAACTTTATAAAAATAGAACTTTTTTTGGGATTTTTTTGGGTTTCTTTTCAAATGGATGCTGGCAAAAATTTCTAAAAATAGAAATTTTGGCTTCTAGGGTTCAAACTGATTTTGATTGGCTTAAAATACCTACTCATTAGGCTGGTCCAGTCAGAATCGTAAAAAGATTAGTTTTCCCCTAGTAGGTTTATTCTACTTTTTCAGAAGCTATTTTAGGAGCTCCAAGGATATTAATGGAGGTCAGTCAATTTCTAGGTATTAGATTCAGAGTCTCAGGCACTACTTAGATCAAGAAACTACAACAAATGACCGAGGGACAAAGAATGGAGAATGGAAGTTGAAAAATCATGAAAATTGCAAAATTTTGGCTAACTCTAGAAAGTTCAGGCACCCCTACTCAGTCTAGGTGCCTAGGATTTTGTGACTTAGAAAATTTTCATGTCCAACAATTGAAGCAATGGAAAGCATGTGGAAAGAAGGGAAAAGTTGAAATTTGTAAAATAAAAACTAACATTGCTAAGCATGGGCGCCCCAGGAGGAGATAGGCACCCAATCTTTCAAGAGGTCAGATGATGGAATTAGGTTTTTCTCATCCCAAACAATATTCCTCAGAATCCTTCCAACTCCCCATTGAATCCATCAGCACACTCATTTAATCATCCACAATTGAAGATTGAGAATCTTGGGTGCCCCAAGAGAAGATGGGTGCCTAGGGTTTTGGAAGCTCAAATCCAACGATTAGGGTTTGTCAGATCAATCAATCTCTTCAGAATTTTTCCAACTTTGCAGTGGATATCTAAACTTGATCATCAGACTTGTCAGTTTCCAAAAAAATCATATCAAATGGGGGACTAGTAAGCCTAGGTGCCCCAGGTAACCAAGGGCACCCAACTTTTTGAGGGGTTGATGAAGTTTTTATCAGAACTAGCCTGTAGGATAATCTTCTCCGATTCAGTTGGGCTCTGCGATGGATCATCCTACCAAATCACATGATTCTCTAAGCATTTGGAATTCAAGGATCAAACTTAGGATAAAACCAAGCAAAAATTTGAAAATGGTGAAAATGGCTAACTCTAGTGAGGAAAAGCACTTCAGGCTAAGATGGGCACCCAAGGCTCAATGCCTTAGAAAAAATTTCAATTTTTTCAAATTCAACATTTGAACAACATCCACATTCGACGAACCTACTCAGGATTGTCTTCGAAAGTTTTAAAGTAGAGAATAAAATTGTTTCTCTTCCTCAAAAACTTATTTAAGACATCTTTGGATTTCATTATTCACTTTTCGCAGGTTGGCATCCAAGAGCAAGAGAGGAGGAAACATAAAATTTTATTCTTTTCAGGGTTCGAAGGCCAAAACCCAGTGCTTTTTTAGAGTTCTTCATATTTTCCAGATCAACACACAAAGGAGCTCGCTTTTTCATGCCTTATTTCTCCAAGGCATCAATTTAAAGAAGAAGGGGGTTAACATTTTCAAATTTCAACAATCCGAGTCAGCTTGGTTTTCGATTCTCTACAACTTTGGAGAATTTTTCAACTTTTAAGAACTTTCTTTTTTCATGCATGTCCAAGAAATCTTTAGTATTTTCAAAATCTGATCAACTGGGTCCATCCAAAACATGCCTCTGCACAAAACCTAGCTATTAGATTTTTTCAAGAAAAATTCAAAAATTAGGGTTTCTGCTTTTTCAACCAACCATCAACAATTTTCAAAAAGGAATGATCTAGGTCTTCTTGTAACGAGATTCTCTACAAAACCCATATCTTAGATTATTTTTGAAAACTTTGCCTATTTGAAAAAGAAAAATTAGCAAGCTAAATTTAACTTTTGTGCAAAACTTGCCCAAAACTTGCCCAAGCATAGTCGAGTTTACAGTCAAACTTCAAGTTTTTCAATATGTAGTATTCTCTAATGGAATTCAAAGCCAAAAAGTGTTGTATCATGATTATCTGAATGGAGAATGTTCATAAGTGCTTTTCAAAATCACCATGGACATAAAACATCATCATCTCAGTTAAAGAAAGTGAAAAGATGTGGTACGAGCAAAAGGAAAAGTATTGGAAAAGAGTTGTACAATACTCTTCTGTTGGAAAAGAGTTGTACAATACTCTAGTTGTAGAGCTACTGAAATTAGCAAGATTGGATAAAGCAGCTGAAGATGTCAAAGATTCTCCAAGTTCAATTGCAGAAGGCGAGGAAATTCTAGAAAAGTGGAATTTTGCTATAGATAGTATTGATGCTCCTGATAGAGATAAAATTTCCATTTTTTGACGGATGTGGTTGAGATTTAAAGCAGCAGTGTACTTGAAGCTTTCTCTGAGCTTTCTTTCCATTCTAATTTCACACTTTATTTCTATTCCTATCTTAGGCTTATCCATTTTTGAAAGAGAAAAGAAAACAAGATGTGATAGTTGGCACTTTCCCTGTTTTTATTCGTTCATAGGTTATTAGATGCTTATCTTATTTTAGTTTTAGAAATAAAGCTTGCATGTTGGAAAGTCTTAGTTGTAAAAGCAAGGAGATTTTAGGGTTCCCTACTCCTCTGCTTATGTATAAATAAGGACAGCCTTACCCATTTATTTTTTATCAATTATTGTGATAACAAATTTTTGAGCCTATTTTTCCTACAAGTTGTTCAGTTTCATGTTCACTTAGTGTAAGAAAAATCTTGTATGCCTCTTTAGCTAAAAGTTATTGTTTATTTCTTGTGTCTTGTGTCAATATATTTTGGTTGATCACTAAATTGTAAGCCTATTTTGCTACAATCCTGTTGTCTCAGAAGTGTAATCTTTGTTACTTGAGATTTGAGAAATAAAGTTGTGTGCCTACTTTTCCCCGATATAATGTCTCAAATTTTTTTCTTATGTGTTATGCTTATATGATTTTTATTTCATCTTGCATTGAAAGTAAGTAGATCTGCATTGGAAGAAAGTTTATTTAAGTATTTATGTCAAATAATCATTCCTTGCTCATTTTTAAGTCTCTTGCTCTGCATTTACTTGAGTATTTAGAAACGTCATTAGAGTAGGCTTAGTCATAGTTGAACTCCTAAAAAGATAAAATATCAACTACAACGCTTGCGTTTTATAACCTTGTGCTCTTAGCTAAATAAAAATATTGGAAAATTAGTTTAGTTTACTCTATTTTAAGCAACATCAAAAAAGAGGGTGCTTCCCCTCCTAATTCGAAGAGTAGTTTATATGTGCATAGTTGTTTGTTTCTAATCCGCATTCCAGAGGTGTGAATTAAAATGCTAACACATTGCTAGAAAAATTGAAAAATAATAATTCTTCGGATGAGGTAAAAAAAGTAATTGAATAAATTGATTTTGAGAAAGGTATTACTATTAAACAATTTTCAATACAAATAATGACATTGCATCCATAAAGATAGTTATAGGTAGATATTTAGCCTAGCGATATGATAATTTGTATCAAAGAGTTGTTAAAAGTTTTAGTTTAAAACAAAATTAGTCTAAAATTTTCTTGAATAGAGAATGTGTGTAAACACTAAAAAATAACTATCTTTTAGTCTATGACGAAGGATCTACATTAACCAAAAAAATATTGCATATTTTGAGGAGATCTCAAAAGATGAAGAGTTTAGTGAATTGTGGAATAGAGAGCATCCATATAAAGTAATTAATGCTCAACATAATATTAACAAGAAAGCGCAACCCTTGTATCTGAATGCACAATATTCATATAAACCTAGTTTGAATGACACCACAAAAGAAACACATTCTTTATGGGTACTTGTTACCCAAAAAATGTTATGAAGGTGGTGGTTTGGGGCCCATAGGACATGGCACTATTTATCTACTAATGTGGATAGACACTAGAAAACCTCATGATTTGCTAAGCCTTAGAGTTGATAGGCAAGACTGTCGGCCTGCTACAATGATTTCATAACTAAGCCTTTACGACCATGATTCAGAGACTGGACACATAACCTGAATAGCTATTCAATCATCATGAAGGTGCATTTAACTTTTCAACCTAGGGACGTAGACTTGAAATGGGTTAGCACTGTATGTGCACTAGGAGCTCAAGTAGTCATTGCACTCTACAGCTAAGAAACACCATACTGAAAGTAAATTGCTTAAAAGGAAATAAAGCAAATGTTGAACATCAACCAACAACTATACTAAGTTGCAATGCAAAGAAAGAATGAAAATCTGAGTGATAAACATGAAATTACTATGTTTGCTTGGCTGCAGGAACAGTCAAAAAATAGTATCCTAGTGGTTGTAGGAATAGTCAACGCCAGATTTCTAACTAATTACTAAACAACAAGTAATACTAAAATAATTCTAAACTAAGAAGATGAATTACTCACCAAGTGGGCCCCCTTGGATAAGTTTCCTCTAAGCTAACAGAAACTCAGATGCTCAAACTGAGAATTTTATTTCATTCACTGTAAATCATGCATACAAAGAGTGATGTATTTGAAACTAGAGAATGGGAATACAATATCAAATCATGCAACCTCCTGAAGAAGGAGCATCAAACCATTATTTATACTACAACTAAACAAGGCAGTCAACTCCATGACTAGGGAGGACGCCATTTAGGGAAAATAGGGGAAAGTGGAGCGATGGCAATTACACATGCATGGAATCTAGTCAAATATGCAAGTCAAGCGCAGATCCAGCACAATAGTAGCGCCCATGCATGCTCGATCATTAAGGTCCACTACAAGGTGGTTACATTTAGTTACATGAGGAATCTTTGCTATCGGCTGCCTTTGACTTGGAGCGATTTCTCAGCTGGACATTATGGTGCATGCCCAGCTGGAAGTTGCTTCCTCAACTTGGTGCATTAAATCTGCATGTCAAGGTCAATACGCATAATAACTACACATCCATAACCATTCTAAGAAACATTCATTAATCACATGCAAAATCAATATAGGCAACCCACATATTATGCCAAATATCATTAAATGTTACAGAGATAGGGTAATATCAAATGTCAATGGTTTGAGGGAAACATTATGCCAATATCAACACTTGGGCGTTAAAAATCCATGACATCTATGAGAAAATAGACTGTAGATTCTACCCAGAAGTAGACCAAAAACTAGGCTCATCACTCCCCCCAACCTAGTACTTTGTTGGTCCTCCAGCAAGGGAAGAGTTCTTCTGCAGTTTTGAAATTTGTGGCTACGGGCTGTCCAACATCAGTGGCTACAGTATGTGAGTCAGGGTCCCAATAAAATCCTTCCAATCTGCCAAACTTGTTCCATTTCTGCTTCTCTGCAGTGACATCATACTAATAGAATCTAAAATTTGGCATGGGTCACATGAGCATGGATGGCTGAAAAAAGTTAGGGGAAGCCAATGTTGTCCCTGAGTTCTCCCAATCTGAATATGTCTCTTAGTTCTTTTTAATGCAATATTTTTTTATTGATGGCGGCTCCTCATATGGTGTCATTTGCATGGACTTAAGTTGTCCCTTTATTTCTGGTTGTAAGGGTGCTACTTCTTCTTTCTTTTTTGTAGGAACTCTTGTTCTTGTTGTGGCTGTAGGATCTCCTGCTTCAATTCTAGCTATTGCTGCAAGACTGTTGCAGGACCTCTTATTCATGTTACAGCTATTGCAAGACATTATTCCATCTGGATTTCAAATCAACTCACTTTTAAATTTTTGACACAACCTAATATGATTTGACACATGGGTAGTAAGTTCATAAAATATTTGCAACCTCTTTTGTTTCCCTCCCCCCAACCTAGATTTGGACATGTGTCCACACATGTGAGATGAGAGTAATGATTGGTAGGTAATGATGGCATTTTATGTGGATATCCATACTAATGTGTAGTTACTAAATGAACGCACTTAAAATATGATTAAAGATAGAAATTGATGTGCACATACCTGAATGTATTGCAAAGATTGCGGATAAAGCAATGCTTGCCTTGCTGGAAAATGAATTGAGCAATGAATGAAGTGAAGTGGAATGGAGTGAAGTGGAATGAAGTGATGGAAGAGAGAGAAGGGTGGTGATGGATGGGTGGATGGGTGGATGACAAAGAAATGGACTTCCACGCAAGTGAAATTCTTTATTATGAAAAGTACGTACCTCAATTAGGTTGAAGGAGGGACACTAGGTCCGCTACCCTCGGTTGTAGGAAGCTCTGAGTGTTGTGTAAATTGCTACAGGAACTCTTCCTTAGAGGCTGGCTTATGATATAATCTTAGGCGATGTTCGTTAACAAGTAATTTAAACCAAACAGGGTCAATGCTGGTGAGCTGAAAAACTCCATTAGGAAAGACCTCAACAACCTCATATGGTCCTAGCCACCTTGTCTGTAATTTTCCTGCATTGTCCTAGTATCTTGAATCATAGAGCAAAGCCCAATCTCCTAGTTTGAACCTTTTTTTCCTTGATAAATCTATCATGCCACTTGATTTGTTGCTTCTACACTACTTTTGTATGTTGAAGGGATGCTCTTCTTATTTCATCAAGGGCATTTAGCTGCATGATTCTTTCTCTCTGTGCTTCAGAAATGTCCAACCCCAAATCTACTATATTCCACATAGTTTTATGTTCAAACTCGATTGGCATCATAGCTATCTTTCCATACAACAACTTGAATGGGGTGAAGCTTGTAGCTATTTTCCATGTTGTCCTATATTCCCAAATAGCTTCTAGTAATCTATTTTCCCAATCTTTCCTATGGATAGCTACTATTTTAGTTAGAATGGCTTCAACCTCTCTATTTGTCACTTCAACTTGGCCATTAGCTTGGGAGTGATAAGGAGTATACTTTCTGTGCCTTGCATTGTACTCATTCACTAGTGTTGCAACAAGAGTCGATGTGAATTGTGGCACTTGATTAGTCACTATTTCTCTTGGAACTCCATATCTAGTGAAAATTTCTTCATAAAGAAACTCTGCAACTTTGTTATCTCTTGCATGCTTTATGGCCTTATCTTCTACCCATTTTGTTACATAATCAATGCATACCAATATATAGGAATTACCATTTGATGGATGGTCAATTGGTCCCATAAAATACAATCCCCATTTGTCAAAGGGAGTGATCACTACCTGAGGGAAAAGTGGCATCTCATTAGATCTAGTTGGTCTGCCCATTCTTTGACATCTATCACATTTTCTGGTGTACCTCCCTGCATCCTTGTGGAGTGTTGGCTAGTAATACCCGGTGTTCAAAACCTTCATTGCTATCCTCTTGGCTGAAAAATTTCCTCCACATGGTTCAATATGACATGCATGCAAAATTTCATATGTCTCATCTTCTCTCACACATCTTCTCATAACTTGGTCAAGTCTAGTATAAAACAAACATCCAACAATCCAAGAGAAAGGAAAAGACTTTTCAATGAGTGCCCTTTTCTCTTTCAGGGAGAAGTGAGAAGGAACTTTACCTGCGACCAATTAATTGGCTATATCAGCATACCAGGGTGTTTGTACATTGAGGGAAAATAGATGCTCATTAGGGAAAGAGTCATCTATGGGCTTATTTTCTTCTGATATAGTCAGCCTTGAAAGAAAATTTGCAACAACATTAGCCTTCCCTGGCTTATCCACTATGGTTATATCCAACTCCTACATTAACAATAACCATCTTTCCAATCTACTTGTGATCAAAGGTTTATTCATGAGATACCTAATGGTTGCATGATCAGTATGAACAAAGATTTGGTAGCCTATTATGTAATGTCTGAATTTGTTCAGTGCATAGATTATTGCTAGCATTTCTTTCTCTATCAGTGTATAATTGAATTTAGCTCCTTGCAAATTTTTGCTGACAAGGTAAATAGAATTTTCAATAGCTCCCTCTTTCTTCCCTAAGACTACTCCTATGGAATAGTCTGATGCATCAGTGTGTATGTGAAAAGGAAGCTCCCAATTGGGTCATTTGAGTATAGGAGCATGAGTCAAAGTTGTCTTCAAATTAGAAAATGTCTTGTCACAAGCTTTAGTCCACTGAAATTCAACATCCTTAGTGAGAAGGGTATATAATGGTGCTGCTATCTTGTTGAAATCCTTGATAAATCACCTATAATATCCTGCATGACCCTAGAAACTCCTAACATCCTTTTTTTTTGCAGGTGTAGGAAGATTTGTGATTACCTCATTTTTTGCAGGATCAACTTGAATTCCTTTGTGGGAGATGTAGTGTCCAAGGACTACACCTTGCATCATCATGAAACACTTTTCACTATTTAAGGACAAGTTTTGATCCTCACATCTCTGTAGGAATCGCTTGATATTTTCCAATGCTTGATTAAAATCAGCACCATAAGTGGTGAAGTCATCCATATAAATCTCCATGTAATCATGAGAAATGTCTGAAAATATGCTAATGACTGCCCTCTAAAAAGTTGTAGGTGCATTGTACAAGCCGAATGGGAGTACCGAATAGGCATAGGTCCCCCATGGACAAGTAAAGGTGGTCTTCTCCTGATCTTCTGGTGCAATTTGGATATGATTGTAACCGTTGAATCCATCTAGAAAAGAGAAGTATTGTTTTCCTGCAAGGGTGTCCAAAACTTGATCAATGAAGGGTAAAGGAAAGTGATCCTTCTTGGTGGCAACATTAAGTTCCCTATAATCAACACAGACTTTCCATTTTCCTCCTTTCTTAAGCACAATCACTAATGGAGATACCCATTGACTATCTAAAATAGGGTAGATAAATCCTACATCTAACAATTTTTGCAGTTCTCTCTTCACAATTTCTCTTAGTGCAAGGTTGATCCTTCTTTGTGGTTATCTTACTAGAGTGTAATCAGCTTTTATATAACTTCTATGGGTACAAATTTTAGGGTCCAATCCCTTCATATCATGATAATCCCATGCAAATGCATGTTGATGGGTCCTTAACAAATTTTTTAATAACAGTTGCTGCTCTTCATTCAATTTACTATTGACATTCAGACATTTTCCTTCTGACACCTGTACTTGTGTGGTTAACTCTATCATAGCTACTTCGTTAATACATGGTACCTTTAGTTCATATGAGAACATTGTATGGAACATACCTGTTGCTGCAAGAGGTCTGTCTACAGGAACAATGGTTGTAGGAAGATCAGGCAGAAGTGTCATGTCTGAAGTAGAAGATGATGCTTCCTCCACTTCATAATAGTTTTGAATGATGTTAGCCGACACTTCATCCTCATCTTGGAGCTGCATAAAACAGCTTCTTCCCAGCATCACAAGATGTGGTGCAGAGTTAAATTCCTCAGCCTCTTCACCACCTTGTGGCCATACATAATCATCTTCATGATGAGATGGCTAAGCAGATGGATAAAGAACAAACTTTTTAGTACTCCTTCCATCTGAAATGGTCATGTCACCTAACCAACATCTAATGTATGCATCTACAGTTGCCAACCAAGGCCTTCCAAGAATGATGGGGTACCTGCCTAATGTAGCCTTAGGAGAAAGAATCATAAAATCTATTAGGTATTCTTAGGAGTCTAGAACTACCACAAGATCTTCCACTATACCATCAGGTTTGACAATGGAGCTATTAGCAAGCTACAGGATAGTAGGAGTAGATCTCATACATGCAATGTTTAGTTGTTGTAGGATGTCTTTAGTCATCACATTGATTGCTGCCCCTAAATCAATTAAAACATTCTTCACTTGGATCTTGTTTATGACAACTGCTACCACAGGACTGCCTAGGTCATTATACTTGTTAGGGTTAGAAAGGAAGATATATATAACAATTAAATGCATATTTAATTAATAAACAGAGCAACTAAAACACAAAGAATAAATTTTAACACAGAGAATTTAAATTGGTTCACCCAATCCGGGCTACATCCACCAAACCGCAACCATCCAATGATTTTATTATCTAGTGCAAAAACCTATTACAATCTTGCGAATAATCACGTTTTTCTTCATACTGTAAACCCCATATGAACCCCCTTTTTAACAAGCTTAGAAGCTTCCAGATTAGGGTTCTACAAAGTCAATTTTTTCCTTTTTTTGTTGATTTTTCCTTTTCCAGTGACGACGCAAAAAAGTATAGCATGATTAGTCGCCACACACCAACAATCTCCCACTTGGAGACTGATCCTGGATGACACTGTTGCACTTATAGCTCCCACTAGAAATAAGTACCTTGGACCCTGCTGCTCTGTTATACTTGAATTCAACCTTGAAGGCCAACTGAAGCTGAAAAGGAGCTTAGCTTCTCCCTTGTCACCGCCTTCGTAAACATATCCGCTAGATTGGCATCTGTATGTATCTTGTCTAGCTTGACATGTCCATCCTCCAACATCGACTGAATGAAATGATATCTCAACTATATGTGTTTTGTTTTAGAATGCAAGGAAAAATTCTTTGCAAGATGTATAGCACTCTGGCTATCTATAAACAAGTAATTTCTAGCCTGTTGTTTTCCCAACTCATCCATGAAAAGTTGCAGACATATCATCTCCTTTTCCGCCTCTATTGCAGCAACATACTATGCCTCTGTGGTGGATAAAGCAACCACCTTTTGCAATTGAGAAATCCAACTCACTGTTGTCCCACCAACTGTAAATACATAACCTGTGGTACTCTGCTCGGTATCTATATCCCCTGCCAAATTTGAGTCAACATAGCCTTTTAAATCAGTATTAGAGCCCCCAAAACATAAACATTTATTGGATGTACCTCTCAAGTACCTGAGAATCCATTTTACCGCATTCCAATGCTCAACTCTGGGATGACTCAAATACCTGCTAACAACTCCTACACATGTGCAATATCTGGTCTCATGCATACCATGGCGTACATTAAATTGCCTATAGCTGAAGCATATGGTACCTTGGACATTTTTTCTTCCTCCTCTTGTGTCTTTGGACACATATCCTTAGTCAATTTAACATGACTAGGCAAAGGTGTGCTGACAACTTTTTCATTCTCCATATGAAATCTCTGCAACACCTTTTCAACATAATTAGCCTGAGATAAAAACAATTTTTTATTTTTCCTATCTCTACAAATTTTCATACCAAGGATTTGTTTTGCTGCCCCCAAATCCTTCATAGCAAAATATTTTGCTAACTGTTGTTTTAGCTCACTTATGTGATCCATGTTAGACCCGGCTACAAGCATGTCATCAACATATAAACAATAAATAATGTAGTTGTCATTATCCAACCTTTTAAAATAAACACAATGGTTAGCATTACACCTGTTGTAGCCTTGATCAGCCATAAAACTATCAAATTTCAAGTACCATTGCCGAGGTGCTTGCTTCAAGCCATATAAAATTTTCTTCAATTTGCACACTAGTTTCTCCTTACCTTTGACCTCAAATCCTTGTGGTTGTTCCATATTTATTTTCTCCTCCAAATCACCATGGAGAAAGGTTGTTTTAACATCAAGTTGTTCTAAATAAAAATCTTCAGCAGCCACAATACTTAAAACAATACGAATAAAAGTCATTTTAACAACTAGAGAAAAAATCTCATCAAAATCAATATCCTATTTCTGTGCAAATCCCTTTACAACTAATCTAGCTTTAAATCTCTTCTTACCTCCATCCTCCTCTTTCAGCCTATAAACCCATTTGTTTGGTAAAGCCTTTTTACCTGTAGGCAACTTGCATAATTCCCAAGTTTGATTTTTCAGCAAGGAGTCCATTTATTCTTCCATTCCATGCTCCCACTGAACCTTGGTATCCACCTGCATAGTTTCATCATAATATTCTGGTTCACCAGCATCAGTTAACAAAATAGTATACAAAGAGGGAGAGAATCTTTTTGGAGGTCTACTTATCCTTGAAGATCGTCTAACAGGAGTTTGTGGTATTTGTTGTTGTTGTTGTTGCGAAGCATGAGGAACCACTAAAACATCATTGTTTGGAATATCATCCAACATTGTATAATCATGTTCTTTCTTCTCATGTTGAAGCAACAGATCTTTGTACAATACTTTCTCATTGAATATGACATCCCTGCTTCTCACAATTTTCTGATTTTCAAAATCCCAAAGCCTATAACCAAATTCATCAATGCCATATCCAACAAATATACATTTCTTTGAGTTTGCATCAAGCTTGGTTCTATTTTTAGAATCTACATGTGCAAATGCTTCACAACCGAAGGTTTTGAGAAAAGAATAACTCACCTTCTTATCTTTCCATGCTTCCTCTGGAATACCACAACCTAAAGGATTAGAAGGACCTCTATTAATTAAATAAACAACATTGTTTACAGTCTCTGCCCACATTTTTAAAGGCAGCCCAACATGCAATCTCATAGTCCGTGCACGCTCCATTATTGTTCTATTCATGCGCTTAGCCACTCCATTTTCTTGTGGAGTCCTTGCAACCGTTTTCAGCCTATGAATACCATTAGAGGAACAATAATCTTCAAACTCTTTGTTGCAATACTCACCACCATTATCAGATCTGAGAAATTTTATCTTTTTACCCGTCTCATTCTCAACCAAGCTTCTCCATCCTTTAAAAGATTCAAATACATCAGATTTTTTCCTAAGGAAATAAATCCATACCTTCCTATTTGCATCATCAATGAATGTAACATGATACAAAGAGCCACCAAGAGAAGATACCTGAGCTAGTCCCCATACATTCGTATGCACAAGCTCCAATTTCTTATATTTCTTTTGCTTCCCATCCTTGAGAAAACTTACTCTCTTTGGTTTTCCATACACAACTTTCACAGAAATCCATATTAACACATTTTAGACCTAGTAAAACATTATTTGAATGAAGTACTTTCATACCTTTTGCACTCATATGCCCAAGTCTATTATGCCACAGTGCTGATTCAGAGTCCACGCAACTGTATGATCTTCTACCGCAGCAACAACGAACATTGATCTTTTTCGTAACAATTAAAGTAGAAGGAACAAGATGACCTGACAAAGATATAAGGTGCCTACTTTCACACCTTTTGCTACCACTAAGACACCCTTTGTGACCTTCCAATTTTTATCACTAAATGTAACAACACAACCTTCATCATCTAGTTGCCCTGCTGAAATTAAATTTATTTTAACTTTGGAACATGCCTTACCTCATGTAGTATCCAATGATTCCCATTCTACAACTTAATCTTGATTCTTCCCTTTCCAACAATCTGACAGGGTTCATTATCTCCTAAATAAACCAGCCCAAAATCCCCTTGGACATAATCAAGAAAATAACTTCTATGGGGGGTAGCATGAAATGAAGCCCCTGAATCTAACACCCAAGAATCATCAGCATTATCAAGGGAAAGAATCAAAGCATCCTCATCATATTTATTACTTACCACATTTTCCTCTTTACTTCCTTCCTTTTTGTCTCCTTTATTTTTTTGAGACCAACAATCTTTCTTTAAATGACCTGGCTTACCATAGTACCAGTAATCCCTCTTGTCTCTAGATTGGGACATTTTGTCCTCTAATTTTCCTCATGACTTCCCATGATTTCCATAATTGTTTCCTCTCTCCTTTGTTCTGCCCCTGCTTTCTGCATTCAAAACACTGCCTGATGTGGATGTTCCACCTTAGCTTTTCCTACGAATTTCCTCGCTCAAAATAACACCAACAAAATCATCAAATTTCAATGTATTTGAACTAGAAATAGAATTGTTAACATCCATTACCAAGCTATTCCAGCCTTTAGGCAAAGAACACAAAATCAAAAGAGCCCTAACTTCTTCATCAAAGTTTACTTTTACAGAAGTTAATTGACTGGTGACCGTATTAAACTCATTTAAATGATCAGTAACTGACCAACCTTCTACCATTTTCATATTAAATAAACGCTTCATAAAAAATACCTTATTCGAAGTGGAAGGCTTTTCATAGGACTTTTCCAAGGTTTCCATCAACTCTTGAGTTGTCTTTGCTATTGTAATATTGAATGCCACCGATTGTGCCAGGCATAAATGAATACTTCCAAGAGCCTTTCTATCCAAAATATCTCAGTCCTCATCAGACATTGTTGTGGGTTTCTTAGTTTTCCCTTCTAATGGCCACCATAAATCCTTCTGATAGAGGTAGCCTTCCATCTGCATCTTCCATAACTGATAGTTTTGCCCATTAAACTTCTCAACCTTCTTACCCTCATCTACCATTGCTCCCACTCAACTATGAGACCTTCCTACAGATGATAATCGAAACACAACCTGCTCTAATACCACTTGTTAGGGTTAGAGAGGTAGATATATAACAATTAAAAGAAAATTTAATTAATAAACAAAGAAACTAAAACACACAGAATAAATTATAACACAGAGAATTTAATTTGGTTCACCCAATCTAGGCTACATCTACCAAACCATAGCCATCCAATGATTTTATTATCCAATGCAAAAACCTATTACAATCTTGCGAATAATCGCGTTTTTCTTCATACTGTAAACCCCATCCGAACCCCCTTTTTAACAAGCTTAGAAGCTTCCAAATTAGGGTTTTACAAAGTCGTTTTTTTCCTTTTTTCATTTATTTTTCCTTTTCTAGTGATGATGCGAAAAAGTATAGCATGATCAGTCGCCACACACCAACAATACTTGAGAATAGTCACTTTTCCCAACATGATTTCAGCTAATTGGCCCACCACATGAACTGTAGTTGGGTCTCTTTTCTTCCTTCTAAGCTTCTTAAGACAAGCTTCCTTGATAGCTTTTCCATAGATTGGAACATCATTTATGGCATGAAATAGTGGTATCTGAACACATATATGCTTTAGCTGGTCCAAGATGTCAAAGGTGGTATCTTCCTTCTCTTCTTTCTTCTTGGAAACTTCCAATCTTTGAGGGAATGGTGGTGCTTGTTGAGTCTTCCTTTCTTGAACTAGTTCAGGATCATTAGGTGCACTTGGATGAATAGGATCACTCAAAGGCTCCTCCTCCTCTTCTACAGGAATTTTAGTGATAATTGGCTTGGAAGGGCCTAATAGGGTAGTTCCTGAATGTAAATGGATGTCACTCACATTCAAAGCATATGCAGGAAATTGATTTGAATCAACAAAATATGTAGGTTGTTGTTGTAGTTTATTATTAGGATTGGGTGTGGGCTAAGCTGGTAGTTGATTTGGTTTAGGTGCATTTGAACTTGGATTAGCAGGTGAAGGCATTATAGCAGGTTGTTGGGGCTAAGAAGGTGGTTGCATGTAACAGGTTATCTGGGTAGGCCATTGTTGTCCTCCTCTCCATTAATTTGTTTGTTGCCAATTTCCTGGAGGTGGTTGCTGGTACCCTTGAAATTGTTGCCAATTCCCCTGAGATTGCTACCACTGAGGTGGAGAACTCTAATGATTAGTCCAAATATTTAGAGGGTTACTCCAAGGCTGTGGTGGATATCCTCCATAACTACGTGGATATGGGGGTTTCCATTGATTACCAAATGAATAAGAGTTAAAATATGGCCCAACATAGGACATTGGATCTAGTGGCATACCTTGTCTTGGAGCCCAAGGCTTCCTTTGTGCAACATAGTAAACTTGGTCTTCTTCAATCTGAACTGGCTTGAATCTGCTTGCTTTCAAGGTTAGCTACCATATTACATCTGCAATCCTTCTTCTTTTGTCTGCAGTGGGGGAAAAACTCTGTCAACATCATTTATGCCTCCTCTTGCTTCTTTTTTTCCTTGGAATGTATCTAGCTAGGTAGCTATATTGTTGATAATATCTTGCTTGAAATCTGCTAGCAAATGAGTGATCTCCATTCTTCAAACTCCACCAGTAGTTGACTTGCCCAAGGAAGATTGATAAGCTCTCCCTTTCTTTGAAGCTACCCTAGAGTAATTCTAACATATTTTCTTGATGTCATCCCAAGGAACTTGAGACACTAACTCATTTGAATGCAAAATATGATAAAAATTTCTAACAAAAGATGTATAATTAGATGTATCGTCGGGTACCTGTGTATTTTATGCAAAATTTTCAATTTTTTTTAAAATTTATGCCTGACATTCGTCGAAATTGTGACGCTCCGTGATTTTCATCACTATTTCGACATACACTTAAAGTCAACCATCCCCTTCCATCAATTTGTATACTGCCCATATCAACATTAAATTTTCATCAGGATTGAATCTTGACCCTATGTAAATTTCCTTCACACCCTCTATGTTTAACTTGTATTCTCCTTCCTTGTTATGCAAAAAACTATCAAAAATTAAAGAGGAACTGAGGTCCCAACCAGGAAATGCTATTACACCAGCTTCAAGTAACAATTGTCTACCCCTTTCAGGGGTCATGTTCTGCACTTCACTATCTATATCATCTTTCAACCTTTTCATCAAGTGTTGTTCATTTTCAGGGGTAATATTTGGGATGGATTCCCTCAACCTTTTTCCTTTGTAATTATATAAAAAAGATTTAAATTCTCTTGACTTGACAAACTCATTATCATAAATAAAGGATTCATAGGCGGTAAGCCTATCATCTTCATCTACACGCAATTCCTTGGCTACTTGTAAGTCCCTGTTAGGGAGTTCTTCATATTCATCATCCATCATCTGAGAGACTATTCTTTGTTGTGATTGTGCTTCATTTTCTCTCGCAAATTCTTCTTCAGATGAATCATCCATTTCTTGCAACCTTTTCTTTTTTTTCTCTAACTCCATGAATTTTTTTATAACCTCCTCTGCGTCTTTGTCTTCTTTGTTCTTAAACACATCTTCCCCCGATATAGGAACATGGGTGTATCCGCTAAGGTTTTTCTTTTTCTTACAAGAGTGTATGTACCCTTCAGGGTCATAATTCATTCTTTGTGCATACTCCTTTAATTTGAATTCATACAACAATGAAAGACAATAAGATCATTGGTAGTGGGATGTTAGGTTTTTAGGTACATCAATTATAAATTAAGGTCATATACCATGGTAATTAACTAATTATACGTCATTTGTGAATTTCAATTTTTTTGATACAGTTGATTGAGAGTGGGATGCACTACATCTATACGTCGCAAACAATCTTGATTGGATGACGATATGGATTGAACGATGTCAACAATCAGGTCGCACATTAACATGGGAAGGTGTGGCTTCATTGGTTAAAGAAGCTCATTGTAATGGAGATTCCAATGTTACACCAAGGGAAATTGATTTAGCATATGGTTTAAGAGATAAACAGGTACATATAAATATATTAATCACCCATATTATTTAATTATTTTCAATTATATTGATGTATATATATGTTGAGTTTTTTTTTCTTTGCATACATTCGGCCAAGAATAAATATGTTTATCAATTGACGATGCAATAATTTTTACATGTTTGACATATTGCAAGTGAAACACCACAGGGCTATGTTGTGCAATGGTCATAAATTTCTAATCAAAAAGTTGGATGACACGAAGAAAACTTGTGATTTTGGGATAACTATAGTCTTTCAGGTGACTAATATTTCATCTAGAAGCGACATACATCCAGAAGTCTCAGAAAATTGATACTATGGGATTTTTGATGATATACTTGAGTGTGACTTTAAGTCCTTCAAATTAGTTCTATTTTTTGTCCAAAGGTACAAGATACAATATATTCTTTTCACCAATATTACACAATTTATCCTTCTCATCCATACTACATAGATATCACCAAGCATCACCTCGATGAACCTTTTGATCCATTCATATCTTTATCGAAAAGAGATCATGTATCGCTGAGATATCTAGCAGTTTCCCGATGCTATAAGTCTCCCTGATGTTCATTCCTTCGATCTCAAGTGTGTCACCAAGACTCTTGCCGATTGAACTTCCATTGGTGTGATGGGAAGACATTTCAAACTCATTCCAAGAGTATTTGTCTCGCCGGGTAAAATTTCTTCGTGCTTTGTCAGTGAGACAGGATGAGTATCTCACCTATGGTATTTCATCGACAAGACATGTATGCTCATACTGACTTATGGATCTCATTCTGAGAGTATTTGTCTTGCCGAGGAACTTCTTCATCAACGAGACCACGGGCTGTATCTTCCCAATATGTATCCTCCTATGAAATTTGATTGGTGTGATAGTCTTGACCTCTCGCCGATGCCAAAATCACTTACATTGGAATATAGTAACTTATGGATCAGAGAGACCTGCACCCACTCATGCCGATATGGATTATTTATCAAATGCTTTTGCTTAGAGGGATTTTAAGGTACCAAAAGGTCAAAACTGATGCAATCACTGTAATTATAATATGTAGAGGAGATTATGACAATTTTGTACTCAAGATGTGGCTTTCTTTGGACATCCATATGTGCAAATTACTATAAAATTTTGAAAATTTTATAGTTCCAACAAATAGGAAGCTAAAAAAAATGAGTATATTTTGTTTATGGAACGTAAACCACAAGGTTTGTCACTCTAATGCTAAAACCAAGTCAAATTAACCCCTAACACCTATTGGAAAAGTCAAAACATGCATTTCTTTCAAATTCACAAGAACGTATAAACCTTTTGAAACCACACATGCATGTTATGAAAGTGTATGGTAATCCTACTTATAGTGGAAGTTCACATGATAAGCTAACCAATGACACTATATTGGAGGATAAACCCACCTATGGAATTAATTTAAGAGGTAAGGGATGCCTCTTAGTGGAATTTTGAGTCTTGGATTAATCCATAGTGCTAAAATTAGTTCTAGTGTTCTTCCCTTAGTGTTATATTTATCTCTACAATTTCCCATATTTAGCCATTTCATCATCCCTTTTCCCAAGCTATTTGTATCATAATATAAACTTGGTCCAATCTCACATTAGCCCCTTAGGTAATTATCCATTTCCTCCAAGTTGAATGGAACCTTTTTTAGCAATGCATCTATGTTTTCCTACCCTAATGGATCAAGACTTGACATCACCTTAACATTCTTCTTTATGTCATAGTATATCTCCAAAGTTCCTTTGGCATGCTTTAGATGTGTCAATATTAACTAGATTGAAAATATTAATTTTAAAGTCTCTTAACACATTCCATGACAAGAAAATGACTCATTTGGATTAAGGAGTACTTTCCTAAACCATTCCTTCATATTCAACAATCCCTTCTCACACCCACATCATAATTCATATCCATGTTAGTTTTAATGATTATTTTAAACCAATAATCAATGAATCATAGGATATAAGAAAACTCATTATGCACAAGGATAAGAATCAAAGAGATTGAAAGAATCGATTCACTAGATATGCTCCCCATTACTGTAATAGACCAATGTAAAAAAATAAGTCATAACAAGAATAAGACCAAAAAAAACTGGGAAAAGAAACCTTGTAGGCTACATTAATAATACATTGATTGCAAGCATTTCTTCCATGATGTATAAATGACAAAATATCAAATAGCTCAATCTTTAGTCAAGTAGTATTTCAATCACTGATTCTTAGACATCCATCATGATTAAACATCACATATCATAAGCCTTTTTAAAAATCACTAGGACTATAGATAATATTCAATCATGTCATAGGAAATAAATCATCAAAAATTATAAAGAAAGAGAAAACCAACTATATAGGCTCAACAAGCCACCATACAAAAATTATATTTTGTAGAAAATAAAATAAACTATATGTTGACATAGCATATATATTTTGTATATAAACTATATGTTGACATAGCATATATATAAACTATATATTTTGAATTTTGGCCCCACACGCGCAGGAGCACGACATAGCATACTGCACCGAGACCCTAACTGGAGAGTTGCACTAAGAACCACTACATTCAGCCCTTGAGTGGAGAGTTGTGAGACTTCACTAGACGAGTGCTACAAGGCCATTGAGTCAAGGAGGATGACTAGGAACTACTTGGCAAGAGGAAAGCCAGAGCGAGAGGTGAGGGCACTCAAAAAAGGAAAATTGACCAAGGGACAATGACTATAAGTGATTTTTCCCCCACATTTAGAAATCTTATTGCAAGTACAGTGATTTAGACTCTGTTTGTTCCCATCGAGGTTTTGCATGCTATATTTTGGTCAATTCAAGCCAATGTCCCATTGACAAACCCAAGTACCACCTAGTACTAGTGTCTGGTTAGTTTGAACAGCCAAGCTTTGAGATGTTCAATCAATTGGGTGGCCATTTTTGGCCTATGAACTACAGTTTTCCTATTTGTCTTAGCATATTTTTTCTACTATAAGATTGAAAGGAATTCCCGTCACATAACAACACACGAAGTTCACTAGGGTTCAAATTTCTAAACTTCGATGAAATAAATTTACATATTGAGGCCCACAAATGATCAAAGGGACTAAAAAAAGTACATGGTCCATGAGTGCAATGAAAAATTCCTAGTGCCTGTCCATAAGAGAACGTATAGAATTACATGATGCAGAGTCTGAGGAAGGAAACAAACTCACACAATCTCATTTGAAAAGTCACAAACAATCTTGAACTTTCCTTCTTTTGACACACTTATTCAACTATATTTCCCTTCACAAAACTCAACACAAACACTCAAAATTTTGCTTTAGAGTTCCAAACCATTACCAGACCTTCAAAAACCTTAGTCAACTTCATCTTGATCAAAACAAACAATTACCCAGTCTACCCTTTCATTTTACCATTAACTCTCTTTATGACTGTCCTAAACTTCACAATTTCAACTCAACATAAAGTAATCTGACCCAAAACATTATTTAGGCTAATATAGACCACACAATTTCCATTCCATTTTAATTCAAACAAATTTAAACCATCACCCATCCTTTGTTCTTGTCAATTTAACAAAATCATATACTGTACTTTCATTTTAGTCTCCAAAATAGGGCTATTATTAGACAAGCCAGTCAAAGCAATGGAATTTTTAACTTCATGCTTACACCAAACCGTATATCAAATGAGACCAAATTATACCTTGGTAATCTCTTAACCAAAACAACCAAGAACTCACACTTAATCATCAAAAGCCCTTAAAGTTCTTACTGTCACTAGTTCCTTCATACCCTATTTGCAACGCTTGTAGGTCTGCCAACCTATTTTTCAGGGCTTCATTCACAATATAAGAACTATTACACAAGTCTATCCACATTTTTCAATTCCCTCCTTGTAGATCTAAAACATATTCAAAATGGGTATCAAAACTTTTACAACACAAGCTTCAAATATTGTTGTCTCAAACAGATTTAGGCCTAATTAGGCCTGATTTGCATAAGGGTTTGTTGCTTTACTAACTCCTGACCAAAGTACACTTGTCTAGTGCTTGGGACATGTTTAGTTTGACTAGTATATTCTCTTCAAAGAATCAAAGTCTATTTACAAAGTATTTTCACAAAACCCTAAGGGCTTAACCTTCATAATTACTCTGTTCACAAACTGTACACAGTTTTTTAGTCAAGAAACTTCATTCCCTCACATCTTATCTTTATGATTTTTCCCTAAATCCACTTAAACATGAAAGAACATTCATAGTAGAATAATATCACAATAGACCAGAAGATTCCACCAATTAATAAAGGAGAAACATAATTATTTATGTCTCTGCTTACCCTAACTGAGGGTTTTAGCAGTCTAAAGTAGATCCACAATAACTCACACAAATCTTAACTAAAATGAATGAAATTTGATGTAACAGTAATTTGATTGAGATTATTACTATATCCAACCATTCTACCATGCCTTCAAGGCCGTACAATGCCTGGAAATGCAAGATTTCTGAAGAAAAATGATTAAAAATCAGAGATTTTCCTTGAACTTATTCTTTATTCAACCACCCTCAAAGTTCTAAAAGATACAAGAGCCCTTTTAAAGGAAAAAAATTTGACTTTTATCCTTGTAACTACCTCTAACCAACCCTAATGACTCTTCATCTCTTAATATTCCCTTTTTGATTAAGTTGACAACTTTTTACATTGTTTTCATTTTTGCACTTTTGGACTTAATAAACACCAGATGAGCTTCCATCGTCATGTGGTTGGCCCTGTTAAGTAGAGAATATTAAACTATTCTTGAAACAAAGAGAAGCTCAATAAGGTAATGCACTTTTCAATATTTCATTATGTTGCACTTTTAAGCTTATGCGATTTTCATTAGTTCTCTTTGCTTCAATATGTTACCCTTTGTACTTATTTTACTTTTTAACACATCTCATATGTTACCCTAGATGACAACTTTTGCAGGGGAAGATATCCACGGATGGATCCCGCATCTAGGGATATACGAGTTTGGATTAGAAAAACTTGGGATGTACTCATGTAGCGTAGAAACAAAAGAGAAGAGAACAACCATTTCAACAGAAGAATTGGCTTGAGACTAGTACGTGGTTTGAACTAGGTTTGGGTATGAGGGGTCTAGGAGAGAGCCCTGTAACACAGCTGGTATTAAATCATTAAGCATACAAATATTGTAATTATGTAGTTAATGCTAAAATATCCACAATTCACTATGTGATGAGTAGTTAGTGATGATGTCATGCCATTGTTTGGTAGGTTATTGATTCTGCAGTTGCTCCTAATAATCATCTCTAGTTGCTTACATGCCATTTGATCCATATGAGGGGCACCTTTCAATCTGGGTAGCAATTTTATAGATGATTCTCTTATTTAGTGACCAATGGAATAAGTGAGTGGATGGATTGCTCCTATTAATCGCTTGTCATGTGCTTCATGCACTGATGATAAAATAATTTCATTTGATAGAATTAATATAGTTATGTATTATATGTTGTTGGTTTAGTTTTTGGTTTGGGTTTAACTATTATTTTTATTCGCCCAGGTATCATATGAGAAAGCACACACATATTTTTCTAGAGATCCATCACAAAAGTGACCCTCTCTCTCTCTCTCTCACACACACACACTCACTTTCTCGCTCTCTCACACACACAACTGAGCAAAAATAGAATGTACTGCTTGGAAATCATTAGTTGTGCATTTAATTTCTATTTTAACTCAATTGTAATCAGGTGGGCTTCATACATTGTGGGAACAATACTTGTTTTGATTTGTGAGCTTGGTGTGTAGTTCAATGATGACATCAGCATACTTTTATGTTGTCTTTACACTAACTTTTTCTTGTAAAATGTTAAGAACATATTTTACTTTATTCCACTATGAGAGAAGAAGGTGACTATTAGATTTTTTCCCAAGGATATCTTCACATATTTGAAATTTTACCATAATTCTTCCATTTTTTCATTCACACCTATCTCAACTATTAAAACCGATTTTGTGATTAGTCCTTTCAAATTAGTAGACAATTATTTACTTTTTGATTGGTTAATGAGGGTTTTTGTAGGGATTCCACAACCTTAAGACACAAATTTGGGTCCCTAGTTTCCATGTGTGTGTTTTCAACACTATTCCCATATGCTTTTGGACTTGCATTATTGCGGGTCATGTGAGACGTATCCAACAATTTCTATGGAATTTTTTTCCCAAGTCTTCATTGTTGGGTCTTCTACCATTGTTCTTATAAGCTATTTACTCACTATATGTATCCAAGACCCATTTTTCACACATTTCAAATTGAAGAGATAAAACATATCGGCCAAGCAGTATCTATGTCACCCCGATCATGTTTTATGTTTATATTGGAACGATACAATATATCGACACAACAACTAGCAAGCTTCACCAATAAAAACATTGTAGGAATTACCTACGTGAATGAGGCAGCAAATTGTACAATATCGACATAGGCACATTGCATTCATACTGATCGGCAAAAGAAATTGGGTTGTATATTTTTATTAAAAAGGAACAAATAGAGAATGTAGCACCACAGGAAATGCATATTGGCATAACTCATGAAAGTTTCCCTGAAAAAATACACATTGGCCATCGGAAACCTAACAAGTGGCAATTTTGATCTCATATACTACTTCGATGAAGATAAAAGGCTCGTATTGGGGACACATTCTTTTTGTTCTACCAATGGGTTATTCAAGAAAGTAAAAGATAGGATCACTCGAGATTTCGACATGAGGTACACCGATATATTTCATCAAAGGAACACATTGATATTGGAACAATAGAAAATGGACCGCTCGACAACACATCTTACACTAATAACATTTAGTTGGGAGAACATATCTCAAGTTATGCCGACATAGTGGATAAAATAAGGCACCATCGGTGAAAGTTGTGCCGATGGAATTCATCGGTGGGAGTATCACCATTGGAAGTAATGAATAAATTTGGGCCCGATAGAACAAAGTCTCTTCGATAGGATTACATCGAATAAGCTACACTAATAAAGGACGCAAGGAAAGACAAATACTTGTCGGAGTGACTTATACCGAAAGATGCATTGGCCAAATTATTCATGCAAAGAACAAAACCCATACATATAATTGTGTTAGGGAGGGAAGATGTTTGAACGAATAATTTAAAAAAAAAAAACTATGGGGTTTCGTCACAATTTCAGCGAACATAGCCCGACTAACCACAAAAATTTGCAACGAGGTTGCTATACACATGACGTAGTTTTCGTCGTAATGGAAATGACGGTTTGCTCCACCTCATCAGAAAATGGATGAATGTTTGGTGTTTTTTCGACGATTTCAAATGGGTGTTCTGCAACGTTTTTTATTTTTTGCATTGATAGATGGACAAAGTTATGTTGATTTTGTAACGAACACCGCCAACATTTTTGTGGCGTTGACCGACGATGTTGGGTCATGGTTTTAACGTATAAAAATTGGTTGTTAAAGCGATGAAAATCCAATGATGAAATTTAAATCAGTGTTGCGTCAGTAAGTCGACAATATTTTGTCGATATGTCACCAAACATTTGTCAGAATTTGTAGTCAAATACAGTAGTGAGAGATATCTCCTCCTACCATAAGGTCCAAGGCATCAGTACAACTGTTATTAATTCCTCTCAAGAAAAACAACTTTTGTGAATCCTCATTAAGTGCATGGTGTGGAGATTTTTGCAAGAAAAATAGGAACCTTGCAATGTAATCTTCCAGGCTCTCATCTTCCTTATACTGCATCCTAAAAATGTCACCTTTTCTCATGTCGCTACCCCTGCAGTATTCCTTGTACTTCTAAAGGAATTTTATCTTCATGTCTTCCCAAGTTTGCATAGTATCTCTACCTAGGCTCATGAACCATCTTAATGTAGCCTCTTTCAAGGTAGTGGGAAATAACTTAATTCTATGAGCATCAGTAGTATAATCATAACTCTTGCAGAGTATGTCAAACTCAAATAAGAAGGTATCAGGATCTTCTATCACAAGTCCATAAAACTTGGGGAGTGTTGAGGTAGGAATTTTCTTGATGTTATCAACTTCATTTTGATGGGAAATGGGGAAAGGAAAGGCTAGTTGGTTTTTTTTGTTCCCATTTTTGTTAGCCATTCCTTCTCGATGTTGTTCCAAGACAAAGAGGTTCTCAAGCTGATTTTGATCTTCAGAGGAGACTTCAGAGCTAGTCAAATCAGGATGTGCATCAACAAAGGGGTATGGGCCTTCTTCTTCATCTTCTTCTGGTAAGTTCTAGTACTAATCTAGCTAAAATGGATGAGGATTGTTAGGAAGAAATCTCCCATAAGCATCCCTTTTCCTTCCCCTATGCATGCGGTGTTACTCACTATTAGTCAATTCACACAAAGAATTGGTAAAGAATAAAAATGGGGGGGTCATTACTTCTAAGCAAGGATATGCTAAGAACAACACTACAGTAGAAAACTATCAATGGCTCCAAAAGACTTCCTAGCTTGACACCATCCCAAGCAATGGGGCCAAACATGTCGGCCTCCTACAATGATTTCATAACTAAGCCTTTACGGCCATGATTCAGAGACTGGACATCTAACCTAAATAGCTATTCAATCATCATGAAGGTGCATTTAACTTGTCAACCCAAGGACGTAGACTTGAAATGGGTTAGCACTGTATGTGCACTAAGAGCGCAAGTAGTCATTACACTCTATAGCTAAGAAACACCGTACTAAAAGTAAATTGCTTAAAAGGAAATAAAGCAAATGATGAACATCAACCAAAAACTATACTAAGCTGCAATGCAAAGCAAGAATGAAAATGTAAGCAATAAAAAGGAAATTACTCTATTTGCTTGGTTGTAGGAACAGTCACAGAATAGTATTCTAGTGGCAGCAGGAATAGTCAACACCAGATTTCTAACTAAGTACTAAACAACAAGTAATACTAAACTGATGCTAAACTAATAAGACAGATTACTCACCAAGTGGGCCCCCTTGGATAAGTATCCTCTAAGCTAACAGAAACTTAGATGCTCGAACTCAGAGTTTTATTTCATTCACTGTAAATCATGCATACAAAGAGTGATGTATCTAAAACTGGAGAATAAGAATACAATATCAAATCATGCAACCTCCTGAAGAAGGAGCATCAAACCATTATTTATACAACTAAAGAAGGTAGTCAACTCCACGATTGGGGAGGACATCATTTAGGGAAAATAGGGGAAAGTGGAGCGATGGAAGTTACGAATGCATGGAATTTGGTCAGACATGTAAGTCAAGCGCAGATCCAGCACAACAGTAATTCCCATGCATGCTCGATCATTAAGGTCCACTGTAAGGCAGTTACGTTAAGTTACATGAGGAATCTTTGCTACCGGTTTCCTTTGACTTGGAGTGATTTCTCAGCTGGACATTATGGTGCATGCCCGGCTGGCGGTTGCTTCCTCAACTTGGCACATTAAATCTACATGTCAAGGTTAGTACACATAATAACTACACATCCATAACCATTCTAAGAAACATTCATTAATCACATGCAAAATCAATATAGATGGCCCACATATTATGCCAAATATCATTAAAGCTTGCATAGATAGGATAATATCAAATGTCAATGGTTTGAGGGAAACATTATTCCAATATCAACACTTAGGCATTAAAATCCATGACATCTATGAGAAAATAGAATGTAGATTCTGCCTAGAAGTAGACCAAAAACTAGGCTCATCAAAGACTAAGGGAATGCAACTCCAAGTAGTACAATTAGTTTTTTCTATATCCAAATCATTACTATGAGATATAATCACAACTAGTACTGTAAGGGTCTTTAACTGTTCAAGATTCAATTTGTAAAAGAGATGGATAATAGTACAAAAAGTACAAATAATAGTAGTGGATAGAAAGTAATACAACATAAAAAATATTTAGAATATTTTCAATATCTAAATAGATACTAAAGAGAATCTTAGTGAACAAGGTCATGAGAAGAGGAAAAATATTATGATAGTTCCAACTATATCCACCTCCACCTCAAATGATTTTTTTAGTAAGCACCTTTCCTATTATTAATGTGACTAGTATAGGAATGGTTAATCCTTACCCTCAAATAATTAGAAATTCCCCCAACACTATAATTACCCCTTCACCATTCAAGAATTGGATTGTGTTAGTAGTCCCAATTTTTATTACAAAGTTGAGTTTAACAAGAAAGTAGAGAAATATAAAAGACACAAGAAGCAAGTGCTACAAAGTATATTTTTTATAACTTTAGACCCTGTAAGAACTAGGGTATTGCCTATATATGACCCAAATACAAATCATTGAGTACATGTTTGTTGTTCCCAAAGTTCAAAGTAAACTAGAGGATCAAATGCATCACTTTGAGTATAAAGTAAGTAGTATTCAAGTGGAATTTAGAGGAACAAAAATTTGTGACAAAATTAATGTATAAAAATAAATGATGATATAGTATACACATCAGTACTAAAGTGAGACAAAAAATAGGTTACAAAATCAGATAGAGAATTTATAGGAAAACCTAGCAAACAAGAAAGACACATATAATATAATGTAAGAGCACTAATTTAGAGAAAAGGGTAAAAAGGACTGCCATTACATCTATAATTACAAGAAACATAAATGAATAAACAAAGATGAAATTGAATGAATTGAGGCAAAGGTTAGATGAAAGCACAAAAAAATATTGTAACATTTAAACATTAATTCAAAATAATTACAACAAAAATGGTGCAAACGAATACCTTGGCAAAGACAGTGCAAGTCAAACTATACAAAGTGAAAGAAAAAGAACAATCATGGGAATATAATTTGGAGGAAGAGAAAAAATAATGAAAATTTGTAGTTGGACTTGATGAAAGTAAAAAATGGAATAGTTTTAAAAATAGAGTATATAGTTTTTTTAGAAACACATTGACTCGTATAAAAGATAAATTTTGGGAGAAAATGATACAAAGAACTAATGATTCGAATAAATTCTTTGATTCTTTGATGGTATCCTACCAAAGTTTCTTAAACTTAGTAAATATGTTCATGAAAGAAAAAGTGGTCATTTCATTAGAGAATATAGTGTGTAAGGGGGAAAATTGGATAAGTGTGAGATAATCAATGTTAAATGAATTAAACAAAATCTAATTCAAAAAAAGGATTTAGATTCATACCCATTACTCATGAAATGAAGTTTTTAAGCTATTGAAATCAACCAATGAAATCCTAAGATAGCATAATGAATTCAAAAACAAAGAAAATTGACCATCCCATGTCGAAGTGTGTTCGCAATGATGTTGGATCGTTTTTGTATCAATGTGAAGCCTCCATTTGTGTGTAGTAAAAGCTTCAAAGTTGTGTGATGTTGATTGAAGATGTATGTAAAATATTCCAACAAATCAATGATTAATTTGGCATTACTTCATTGTGTAAAAGATGTCAATTCTCTTATCATTTTTGAGGAAGAAGATGGTTGTTATATAGATTTTACATTTTGAGATGAACGATCAAGATCACGTAGTAGAATATCCTGATCAATGGTTCAAAATCATTGAGAGGAATTAGATGGGAAGAATCAGTGGATTTTGATTACATAATAGGTGTGGTTGAAGAAATCAATTTGAGTGTTTAGTGGAACTGAGGAAATAGATGGAGCCTGCAATGGGATTGAAGAAATTATGTTGAGCCTTTAGTAGGATTGAAGAATAGATGAATTAGTCAGGACAAAGTGAGCAATTGGGGGATCGTAATTTGTTCAATCATGAAAGTGGGTGAAGTAATAAATTAATTTAATTAATCTTTTTGAGTTGAACGTGCAAATCATGTTTTGAATTTTGCAAAAAAAAGTTGTATTTGTTTGTTTTGAACTTTTTGAATGATTTTTGAATAATTTATTCAATTATTCAAGTCTAGGGGAAAGTTATTTAATTAAATTGTTAAGTGGTAATAATTTAATAAATTTAGGGGAATAGGGTAAATTAGTGACATAATTAAATAATTGATGTTATTTGATTAATCACGAAGAATAAAGTAAGATTAGGAATTTATTAAATAAATAAAATTTATTTAATTAGTCAACAATGATAAAAGTGTGAATTAATTAAATAATGTAATATTATTCAATTAATAGAGGAAATTTAGGGTTTTTAGGACTTTATTAAATAAATGAAATTTATTTAATTCGTCAAAAATGGTGAAAAGTGAATTAATTAAATAATGTAATATTATTCAATTAATAGAGGAAGTTAGGGTTTTTGATGTAATTGATGTGAAATGCAGTGATATTATGTGATAATAATACCAATGATGAGAAAATATCATTTAGGGCGTGCAATAAGTATTAGGTCATTTTTACATGTCTACATTTTTCCCCTCTTTGAGACAAAGTATTGGTTGTTTTGTTTCAAAGAATTCGATGTTAAGATAAAGATTTGAAAAAATTTATATGCCCCATTGTGCCTCGATAGTCAGTGGAATGATGGTAGGATGTTGGGTTACCCCCTCGAGAGACTGGCTGAAAAATTAGTTTTTGAGTTAGGCTCGCAACAATGTTTCTCTTCAGTTTAGATGCGTAGAGGATGGAAAATTAAGCTTATGGGACCCTCATTGATAGTTTAGATGTTCCCAAGAGCTCCTAATTTCAATCTAGGAGGCTTTCCTAGGTAAAAAAATAGGGTTTGGAGGGTTAAAATAGGTAATTAGGGTTTAATTCTCCTCATTTGCATTCTAAGCCTATAGAAATTTCTAGCCTCTAGATTTCATGATTTGTCAATTGTCGAGGATCTATGGCGAGGATTTGAGGAGTCCCACATTGCATTGATTTGGTTCGTGAGTTTGGATGACCTACTAGTGTCAGTGCCCCGGTATGTACCCTTTCATTTCATGTTTTCAACTTGTCATTTTTGTGTAATTAATGTATGAATTCAAACTAGGTGATAGCGGTAATTTTGTGTTTTGTTTGCTTTTGAATTGTTTCTACCACTTTTGTATTTTATAATTGCACTTGAGTTATATGTTTTCTTTTGTTGTAAATGTTTTCCTTTTTTTTGCATTTGATTGAAATGTTCGCTTTTGATTTTTTCCATGTAAAATAACTGTATTTGTAAAAAAAATTATCTTGCTAAAATTGTTCACTTTTGATGTTTTTACTGCTCTTGAGTTTATTTATTGCTCTTACCAAAACAATGACTGCTTTTGATTATTTTTAATGCTTTTGCTAAAAGAATGACCGCTTTTGTCAAAAGAAAAAAATTATTTTGTCTATTTTGGAATTTTAAGCTAGTTTATTTGCAATTCAAAATTTGTTTCATGTTTTCATAGCCAATTCGTAACATCATGGGTTGAATGGTTACAAGCAGATCTCAAACTGCTTATGTTGAGGGAGCGACGACCGCGTGAGTTGTTTGATTCGATCACTAGTTTTAATGAGCTAGAGTGAGATTTTGTTGATGTTGTGGGGTTACAACACATATATTACATGCCTGTGATTAGATACCATAGAGCTATGATGACCACCCTCATGGAGAGATGGCATTCAGAGACATTATCTTTTCACTTACCTATCGAGGAGGCCTCCATTACCTTGGAGGATGTATGGAGGATTCTTCATGTACTTATTCATGGAGATCTTGTGACACACTGTACGACGGGGTACACATGCTATGCGTTGAGTACTTGGTGTTAGGCATATTCAGGTTCAAGAGTCAGAGATAGACTTGTCTCCCTTCATTGGCAGTGTGGATCCAATTTCATTGGTTCTATGTACATTGGTTTCGGGGCTCGTCATTCTTGATCGATGAGGCAAATAGTTTCCCATCAGTTGGGGCGTATGCATCGAGCAAATGTCAAGCATGACACTAGATATGCATGAGGACCATGTCTCCTCACTCACTTATATCAAGATATGCATGAGGTTTCCTACCATGGAGTTAGTTCTATTTCTATTTGGGTCACTCTACTTCATGTATGGGCCTGGGAGCACATCCTAGTTACTAGACCTGATGGCATTTTGGATCGAGATCTAGAGGATCCTTACTCTTATAGATACGAATATTTTCTTCACTACACCTGGCTTGGTTAGCTTCATTATTGGCACCGTGTTATAGATGATATGCCTAGTTTCTTGTGGAGGCCGTGGTTAGACTCCGGTGAATGGCAGGACAATCAGGAGAAGTTTCCATTTTGTAGACAGACTCAGTGGTTGGTCGGCCGAGTGCATTCTTTATTAGAGAGATACATGCCTGATTGTGTTCTTCATTAGTTTGGGGACAGGCAAACCCATTCTTTTTTTTATTACGAGGCTCATTTTTGGAGGACAAACCATGAGGTCTGAGTGTGGGGTCTTTAGGAAAACTATGATGTAGCTATTGCAGAGTTTAGATCACTTGTCCCGTTCGGGTGGGGGTGGCTAGTTGGGAAAGAAGATCCTAGTACCACACTAGACTATGATCAGTGGTGGGATAGGTAGGTTCATCTCCACTTTACAGATCCTATTGGTAGTGCGCCAGCTATTGGGAGAGTAGGTATCACTAGGCGCAAAGGGGAGAGACAATGACTTCAGATTGTTGTTGATCAACTTGATAGAGATGGGAAATACAATTGGTAGGATGGACAAGACGATCCTATGCAACAAGATTAGGCATAGGTTTTGGGTCCTCCTCTACCACCTCAAGATGGAGTAGTATAGTTGGCTCAAATGATAGCTTCCAAAGACGTGGAGGTTGTACAACAACAAGCCACGAAGGCTTAGGTTGTTATCTAATGGTGGAGAGAGAGACAACTAGGTAGGAGAGGGACGGCTTTAGGGCCGACCGGGACACTGAGAGCGGCCAATGTCATGTCATTGAGGCACAATTATAGGTGATTATAGCTAAGAGGGATACCCTCAAATCAAAGTGCAATTTCCTTAAAGCAAAGCGAGATCAGTACATGAGAGAGGCCACTTATTATCAGACTTTATATGAGGTTTTGATTTGTAGAGCACGTAGACATCCCAAGTTCGGTGAGCCTAGCACAACCACTAGTGTAGCTGATTCTGGTGACCAATCAATGAGATAGCCTAATCAACCTGGAATTATGCCATAGCCCTCTCCATACCAGAGCTATGACCATTAGAGATCTCCACCTCCAGCCGGGTAGTACGAGTTAGTTGTTCTTGATCTTTATGATGTTTATTGTTCTGAGACTTATATTGTAGACATGATTTTGTATATAGATTCATCAGCCCAGATGAGGCCTCGTATATATGTATTTTTTTGTATTATGATATCACACATGTTTATATGATGATGTACCTAACATTTTCATTTTTTATGATGATATACATGCTTTGATTCGACTTCATTATGTGTTTGTGATATGATTATGGATGATGATGCATGCTTATACATGTTTTTGTACTTTTTTTATGTATGCATATGTTGTGGATGGATGGATGATTGATATATCTATATGATATATGATGTTTTATTATGTACATGATAAATGTTGATATATGTTATCTTTGTGATTTATGATTATACATGATACATGATATTTTTATTGTTTTATTATCATCATGATATGTATTGATGAAATTGTGGATGCATGATGTATGTGGTACTAATGATATTGTGATGTAGGATGGATGTTGTTAGTTAGAAGAAATGTTCAGATGATGGATAGAAATTTGATGTTTGTTAGTTATTGATGAGTTTTGCTTTTGCTTTGCATGGAGGCTTTCTATCTTTAACAATCCTTTTTTGATGTAGCAAATAGACACAGTGCACCAAGGCATTAATAACCAAGGTGAATTTGTATCCATTGGGTGGAACTTGACTCAGCATACAAAGAATATTCTTGCTCATACCATACATACGAAAACCTTGTTAGAATGTATGGTTGAGTTGCGTTAAAAACTTTTCAAACTAGCTACATAGAGAGGTATAAAATACCTAACATGCAACTACTATGTGAATTGTCTCAAAATAACTGTTACCTAATTTTCACCCTCAGGATCAATCAGGCAGAATATCATGTGACAGAGGTTCGAGGAGGCCAGTGGGACATTCACACAAGGGCAAAGACTCTACATCTATTGCTAGGTCATGGGGAACTCAGTGGGAGAAGCCACCCTAGGAAGATTCGGCATGAAAATCATCCAAGGAGAAAGTCGGCAAGACTCTCCTATTGTCTGGCCGACTGACTATTTGATTTATTCCATCCTGAGTAGGTCGCTGAGACCTAGTTTATGTCATGTCGAACAAGCCTGTAGAGCCTATCGCTATAACATAGAGGGTTCGGTATGACCTCTTACCGCGTGGATTTCCTTGGCCGATAGGCCATTCAATCATCATTCGCCAAGACTCTCGGTGACCACGGGCTTCGAGGAGACCTACAGCGCTCGATGAGAAGTCCCAGCAAAGGTTCAATGTCTCACCGACGTGTGAAGAGTCTCAGAGCGAGAGATGCTTTCGTAAAAAGTGAGGGGCTTCGCCGGGAGGTCTTGGCAAGGACGAAAGTCTCGCCGAAAGGAAAGGATGGACCTCGATGCAGTTGTCTTCAGCAAGAGTCCTGCCGACACAAAAGAACCTCGGTGTAACTAAGGTACTTCGCCAGAATGTCCCGCTAACATCAGATGTCTTGCCGAAGGGTGAGAAGAGCTCAGAAAGAATGCAGGAGTTCGGCGAGAGTCTCAACGAAGGTAAAGAAGAGCTCGGAAAGAATGAGGGTGGGGTCGGCAAGATGTCTTGCCAACTGAGCAAGCTCTCCCTAAGCTCAAGGGAACATCCCGGTGGAGTGTAATGCTTTCGGGGTGACACCAATAGGCTCTTGCCGATACTCAGATGGGTCCTCACCAAGACAAAATCAGTTCGGAAAGACTCTTGCCGAAAACACAACAGTAGCTCTTCAGGCAGACAAAAGGGAATTCGGCAGGTGGTCTTAGTGACCCATTAATGTCTCATCGACAAGGAGGCTTTCGGTGTATCTTTCCAAGTCGGAGAGAAGTCTCCTCGACCTGGTGATCTCTTGGCGAAAGGAAAGCAGAGCTCAGTAAGGTAAAATTCATTCGAGGAGACACTGACGGCCTCTTGCCGACAGATGAAGTGAGGGCTTGCCGAGATAAGTGTCATCGGCACAACCTCATGCCGACCAGAGAGGGTCTCCCTGACCAAGGGGTCTTGAAGGCTAAAGCAAACAAGTAGGGGTCCCACCAACAAAATTTCTGGTATCGCTAAGAGTTGGGGCTTTCACCATGGGGTCCTGGTGACTATTTGGAGTCTCGCCGAAGGTTATATACTTCGGCATAGTCTTGTGAGTTCGATAAGAGGTCTCCCTAACTCGGTGTTGTCTCACCGACAGTAAAGTGAATAGCTCGGCAGAGAGTGAAGAGGTGCTCGGTATGAAGTCCGACAGATAGACCAATGTCTCATCGAAAGCCAAAGGAGCTCGAGCCTGGAGGAGAAGAGTAAGCTCGGAGGCAAACGAAATGAGCTCGATGAGAGGTCATCGCCAAGAGTCATACCGACTGTGTATGTGCTCGCCAAGAGATGGAGGGCTCGTTAGGAGGTCTTCCTGAACATATAATCTCTGGCTGACAACAATGGAGGTACCAAATGAAAAGGATATCTATGTGACTCAATGGTGCTCGCTGGGACTTCTAGAATCTGTTTGTCTTGCCGATGGTTTTGGCGGTATCAACATGACTTCTAAAGTTGCAGAGACACATAATCGCATCGGCAAGACACTTTCAGTGTCTTGCCGAGATGCAATTCCATTCAAAAGGACTTTTGACCAGCTGCAGGGCCCGCGTGGAAGGTGCTCGACTAACCAGAGGGATTTGAGGTGAGTCGTGGCAGTCTGATCAGAATGTGGAATGCCAATGCGGGACGAATGTAACATGAATACAACATATATCTGTTCTGAGCTCGGGGGGCATTCAATACGGCTCTTCAACAGGGGACTTGGTAGCTAGACACGATGGATCAGAAGAATTAATGCTACAAAAAGATCAGGAGAAGGCTTCTCCAAGAGTGGTTCTTCACACTGACACCAACAATAGGGACATGCAGGCTTCTGCAATTAATTCATCAAAGATCTGAGATAGATCTTTTTCTGAACTGGGATATTTTTGTAAGCCCTAAGGGGCCGACATACAGTTTGTATATAAGGCATTTTTTGCCTTTTTGTAAATAGTTCTGATTACACACTTTGAGGAGTTAGTGATTTTTAATCAATCCTTTCTCAATCAATGTATGTTTTTCTGTAACTCAGCTGAAATCCTGAATACAACACAGAGTTTACCTTGGAAGCTTGTGTTCATGTTTGTATTGATTCTCATTTCTATATCTTTCTTTTGAACATGCAAGTCTTTAACTGTGTTTTATAATTTTGTATTCATATCTTAGAGTTGTGAAATTAATCTTTCCTTCCTGAGATGTGTATGTAGATCAAACCTGTTAGGACTAAAGCATTAAATCTGAAAGAGGTTGTTCTGAGAATAGCAATTAGGCTTTCATGTGTATGTTCTTCCTGTGTTCATTTCATGATTTCTTATCAGTTCGATGTATCACCCTAGTGTAGTTCTTTAATTTATGCATCTCTTCCCTCTTTCCCCTCAAAGAAACAATAGTTTAGGTGATAACCAAAGGAAGCCGGCCTTCTCCAGAGGTTCATTTCAGTTATAGGTGACCCACAGCCTTGAGATGATCCCATGTTGCTCTAGAATGCTTAGTTTTTTGTAAACTTTGCACAGGGTGCAATTCTACGTGCATAACAATAACTTCCATACACCAAACAAAGCAAGTATTTATCATGGTAGCATCACAAAAACATCTTACAAACAAAACTAATAAAAACTGACTATTAATACCACCATTCCTTCTCTAAATCCTTATGGACATCCTCGATAGGTTCTTGGAGTGTGGTATTACAATAAATCAAAAAGATAAGACTATTAAAAAGATAAATAATTTTGCAGTATCACTTGCCATATCTGTTTTGAGGTTTCAAGCTATTATCTAGTGTTGATGATGTCTATTGTAGGAATGGATCTATTAAGGCATATCTCAAGATGTTGGTGAATTGTCAATAGATAGGTAGCTAACATTTTGGCATTGTTTTCACTTGATAGTTTTCTAATCCTTTCGATCTTGTCTTTGGAATTTTTTATTTTGATGCTTTTTTGTTTGTTGTTTGCGTGGTCCAAGGGTGAATGTAACAATTTGTTTATTATGGATGAAAATTTTATTGTGCTTGGTGATGATGGGGTAGGACCTTTTTGGTTTTTTGAGTTTATTTGATCTTGTTTTTGTTGTTTTCAGGGGACTAACCTAGGGCCTTGGGGGCTCATCATAGACAAGCCTTTCCTACGTTGTACACACAGAGGCTCGTAGTTCACTTGGTTTAATAAGAACATGTTTTTTATCATTTTTGTTTTGTGAATGTGTTTTTTTTTTGGATTTTGAATTTTTGACTAAGTTGAAAGAAAGCATGATAGATACCTAAGGGGACTTACCTAAGGCCTCGGGGGATGATTAGCCTTGCCTAAATTGTACATGTAGAGACCACATAGTTCAACCTGTGTTGACTCAAAGCATAACATGTTTTTGGGCTTTTGATGTTTTACGACTTTGTTTTTTATTTTTGTTGGTTTTCTGGATGTTTTTTTATTTTGATAGTTTTTGACCATGATAGGATATACAAGGATCCAATCTACTACCTATTTTGAGAAGTTTCCCCCAGTTCGAGGAAAGATTACCTTCACTAGGGGAGACATATGTTGATGGTTCAACAACGTTCAATACTGAATCAGTTATCAAGTTATGGTTGGTGTGCATGTTTTATTATGGGACGAATGGGTGGATGCTTCAAATAGTGTTGATAGATAACAATACATGTATTATTCAAACGTAGCACCTGTTTTCCAGGTTTTCACTATGGTACCTATTCTAGAAGTGCCACAAAGTGGTTTTCACTTAAAGAACAATTTATTTCTCTTTACCGTTTTCTTGCTTTTTTTTATTTGAATTTTTTTTAACTTTTTGATTTTTGTAGATTTTTACCCTTTTTCCTGGGGGCAGTATGGCGTGGAGAATTTGTGGTGGATAGAGAACTTGGAACAAATATCTTTGACATCTCAGTTTTTGAATGGGGTCTCATTGTTTGTTTGATGGTTTGGGGAATTCCATATCAACATATCAGATAATTCAAGATGAACTTGGATATTTGTTTACTAGTGATGTAGGTTAATGGAATTGCTTCTATCCACTTCGTGAGGTATTCAGTTGCAGTAATAATGAACTTATGTCCATTTGATGAAGTAAGAGAGATCTTACCTACCAAGTCTAATCCCCATTGCGAAAAAGGCCATGGTATTGTGATAGGTCTCAGTTCTTGTGTTGTTGCATAAATAAGGTCATTGTGCTATTTCCATTGATGGTATTTTCTTGAGTACGGAATGCATTCTTGTTCCATGGATGGCCAATAGTACCCTGTTCTCCAAAAAAAATGTACTAGGTTAGTTCCACTAGAGTGGGACCCACAAACTCCTTTGTGTACCTCTTGTAAGGTGGTTTGTGCTTCTTCTACATTAAGACATTGGAATAAAGTACCCTATAAACTTTGACGATATAAGGTGTCTCCTAGAATTGTGAATCGGGAATTCCTATAGGAAAAGTTTTCTTTTGGGTGTTTTTCAACTCAAGAGGTATGATACCATGCTTGATATAGTCAAATGTGTCTTGGTACCATGATGAGTTAGGACCAACAACAACACACACTAGTTCTGATTCTAAGATATCAAATGTTTGTACAGGAAATTACTCCATAAGGAATTCATACTTGGGAATGTTTTGTGGAATGTCGAGGAGCGAACCTATTGTTTCCATAGCATCTATTGCTTTGTTGTTGATCTGAGGAACTTGTTCAAAGGTGATGGTGATAAAATATTGTTTGAAACTATCCACCATCCTTTTATATGGCATCAACTTGTCATCTTTTATTTGATACTCATCATTTACTTGCTTGATTACCAATTGGGAGTCTCCATAAACCTGTAGTTCTTTTATACTCCATTCGATGGCCATTTTCAGTCTTGTGATTAGTGCTTCATACTCTGATATGTTATTTTTATAGGGGAAATTAATTTTGTAAGCCTTAGGTATGTTATATCCCTATGGTGTGAGAAATAAGATACTTGCTTCTGAGCCATGTTGAGTGTGGGACCCATCAAAATACAAGGTCCAATGGATTTTCTGTTTTGTTAGCAATATGCTTTCATCTAGGAAGTCTATTGTGAGAGTTTGGTGATCTTTCATTGGTGCTTCTGCTAGTTGATATGATATGATCTATCCTTTGATAGCTCTCCTATCTATGTACTCTATTTCAAACTCGCTCAATATCATCACCCATTTAGTGATCCTTCTTGTTAGAGCTAATTTTGCTAATAGGTACTTTAGTGGATCTACTTTTGAGATTAGCTTTACTTGTCTATTCAATATATAGTGTCTCAACTTCTGTGCCACAAAGATGAAAAAAAGACACACTCTTTCTATGGGCGAATGGTTCAATTCATAGCTCACCTGTGTTTGGCTGATGTAGTAGACCGATCTTTCCTTATTATTTGCATCTAGTTGTGCTAAAAGAGCTCCTAATGTTGCTTGTGTTGTAGACACATAGAGTATCATTCCTTTATTTTGAATAGGTGGCATTAGTACTAGAGGAGTGAGTAGATACTCTTTTTGTTGGAATGCTTGATCACATCTACCATCCCATTTGAATGTGATGTCCTTTTGTAGCAGATGGGTGAAAGAATGACACTTGTCTTCCAACTGCGCAATGAACCGCCTCATGGACTATAGTTTCCCTTGTAGACTTCTTAGTTGCTTCAATGTCTTTGAAGGGGACATCTCTTGTATAGCTTTTACTTTTGTAGGATCTACTTCAATTCCTCTTCTTGATACTATGTACCCTATTAGCTTTCCCGATATTACTTCGAATACATACTTTTTTGGATTGAGCCTCAAGTTGTATTGTTCGAGCCTGTCAAACACCTTTGCAAGGTTGATCAAATGGTCTTCTCTTTTGATGGACTTTGCTAGTATGTCATCCACATAGTCTTCCATAATGGTATGCAGTATATCATGAAATATTGTAGTCATTTCCTATTGATAGGTTTCCCTTGCATTCTTTAGACTGAATGGCATGATGTTCTAGAAAAAGGTTCCCCATGCACAAGTGAATGTTGTTTTATGTTGATCATAAGGAGATATTTGTATCTGATTGAAACCATCCATTAGTGAAAACATTTCATGTCTTTTGATTAGATCTACAATCATATCAATTCTCAGAAGAGGGAAGTCATCTTTTGGGAAAGCCTCTTTTAGATCTCGAAATCCAATGAAAATTCTTATGCCCCAGTGGGATTTGATACTGGTACTAGATTTGATGTCCATTCCAAATAATCAATTGGCTTGATGAAGCCCACATCTAGTATTTTCTTCAGTTCTACCTTTACCAAAAGTTTTTTTTGGGGATGCATCTTTTGTAGCTTCTACTTGATGGGTTTAGCTCTAGGAAATACAACTAGGTGATGTGTGACCAATGCTAGATCTAGCCCTGGCATGTTTGCATATGTCCATGTGAAGTTTATCTTCCTTTCATTAATTAATGCTGAGAAGTTCACCTTTTCTTCAGGATCAAGTGACATTGCATGATATGTGATTTTAGTACTTCTGTTATGCCAACATTGATAGGTTCAACTTTTTCAACTAGGAGTGTTGACTTCTCTTGATATTATGAAATAGGTAGATTGAATCCTCCATCTTCGGGTGCCTCAGAGAGGTTTTCACCCTTATATTTTTCCTTTATTTTTCTCTTTTCAAGATCTAATAGAGCCACATCATGGTTTTCCCTAGGGGATCTTATTTTTATTTTTACAGTCTTTTTCAATTTTGCAACTAGAGGACACAATCTCCCCTCCAAAATATTCTTGTTTGAGTTCCATGAAAAACTATGCTTTATGGTCTCTTGATGGTATATCAGCTTGAAGTTCCATAAACTCTGCAATAGCTTCATTATTTTGGAATTGATCGAAAATAGGTGTATGTTGTTGTTGGTCCCAATCTATTAATCGTGGGTAGAAAAGGGGTAGGTTGTCATCATTATCTATAAAGTTTATGGAAGTTTTTGAAATGGTCAATATGGCTTTGGCATCATTCTCCCATTGGGTATCTAGGTCATCATCACTAGAGGTGACAGAGGAAAGAGAATCCCATTCATACTTGTTAGAGTATGTTTCATAAGTATAGTCTTTAGGTATAGGTTTGCTAGGTCGGGTAGAGACTATACTCATGCTAAAGGTTTCAAATAGGTCTTTGATTGGTAAATTGAAGTTTATATGATGGTAGATATCCTATGTCTTAACGTTAGTAGAAGGAGCTCCTTTCTTAAAAGAGGTATGTCTAGTGTTTGGGGTATCCACATCTATCGAACCATAGCCTAGTCCCATGTTCTTATTTCTTTGTTCCACTATGATAGGTTCCCACTTGCCTTGTTTGTGTAGCCCAAGGCCACCTTTTCTAGTGTATCCCATTTGTTTAGCCATCTGATACCCTTTACTGCTAGGATCAATTAGAAGGGGTTGTAGTTGTTCTGGTTCTTTTTTTTCTTCTTTGTAGATCATTGATGAGAGGTCTTCTTTGAATATTTCCTCATCCTTCATATCTCCCCACTTGGTAAAGATCATGGGTTTGACTACCATGGTGCTGCTTGAACATGTTTTATCTCCTTAGTCCCTCCACAAACCTTTGGTGTTAGGGGGAGCATTCCAATGCAAAAATCTTGATTGAAATGATAGTTTTTGTTACCCTTGTCAAGTACCTAAATCTTGGGACTAGAATTTTGTTGTTCAATTGTTATGGTTTTAGTTGAGGTTGATGGGTCAACATATGAGGAGTGAAATGATATATCATTACTAGGTACACATCGTATTTTGTTGTATTTCTCCTCCAATTTTGCATAGTAGTGGAGGGTTCAGGATCGACATATAATGTAACCTCCTTTCCTTCGTGAGGAAATTTTAGACACTAGTGTAATGTCGAAGGAACCTCTTGTAGTGCATGAATCCATGGGTGTCACAAAAGAAGGTTATATGGTAGCTCAAGGTCTAGTACTTGACATGTTATTTTTGTTTTTGTTGGTCCTATCTATACAGGTAGTTTGATTGTCCCTTTTGAATTTCTTTCTAGGTCGTCATAGGACCTTATAGTGATTCTTTTTCCCTTGCCAATTACATCATCAAAATACCCCAACTATTTAACAAATTTCAAGGTACAAATGTTTAGATTTGCACCGTTATCTATCAATACTCTTTTGACCATATGTTTATGGAAACCAACCTCTATATAGAGGGCTTGGTTGTGTAATTATTTTTGTGGAAGGTCTTTCTTAGAAAAGACTAAATGATGATTTACCATGATTTTTCCAACCATAACAAGTGAAACTGATCAGGATTGAAGTCATTAGGTACCGATGCTTCCAAATATTTCTCTTGCACTTCCCTATGTTTGGGTGATAATTTCAATAGCTCTAGGATGGAGATAAAAGTAGGAGTCTTCTTCATTTGTTCCACAATACTATAGTCATTTAATGACATAGTGGTGGGTTTAGGTGGGGCTCATTGTATTGTTACTTTCCCTCGACAGGTAGTTACATTACATTTGGGGTCCCCTCCTCATATAGTTAACACATTGACCCTAGTTTTATTTGTTTGGGAGAGAATACCTAGGATGGTGTCACCATAGGTGTAATTAACACTTTGATAGTCTTGTTCTTTCCCTTTGTCATTTCTCTTTGTATCATTCAGAATTGGATTTGTGTAGATTTGGAGGTAGATTTGTTTCCAAGACGATGTTCTATATCAACTTCTCCTTTGTCGATTAAGTCTTGTATTATATGTTTAAGTCTCATGCAGTTATTTTTCATATGTCCCTTGATCTTGTGGAACTCAAATAGTTCTTTCTCATTGTACCATGGTGTTTTAAAACTTGGCTCTTCATAGTTCGGGCGCTCGTTGACTTTGATGAGGCTTTGTTGAACTAGTTTGTGCATGATTGTCTCAAGTGTTTCTCCTAATTGAGTAAATTTCCTCCTTGGTTGGTCATATTGTCTTTGTTGTCCTCCCTGATTTTCTTATTGGTCATCTGATTGATTATTTTTGGGATAGTTGAGTTGATTGTTTTGTACGTTGTTGGGAGCGTAACTAATTTTTTCAACTTGGGGTTTGTTTTGTGGTACATTGGTATTTTGCACATTCCATACAACTCTAGCATCAACTACTCAATCATTAGTAACATTTTTGTTCTTGGCCCAAATATTGGGTCTTTCATTCAAACTAGAAGAGTTTTCTTTTGAGTTATATAGTTTAATAACTCCCCGTGCTATGAGAGCCCTATCAATGTGTAGTCCCTTTTCTATAGTTTCTTCGAAGTTAGCGAGAAACAACATGATGAGTTGATAATTGATTTCTACTTGGACATTGGAAACAAATATATCCATCAGTTCTTTGTTGGGAATAGGCCACTTGCATGTACTAGCTTTATGTATCCATCTTTGTAGGTAGGATGTAAAGGATTCTCCTTCACTCTGTTTAATCTTGTAGAGGTTAGTGATGGTGACATCTTGTTCTATGTTGAATGAAAAGTGGTTTACAAACTTGGTAGTCAGTTCATCAAAACTTTTAATACTTGGTGGTAGATGGGAGAACCCTTCCATAGCGTGACTGGTAAGACTATGTGGAAAAAGTCTCATTAGGTAGGAATCATTGTTTTGCACTTCCATGCAAGATATCGAGAAATCGCACACATGTTCTATCGGATCTCCCTTCCCCTTGTACTTGTCAAATTTTGGTATTTTGAATTTTTTTAGGGAAGGGGAGCATAGTAATAGAGAAATCAAAAGGGAATGGACATATATCCTATAGAGTGTAGGTCTTCTTTGCTTTTCCAATATGGATGTTTGATATCCTTTGATTTAGAGCTTGTAGTTGCATGCCTACCTATGTGTTGAGTACATTTGTTTGGGGACCTTGTGCGTAGTAGTCTTTTTGTCCCAAAATGTTCATTTGGTCATAAGTTGGGTATTCTGGAGGTATAGGACCTTGGTAATCATGTTGGGTGGAAGGAGGGTTAATTCCTTGTTGTATGAAAGGAGGATTAAGTCCTTGTTGAATGTAAGGAGGATTGATTAAGTCCTTGTTGTGTGAAAGGAGGATTAAGTCCTTGTTGATTGAAAAGAGGATTAAGTCCTTGTTGTGTGAAAGGAGTATTAAGTCCTTGTTGTGTAGAAGGAGGATTAAGTCCTTGTCAATTTTGTTGAAGAGGGGTACTTGGATAGTGTGTTGGTGGTACACCTTATTATTGGCACAAATTGTATTGAAGGTTACCCTGGTAGTGCATTGGTAGTACACCTTGTTGTTGGGATGAATTGTTTTGAAGGTTACCCTGATAGTGTGTTGGTGGTATACCTTGTTGATGGGACTATTGATTGGAAAGGGTACCATATGACACACCTTGTTGATGTTGATTGGAAAGGATACCCTGTGGCACACCTTGTTGATGTTGATTGGGAAGGGGACCATATGGCCCACCTTGTTGGTGTTGTTGATTGGGAAGGGGACCATGTGTCCCGCCTTGTTGATGTTGTTGATTGGGAAGGGGACCATGTGGCCCACCTTGTTGATGTTGATTTGTTTGAAGGTTGCTGAAGTAGTTCGCTTGTGGCACACCTTGTTATGGATTTTGTTGTGGAAATTTCCCATGTTGATTTTGTATTTTTTGTGAAGGGTCAATGTAGGAGGTTTTTTGGAGCATGTATTGAGGTGGACCTCCTTGATATTGTTAGGCCATTTCTACTTGCTTAATTTGGATCAATTTCCTAAACAAATGGTTGTCTATTGGTTGTTGTTAGGTTGATCATTTCCTTGTGAGAAGATTGGTGGCATGTTTGGAATCTCCACTAGTTTGGGTATTTCTCTCAAAACTGATTTATCCCCTAAGGGAATGAGGTGAGGATATTTAAGCACTTCCATATTAAATTATATAGGTAGCTTAGCATCACTTTGTGCTAATTAGAAGAAGTAGGCATTTGGGTCCTTCCTTAACAATTTTTCCATCAATTTAAGTACCTTGGGATTGTCGGAGTGTTGAAGAATTCTTCCTCATCTATCTCTTCCTCACTATCCACTTTTATGACCATGTCCTTAGGATTTTGATTTGACCTATCCATCATTTCTTGTTATCTACAGATTACTTCCTCCTCATTTGGTGATTGATTTCCATTGAATTGTGGTTCCTTTCAAGGAGTTATAATTTTACTTGGCCTATAGCCCAATGGGTCACCTCTATCATTTGTGGTGTTTGCTAGGGGCATAATAATGCTACTTGTGTTTGCTTCCATCTTTTTTCTATATTGGGATCATGTGGTTGTCATAAATAAGTGTCAAGATTTTTGGAAGTTGGTGATTTCGAACCTAGGAAATAAAAGAATGCTTTTTTTGGGGGATTTTCTAGTTTTTTGAGTGTTTTTAGATTTTATGTTTTCAACAGGATGGTATCTACTACTACGTAGGAGGTGGTACTACAAGCCTTCCAATCGCAAGATATTCTTTGCATTCCTCTTTGTCTAGGATGTTAGTTGTGTTTCTCCATTGGGTGGGTGTTTCATTTCTCTCAAATATGAAGCTTCTCAAACTACTGATGATGTCTAATTGTTCACCTTCAATTTGTGTGAGACTTGGTTGTATGATAGGTGTCATAAGATTTGGTTGTTGAACTAGAGAAATTGGATGCCAAATGGTCATAAAGTGAGTGATATGGGTGAATGATGAATGATGATGTGAAAGACAACCTTTTGGACAAAAGGTGTTGGTGTTTTGCTATGGTTTTTATGATACTCAAGACCCTAAGATTTGAGTGATGTTTTGGAAATAATGCTAACTTTTATGATTTCAAAAATGTTGAAAACTTGGATTGATATTTCACTTCCTTTCCTAGAGGATATGTTGTAGAGAATCTACTTGAACTAGCCTTGAGGTTCAAGCAAATGTTGATATCTTAGAATTTTGAGTGAAGGAATAACCCAAAGTTGTTGTTTTGATTTTGAATCTTTAAAGCTAGATTGGAGTGTTTTGATTTCGTAAATGGATGATGGACTAATGTGGATTTATGACATGTTTTTGGAGTCTAACTGTTTCATTCTCAAAAGGATTTGTAACTAGTTTCAGATTAGTCTTCTAACTTGCACCAAAAAATAGAGCAAAAGCATAAATCTTAGAGCAAGAGCAGTAGTTTCTATCAAAAGCGGCTAGGTTTTGGTCGACTGTGGCCAAATTTGAAGGGCAATTATGATAGGATTTTTCAAAAGCGGCGTCTGTGTGTAATCTTTCTAACTAGTGAATTGTGCAGGTGAAATCAGCCTTCTTGGTCAAAAGCAGCTAGTTTTAAGTTAATTGTGGCTGGAAAAATGTGTCAACTATAGCAATATTAGGATCAAAAGCAGCAATTTTATATCAAGTGTGTTATATTTTTCAAAAGCGGCAGGTTTTTACTAGTGACTGTCATAAGGAAGAGAGCAAAAACATCCTATTTTAGGACGATTGCGACTAGTTTTAGGTCAAGTGCAACATAAACAACAATAATAGCAGTATTCTATGCAGATTTATTTTCCAGTTTCTATGTTGGTAGCAGTTTGGATAGATTTGCAGTTTTGATGTCTTTGTTTGATCTAATTTGAGATTTTTGGCAAGTGATATGATGCAACACAACAATCAAAACTATTTGACCCTAAATGTCTATAACTTAAGCATGTTTCTTTCCACAAAAGCTCAAAGTTTGTGAAAGTCAAAATGCTAAAGCTATAGTTTCCAATGTTGACTTCATTCTTAGTGGGACTTGAAATGTGAGCCTAAATATTCAAAAACCTTTAGGGATATTGTTTTAAGATATCCTTAAGGAGTGCAAATATAGGGCTATTTTTAAAGTATTCACAGTAAGTCCAAAGGGTTTGATGTTTGATAACCACGTTAAATTCTTGTTTTGATGTGTTCATTTTAATTCAAGCACAGTGTTTGATGTTTCAAAGTAACCAAAAATTTTGGCAATTCATGAAAACAATTTACACCCAAAGGATAGACACGTTCCTTTAGAATGGGCTTACCTCATGCCCCGAAGGGATGATTTTACATGCAACATATGGAGAGTGTTTTAATCTCAACCATATGTCAGACTTGGTAAGTAACTTCTTGGAATCAAATTTTTGATGCACCACTTTCAAAGAATGTTTTGGCTAAAAAGGTGGCTTCTACTACATTGGTTCTTAGTCATAATTGTGAATGCAAAAATCTGATGCTCACCTGCTAACCACTTAAGGCTCTTTAACTGTTCCCGTTCCACTTAAGGCATGATGGGATTAGGTGTAGTCTGCCATCGACATAGCTTGAAGCTACTTTCTTACGATTTCACAACCTTTAATATAGCCCGCCAGTAAATGTTCTTTTTGAGACCTTGCTTATGAGTTCTCCATTGTGGGATGTATCTCATAGCAAGCCCCCTCTTTAAGGTAAAATTTGAAATGCAACAAGTGTGAAACTCAAAAATGCTTTTCGTCACCCAAGATCGCCAAAAGACGCCATGGGAGACGATAGACACTTTAGTTTTCCAAACACAAAAGACATAGTATACAATCCATTGTAATATTCTTTTTAAGCCCCCCGAACAATGCTACCCAAAAAAAACAAATGAAGTGTAAACAAGATAACAATTTGTTTTTATGTGCACCAAAGTGAAGTATTCTAGATTTCAAACAAAGAGATAGCAATATGCAATTTAAAATGTATTTGTCTAGTTTTAAGCCCAAAACTGAGTGTTTCTAGCAATCCCTATCTTAATTGGTCAACAAAATGAAATCGTTCATTTCGCTAACATATTGAAATCATTGGTCAAAAACAAGAATTTTTTTAGAGCACCAAAACAAAGTGTTTGTTCTAATTTAGAAAACCTTTGAAAAAATATTTTTAGAACACCAAAACGAAAATGTGTGAGTTTGTGGGGTTCAATTTTATAGCACCAATTTCAAAGTGTTTTCCTAAACTAGAAAGCTTCATGAAATGTTCTTATTAAAGTACCAAATTTAAATATTGTTCTAAACTTAGAAATATTTTTGAACATTCTTTTTAGAGCACCAAATCAAAGGCGTACAAGTTGTGGGGCTCATTTTAAGCACCAAATTGACAATTTTTTCCTAAACTATGAAAGCTTCTAAAAAATTTAGACTTCGACCATTCCCCTTCTCTGCAATAGAAGTGTTAGTTGTTCTTCATGTAACGTGTACCATATCCTACAAGAGCTGCACAAACCAAGTTAGCAAACACAAATATCAACAACAAGCACCCGTTAGCATCAAAAAATGAAAAACTTATTTTTAGATTTCAGATTAAAAAATAACAAAACAAAATCAAAATTTTAAGTCAAAAGCAACCTCCTTTTGTGCACCTACGAACCTATTTTTGGAAGCAAAAGCAGTCCAAAAAATCAAGTGCGGACCCATTGGATGCAAAAGCGATCAAATTTTCGAAAGTGGCCTTGTTAGTGAAGCAAAAGTGGCTACAAAAAGCAGAAGCGGTTGGGAAAAGGGTGACTGCGGTAGAAATGATAAGACGACCGTGTGAGTTTTCTGTAGCTTTTGTGTGAATATTTTTCAAATGCATTTTTGGAAAGTGCATCTGCATTCTGAAACCTACAGCTACTCAACTGAAACTCATAGAAATGTTAGTTTTAAGGACCAGGGTCCCACTGGGCGTGCCAGAATGTGTAAGGGGGAAAATTGGATGAGCGATGCTAAATGAATTAAACAAAATATAATTCAAAACAAGGATTTAGATTCATACCCATTACTCATGAAATAAATTTTTTAAGCTATTAAAATCAACTAATGAAATCCTAAGATAGCATAATGAATTCAAAAACAAAGAAACTTTACCATCCCATGTCGAAGTGTGTTCGCAATGATGTTGGATCATTGTTGTATCAATGTGAAGCCTCCATTTGTGCATAGCAAAAGCTTCAAATTTTTGTGGTGTTGATCGAAGATGTATGCAAAATCTTGTAAGAAATCAATGATTAATTTGGAATTACTTCATTGTGTAAAAGACGTCAATTCTCTAATCATTTTTTAGGAAGATGGTTGTTATATAAATTTTATATTTTGAGATGAACGATTGAGATCGCGTAGTAGAATATCTTAACCAATGGTTCAAAATCATTGAGAGGAATTAGATGGGAAGAATAAGTGGATTTTGATTGCATAATCAGTGTGATTGAAGAAATCAATCTAAGTGTTCAGTGGAATTGAGGAAATAGATGGATCTTTCAATGGGATTGAAGAAATTATGTTGAGCCTTTAGTGGGATTGAAGAATAGATGAATAAATTAGGAATACAGTGAGCAATTGGGGGATCATAATTTGCTCAATCATGAAAGTGGGTGAAGATAATTAATTAATTGTTTTAATTAATCTTTTTGAGTTGAACGTACAAATCATGTTTTGATTTTTGCAAATAAAGTTGTATTTGTTTGTTTTGATCTTTTTGAATGATGTTTGAATAATTTATTCAATTATTCAAGTTTAGGGGAAAGCGATTTAATTAAACTATTAAGTTGTAATAATTTAATAAATTTAGGGGAATAGGATAAATTAGCGATATAATTAAATAATTGATGTCATTTACTTAATCAAGAGGAATAAAGTTAGATTAGGACTTTATTAAATAAATGAAATTTATTTAATTAGTCAAAAATGATAAATAATTTTTTTTTTAAAAAGTGAATTAATTAAATAATGTAATATTATTCAATTAATAGAGGAAATTTAGGGTTTTTAGGACTTTATTAAATAAATGAAATTTATTTAATTCATTAAAAATGGTGAAAAAATGAATTAATTAAATAATGTAATATTATTCAATTAATAGAGGAAATTAGGGTTTTTGATGTAACTGATGTGCAATGCAGTTATATTATGTGATAATGATGTCGATGATGAGAAAATGTCATTTAGGGTGTGTGATAAGTATTAGGTCATTTTTACATGTCTACATATAGCAAAGAAAGATTTGGAAGCAATCTACACAATTAGTGGCAATCAATTAGAATCCAAAGGAATTTCTAGCGAGATTGAGGCCTTGATAAAGGTATTAGCTATCCTTCAAAAGTGTATGAAGCTAGGTGAAGAAGAATTTGTGAATAAATAATACATAGTTTGACTAAAAATATAGACAAACTTGAAGAGATTGGTTAACAAAAACCTTTTGATAAATCACATCGATAATTAGGAAATGATATTTTGAAAACGAATATAAAAAATAGAAAAAATTGGGATAGGGACCAATTTCCTCAAGCTCAAAAGCTAGACGAGGTAAAATTTTGGATTTCATCAAGCGAACAATAACCTTAAATGTAAGTTTGAATGATACATTAAAATGCTCCACTCCTAGTTATGAATAATTAATAAAGTTCAAGTTAGTTACTATGAATTACATCAAATTACATTTCCAACAAATGAATAGTGAAGCCTACTATAATTTAGCTAGTAAATTAATTCTATAATATGAGTTTCCAAATGAGAATTATGTAGAGTTATTTTTTAGTAAGATATTGGAACACTTTTATATATTCATTCATTTGAAAATTAATATAAGGCTCAAATTTATTTACGTGTTCAAGTTATTTGTGTTATTTAATTGCTTGATTCAAGCAAACCAATTTATAGATACACATTAAACATTTGCAATTTGCAATATATGCTATTATTGGTGATTAATATGCATTTAGTTGAATTCCTATAAAACTTATCATAGAATAATAATATGAAAATAGTAATAATATTTTAATTGTTAATAAAAATTAAAATATGTAAAATTAAGATTCTAAAATGAAACATTAGAAAATAATAATAAAATTAATAATTTAATTTTTAAATAGAAATTAAAAAATGAATATGGCTATAAAAAAAAAGATATCAACAACAATTTGGAATATGAAGTATAATATAAATACCTATGAAGTGTTATTTTTTTCTAATTTTCAAACCATCTCCTCACTTTAACCATAAGATTGAGGTCCATCCTGATCTCGATCTCTATTTTCTTTTATTTGTATATGTCCACTTAAGTGCATTCAACACGATTATTGCATGTCTTAATCATTATGGAATATGTGCTAGAATTGTTTGAAGTGTTGCACAACCCTCTTCCTTCACATATGGATCTCCAAATTCCAAGTGCCCTTTCAAAAGGATTTTTTTATATCATGTCTAGTTTTGTACAACCTCAAGAAATTTTTCTAAATTCTCATCAAGTTTATTTCTTATCTTTGATTTTGGGAATCTCAATGCACTAATTTTTTTATCCTCCACCAACCCTAATATCATGGTTTGATATAGATTGACACATTTGAAATATTTTAATATTGAAGCACACAATATTTCACTCTGACTTAAGGTTTCCCAAAACTTTTTTATTGATCCATCTTGGATGGGACTCTCCATGAGTTTGCATTATTTCATCATTGATGTTTAAAAATGGTTTAGTTGATTTTTAAACCTATATTTATTTACAATTCATTCTATTTGTTGTCCATTGAATTTTAAAATTATGGAAAACTGATTAGCTAAGGTCTTTATCTTGTTATAAAAATGAGGTGGTCGATATTTGATCTAATATTAAGGATACACAACATACATGACTACAATCAATTCATCTTGAAGGAATAAATCTCTAATCTTTGTGGAAAGATATTTTTCTATATTCTTTGAAGTAGTACTTATAGATTTGCCAACCTCGCTAAAAATTCCCTTGTAAAATATTAGTTTATGGCAATGCGTCTAACCTTGAAAAAATAATGCATTGGTATCTCATATCCTCGTACAAAGACACATAACTCCTCGCTTGCATTAAATTGTAAAAATAAATAGAAATATAATTAATATTTGTCATTGAGTGCCAACTATTAAATTTTGGATTTATGAATGCCCAATCTGATAGATATAGACTATCAACAATCAAGAAGATCATTTTATGTAGCTTTGTATATTAAAAATATATGTAGTTTTTTCTTGATATTTTTCAGAAGAATGTTCATTTTATCTAGCATAGGAAGAAGAATAGCTAAAGTTAGAAGTGACTCTATATCACTTATCCTATATAAGAGTTCAACTTATTTCTCTACTGTAAGGCTATGTGCACACATTGCTCCAATCAAGGATTGATATTCTAAAAAAATATTAAAACCATTTGAGACTTTGGTAGAAGTATGAGTGGAGCTCATAGACTAGAGCTTCAACTTTTGATACTTCAAAAAAATTCCTCACAATTTTAAATGATAAATTCATTGCATCAGCAATGAGTGGATGACAATCATGTATGACAAACAAGAAGCTTTTATTTTTACACAAAGGCCATGTTCCTATGACCAAGCATTCCCAAAGTTTCATCCACCCCTACACTCACTAATTTTTTTATAATTGTGTAGTCATTCATACCTTCAATTTCATTCATATATTTCTTAACCAATTTAAATATATTTTACGATGTTGCATTCTTCTTCATTTTATGAACATAGTAGATGAGGTTGGAAGACATGTTTTTCTATAGTGTAAACATACATACCTAGAAGTATTATCTATGTAACATCATCTAAAGATAATTCAATAATAGTTGACTCTTATTTTTCTTGTATATATTGTATTTCTACCTCAAAAAGACTATTTTTCCCATTCTCTACCATTTATTGGCCAATGTGTTAGGAAAGTTAAGAATATCTATAAAAGATAATAAATTATTATATTTGAGGTAGTTTGGAATAGGATACCCTCTAGTCAAAATATGAAAGCAACACTCAATTGAACATTTTTTTACCAATTGTGCTTCTTCCATCGTCTTTCTAAATTGAGCTTCAATTAAACCTCCAAATGCAACAAGATTTGTCTTTCTTTCCATGTGCATATTATATTTCAAGGTATGCTTAACATGAAGACTTTCTTCCATTTTTTCCATCTTATGGTTGATCCTTTTCATCTACAATTTATTTTTCATAAACTTCACCAAGTTTTTCTATGGTGTTAACTTTTAGCTACAACTTATTGTCCCTATGATATCTCTAATTGCAAACATTACACCTACATTATATGGGAGGTTCATCTTTGTTTACAATTTTCACCGGTTCAATGAAAGGGAACTTTGACATCCAATCAATCTAAAAATTCCTTGTCATATCACACTCACACCCTAGTTTTGATTCGAATTTTCTTTTCCATTTTTATGGGAGATCGATACATTTTTGTTATCTCTTATTGAAGTTTATTTATTAATATTATCATTCTTTCTACCTTAGGACTCCTATGGAACATCAGTTGTGGCATTGTCATCAAACTCATTCCAAACTTCCTTTGAGGTGTTACCTCATTTATTAATAGATGGTACAAATCTTGATGTATTTTTATCTTTAACTAATGGACAAAAAATATTTCCAAAGTATGACATTATGTTTTTGCATTTTGATGAGCTCCCTTTACCACTTTCAAGAAATTTGTTCCTACTTGACATCTCTCTTAAATTAAAAGTAAAAAAAAATCATTTTTTTAAGCCAACGATTCATCGTCAAATACTCAACACTAATAGTTTTTTGTATCATCTATATTATGTAGTAATGTAACTAAATAATACATAGATAAATCAACAAGAAGAAATCATAAAATATAGATTCTTGAAGCCTATATGTCTCCCTACTTTATATCATCTTTAACAACAAAACCAAACTAGAAAAGAGATAAATAATCATGAGGAATTTTATATTATAAAACAATAAAGAAATTATCAATTTATTTTCACTATCTCCCTAATTCTTGGAGTTATAGCTTGTCTATGATCCAAATTGAGATTAGAACTAAGATCAATAAGTGTAAAAGATTAATTTAAAGTTTTAATTATATTTAAATGAATTCATATTTGGTGAATCGGGTGGTCTAATTGTAAAATGGTGGACTACAAATTTGGTGAATCCCCACATGATTGTAAAATTGATGCAAGGGCATCATTTATGTTTAAGTTTTTTAATTTCTTTCACACACCATTGTGTATGAGTTAATATGATTTTAAATTTTAATCTTTTTAGCTATTTGGGAAAGAAACTATCTACTTGCAAGTGCATTTATGAACAAAAGTAAGGGAAAATGGAGAGGAAGAAGTTTGAGTGGGATTTTTGAGCTCAAAATGGGTTGGTGAACATTTGTGACAAATTTTTAAGCATTGCACCCAGTTTAGGTGGGATTTTTGTGGAAGTTTCCAAATTTTGGAGGGATTTTGAGGAAGAAACCCAAAAAATAGAGAAGAGGGAGACAAAGAGGAACAAAGGAGTGCATGACAAACAAACAACAAGAAAGAGGAAAATAGGGAATCACATGTTTTGGCCCAGTACTTTGAAGGTTCATATAAATACGTATAAATGACTATAAATGATTGTAGTTTTTGAGTTAAATGCAATAAAATATTACTCTTTGAAAAGTGTTTTCTTTCTTAGACTATGTGTTCTTGTGAATTATTTTTTTATAAGTTATTATTATAGAAATGGATTTATTATATGTGTGAACATCAAGGTGCTTTGTGATTTGGTATTGTGTTGTCAAACCCCTACATCATAGATTTTTGTTCTTACAACATAGACTTATGTTGTTCCTATAGCAACAAATTGTTTTCCTACAATTTAGTTCTATTTGTCTATAACATAGTTTTGTTTACCTACAAATTAGTTATGTGTCCCTCTAGCTAAATATTTGACCTACAACAAGTGTATTCAGACCTCTGCAGAGGTTTTATGGTTTTATTACAACACAACCTCCCTTCTTTACCTTCTAGCTCCAATTTGGTTAGGTTTTGGGTGCTTGTAACAGGGTGGGTTCCATTGATGTAGTAAAAAAGCTCTGAAAAGGAAGATAGTGACTTTGGATTTGGGTTGAAGGAAGCCCTATAAGTAGCGATTGTGGTGTGTCCCTAAACAATGGATATTGTATTCAAAAGGAATATTGTAAGAAGAGAGAAGAAAGAAAGGATATCTAGGAAAACAAGATGTCACCAAGGAGAAGGATGTCAAAGGTTGTAGCTATAGAAGTAGTAGGAAGAATAGATGATGTAGTGGAAGCCCTTAGGGGAGCACAAGAAAAAATGGATGCAATAGATGGTGGTATGAGAAGAGGTAGGGTACGTGATGATTCTAATAGTGAAGATGGAGTAAATATAATAGAACAAGAAGGTGAAAGTACATGTGTGGATACAGATGCTGGAGAAAGAAGACTAATAAGGACTATCTCTAACATTGGGAAAGGAACAAGGATGGACTTACCAAGCTTCTTATGGAGTTTAGAACTAGACGAGCTAATAGATTAGATAAAATAAATGGATGAAATTTTTGAATATGATGAAGTAGAGGACCCTAAAAGAGTAAAGGTTGCCCAAACAAAATTGAAAGGTCATATAGCACTTTGGTGGAAGGAGGTACAAGTTGAGAGATGGATAAATGGTAGGGATAAGATAACTTGATGGGATCGAATGGTGGGAAAGATGAAGGCTAAGTTTCTACCTGCTAATTACCAACTTAAACTTCTTAAGAAACAAAAAAATTAAAGGTAAAGAGGGTTAAGTGAGAAGGATTATACAGAGGAATTTTATAAAGTTTCAACAAGATCAAGGTAGAATGAATTAGACCATGAAAAGGTGGCCCGGTATGTTAATGGACTGAGGTTTAATATTCTAATATGATTTGAGCATGACAAGGTTATGAACTACAAAAGAGTCATATCAATATGCCCTAAAGACATAAGATAAATTGGAAAGAAAGAAAGGAGCAACAAAAAGTAGGCGTGGATTTAATAGAGGTAAAGGAAAACAACAAAGAAAATACATCCATGATAAGGATTCCAACCCTTCAAAAGGTCAAAGGGAGAATAATGAAACAAGAGTAAGGTCATACCCTATAAGAGGTAGAGGTGGATATGGAAGAGGCAAAGGAAGAGAATTTTTAGGCACATGTTTCACATGTGGACAATTAGGCTATAGATTTATTGATTCCCACAACGTAGGCCAAAAGGATCAAGGAAAATAGAGGATGCAAGTATACACATAGCCGAAGGGGATACATAATATACAAGGTCTAATAGTCAACCAAATGAACCTGAAAAAGGAGAAGCACTTCTAATAAAGATGACATCATTGAAGAAAACCAAAAGAGAGGATGAACTTGTCCAAAGATTTTTTTATTTATAATAGTATGTAAAGTAGGTGAAAAATGTTGCAAGCTCATAGTAGATAGTGGGAGTACTAATAATTTGGTCTTGGTTGAAATAGTGGATTTAATTTGGGGTTAAAAAAAGTAGCTCATCCTACTCCTTACAAGGTGTCATGGTTACAAAAAGGGCACCAAGTCTTGGTTGATCAATAATGCCTAGTGAGCTTTCAAATAGGAACTTATGAGGATGAGGTGTGGTGTGATATCATGCCTATGGATGTATGTCATTTTCTCTTAGGAAGACCGTGGCAATTTGATAAGAAAGAAATCCATGATGGGAGAGAAAACACTTATACTTTGGAGAATAATGGACAAATCCATACTCTTACATCATTGGTAACTAAGGAAAAAGAGGTTGAAAGTGGCCCAAGGATGCTGCTAGTGAGAAGAAAATATTTTTTGAAGGAGTTTAAGAATGAAAATTGTTTTACAATAGTTCCCAAGGAGCTACATGTAGATGCAACAATTGGGAGCAATAACATGATTTTAGAAGTAAAGCAGTGGCTTGAATAGTTTGTTGAAATTATGTCCAAGGAGTTTCCTGAGGAACTATCACCCATGAGGAGCATTAGTCATCATATCAATTTGATTATGGAGGAAATTTTACCTAGAAAATCTACTTATAGATTGACACGTGTAGAAAATGAAGAGGTGAACAAACAAGTGCAAGAGCTATTGGAAAGAGGACTAATTAGAGAGAGTCATAGCCCATGCATAGTACCAAATTAATAGCACCAAAAAATTATGATGAATGGAGGATGTGCATGGACTTGAGGGTCATCAACAAAATAACTATCAAACATCAGTTTTCATTACCTAGAATGGATGATCTCACAGATTCCTTAGGGAAGGCCAAATATTTAACTAAAATTGATTTTAAAAGTGGATATCACCAAATTAGGATAAGAGAGGGTGATGAGTGGAAGAATGTTTTCAAGACTAAGGAGGGATTATATGAGTGGTTAGTAATGCCCTTAAAATGAATGAATTCACCTAGCACATTTATCCATTTGATGAATGAGGTGTTGAAGAAATTTTTTGGAAATTTTCTAATTATTGACCTTGATGATTTTATTTTTAGTGATAGTAGAGAAGAATGTTTATTGCATATTAGGTGGGTATTACAAAGTCTCAAGGAGGAAAATTTGGTGAATTTAAAGAAGTGCAATTTTAAGAAGGATAAATTGGACTGTTTGGATATATTATCTCACCTCAAGGGGTACAAATGGATCCAAAAAAGGTACGAGCAATAATAGAATGGCCTATTCCTAAGCGTGTGCATGAGGTTCATAGTTTCCATGGTTTACCTATCTTTTACTTAGATTTATTTGAAATTTTAATGTGATTTGTGCACCCATAATTGAAACCATACGGGGAGGTAAAAAGGAGGTTAAATGGACAACCACAATAGATGGGAGTTTTGAGCTCTTGAAGAAGAAGGTCACAGAGGAACTAGTGTTAGAAATACCCAATTTCACAAAAGTGTTTCAAGTGGATTGTGATGTGAGTAGGACAGCCATAGGGCGGTTCTCAACCAAGAAGGCAAACCAAATACATATTTTAGTGACAATATTAATGATGCCAAGAAAAGGTATTTTTTTATGATCAAGAGTTTTATGTCATAGTGCAAGCCTTGAAGAAGTGGCGACATTTTTTTCTTCCTATAGATTTTTTGCTTTATACGAATCATCATCCCTTGCAATTTATTAACATCCAAACCAAGCTTAACCAACAACATATAAAGTGGGTGTAATCCCTACAAGGGTATGCTTTTGTTCTCGAGCATCAAAGTGGGAGTTCAAACAAAGTAGTAGATGCATTGAGTAGGAAAGCAACAATATTGATTAAAATGAGAGCTAAAATAGTTGGATTTGATTCTATGAGAGATTTGTTGTAAAAAAATTATTCAAACTTTAATTATGCATGGACAACATGTATGGATCCACTAGTATGGATAGGACACCATAGACGAATTACTTCATACATGATGGATTGTTATTCAAAGTACAGTAGCTATGCATAACTCAAGGATTAATGAGGTAAAATTTAATAAGAGAAAAGCATTGTGGTGGTTTAGATAGAAATTTTGGAGTTGATAAGACCATGGAACAACTTATTGAAAGATATTATTGGCCAAGGATGAGAGAAAAAATCAAAAAAATTGTGTAAGGATGTCAAGTTTATCGATATGCCAAAGGAGGGAGTCAAAATATGATACTATATCAACCATTACCCATCCCAGAGATACCATGTGATTATATAAGCATGGATTTTGTGCTTGGACTACCAAGAACACAACGAGGTAAGGATTCTATTTTTGTGGTTATTGATAGATTTTTTAAAATGGCTCACTTTATAGCTTGCAAGAAGACCAATGATGCTACACATGTTTCAAATTTATTTTTCATGGAGGCTATTATATTACATGGCTTACTAAAAAGTAAAGTTTCAAACCGTGAAACTAAGTTTGTAGGACTTTTTTGGAGGAAACTTTGGAAAAAATTAGGTACTGATTTAAATTTCAGTTTTGCATATCATCCTCAAATAGACAACCATAGTGAAGTTGTTAATCAAAGCTTAGAAAATTTGTTAAGATGTTTGGTTTATGAAAAGCCTAAGCAATTGGATTTGATATTACTACAAGTTGAATTTGCATGCAATGATTCAATCGATAAAGGTACATGTAATAATTCATTCCAAATTATTTATGGGCACAACCCAAGGGGTATTGCAGAATTAAGGGAGCTTGTGAATACCAAGGGTCATGAGCGAACTGTTGGAGGAGGAAGAGTTTGCAAAGCACATGCAAGATTTGCATAGAAAGTAAGAGAAAGACTCACTTGGAGCAACCAACAATATATAAAGAAAAAACTCAAACATAAGAATTTTTTTTGAAGTGGGAGATATAGTACTTGCGCATCTACAAAAATAAATATTTCAAAGTCATACCTATTACAAGCTCAAGTGGAAGAAGATTGGACCGTGCAAATTTATCAAGAATTTTCACCAAATGCTTATGAGTTGGAATTACCTACAAGTTTGGACATCTCACCATTTTTTTAATGTTTCTAATTTATATACTTATTATGAAGGAGATACATCAGAGCATAAGAGAAAGAAGAAGCACAACCAGAAAAATGGATGGAACAACTAACCAAGAGAGAACGAGAGGATGTTGAATGTGTTTTGAACTCTAGAGTGATCAAGAAGACTAGGGGAAAAGAATACAGTGAATATATGATGAAATGGAAGAATAGACTAGTGGAGGATACCACTTGGTTAAGCCTAGCAAAGCTTGAGTCATTCCAGTTACCCGCAAAAATAGAGTTACTAACATGTAGCAACAATGTTTCTCACTTGTAACAATAATGTTGTTCCTACAACAACACATAATTTTAGAAAGTAATCAAGGACTCACAAATATCTGTACCTCGATAGTTTGATGCAAGGGCATCATTTAGTTTTAATAAATTTGTTCCCCTACCACTATGTATGAGTTGATATGATTTTAAATTTTAATCTTTTTGGCTATTTGGGGAAGGGGAAGAAAGTACCTACCAACAAGTGCATTTATGAATAGTATCAAGGGAAAATGGAAAGTAAAAATCTAAGTGGGATTCTTGAACTCAAAAGTGGGTTGGTCAAACATTTATGACATTTTTTTAGTGCTACACCCAATTTAGGTGAGGATTTTTTTATAAGTTTCTAGATTTTGGAGGTATTTTGAAAAGAGAAGTAGAGAAGAAGGAGAAGGGGAAAGCAATCAAGAAGAAACCCAAAAAGTAGAGGAGGAAGATAGAGAGGAACAAAGGAGCATGTGACAAACAAACAATAAGAAACAAGAAAATAGGGAATCTCATATTTTGGCCTAGTACTCTAAAAGAATGTAAATGTGTTTAAATGATGGGGTTCATCCCATAGTGCGATGGTTGTTAGAGCTTGCAGGAAGATTAGTACCAATTAAATATGGATTTAATATGAATACACAACTGAATTAATGCACATAAATTAATTTGTAGCAATAAGACAACACAAAATTTAACGTGGTTCACCCAAATCCAAGCTACATCCACCAATAGAGAGTCCAATATATATTGATCTTCCAACAAATAACATTTACAAAGACATGCAACAACTGCTGCAATTTGCAGCAACGTTTTAACCAATGTTTTCACTGCTAATTTTTTACCAAGGCTTTGTTGTGTGTACCTACAGCTTAACCTATGTTTTTCCATCCACACACCCGTGACCTTCTACTCACATTTTTTACGCCCAACAACAATGAAACTCAACCTCATGTCTATTCACCTTCCCATGCACGTACAGTTGCTTGGAATCCAAATGTGACTATTTGTTTTCCTTTGTGTAACCAATATCTCTTTGTTTTTGGCGGTTATCCAACTGTTCTTTTAACTATTTTTCAACCATTTATAACTATTCATTTCCAACATTTTATTAATTGTTTGTAACCGTATTTTTAAATACAAAAGTGCAACAAATTATTTATTAAAATAATGGTGAATAATTTGGGGAAAATTAAACCATCAAGTCTGATAAGGTTCCATAATACAACAATCTCCCACTTGGAGACTGACCAGACTCCACACCACACCATCTCCCACTTGGAGACTAATCATAACACTGCTGCCCCTGTAACTCCAATTGGAAATTAGCACCTTGGACCTTGTTGTTCTGATTTAATTTTAACCATGAAGACCAACTGAAGTTGAAGAGGAGCTCAGCTTCTCTCTTGTTACCACCTTTGTACACATATCCGCTGGATTGTCATATGTATGAATCTTTTCTAGATTTACCTATCCATCCTCCAACACTGACTAAATAAAATGATATCTCAATTGTATGTGTTTGGTTTTTGAGTGCAAGGTAGAATTCTTTGCAATATGTATAACACTCTGGCTATCCATAAACAAGTAACTTTCAGCCTGTTGTTTTCCCAATTCTTCCATGAAAAATTGCAGCCATATCATCTCCTTGCTTGCCTCTGTTGCAGCAACATACTCTGCCTCCACGGTAGATAAAGCAAATACTTTTTGCAATCGAGAAATCCAGCTCACTATTGTCCCACCAACTGTAAATACATAACATGTGGTACTTCACCTAGTATCGATATCCCCTGTTAAATATGAGTCAACATAGCCTCTTAAATCAGTATTATAGCCCCCAAAATAAATATTTATCAGATGTACCTCTCAAATACCTAAGAATCCATTTTACTGCATTCCAATGCTCTATTCTGGGATTACTCATATACCTACTAACAACTCCTACGACATGTGCAATATTTGGTCTCGTGCATACCATGACATACATTAAACTGCCTGTAGCTGAAACATATGGTACCTTGAACATTTTTTTCTACTCCTCTTGTATCTTTGGACACATATCCTTAGTCAATTTAAAATGACTGGGAAAAGGTGTGCTAATAGCTTTTGCATTCTCCATAAGAAATCTCTGCAACACTTTTTCAACATAGCCAGCCTAAGATAGAAACAATTTTCTGTTTTGCCTATCTCTAGTAATCTTCATACCAAGGATTTGTTTTGCTTCCCTTGAATCCTTCATAGCAAATGATTTTTCTAACTATTGTTTAAAATCTCTAATGTGATCCATGTTAGACCCCGCTACAAGCATATCATCAACATATAAACATAAAATAATGTAGCTATCATCATCTAACCTCTTAAAATAAACACAATGGTCTAAATTACGCCGGTTGTAGCCTTGCTCGACCATAAAACTATCAAATTTAATATACCATTGTCGAGGTGCTTGCTTCAAGCCATATAAACTTTTCTTCAATCTGCATACTAATTTCTCCCTACCTTTGACCTCAAATCCTTGCGGTTGATCCATGTATATCTCTTCCTCCAAATCCCAATGAAGAAATGTTGCTTTAACATTTAGTTGTTCCAAATGCAAATCTTCAATAACCACAATACTTAAAACACTACAACTAGAAAACAGTATGAATAGAAGTGATCTTAACAACCGAAGAACATATTTCATCAAAATCAATGCCTTTTTTTGTGCAAATCCTTTTACAACTAACCTATCTTTAAATATTTTCTTACCTCCATCTTCCTCTTTCAGCCTATTAAACCCATTTGTTTGGTAAAGCCTTTTTACCTGCAGGCAACTTGCATAATTCCCATCTGATTTTTCAGCAAGGAGTCCATTTCTTCTTCCATTACATGCTCTCATTGAACCTTGGCATCCACCTAAATAGCCTCATCATAACATTTTGATTCACTAGCATCAGTTAATAAAATATAATACAAAGAGGGAGAAAATCTTTTTGAAGGTCTTTTTACCCTTGAAGATCACCTAACATTCATTGAAGTTTGTGATATTTTCTATTGTTGTTGTTGCAGAGCATGGGGAACCACTATAACATGTTGTCCAGAGTGTCATCCAGCACTACATAATCATTTTATTTCTTCTCATGCTACTGCAACTAATTTCTTTACATCTTCTCATTAAATATGGCATCCTTGCTTCTTATAATTTTTTTATTTTTAAAATCCCAAAGCCTATAACCAAATTCATCAATGCCATATCCAAAAAAATACATTTCTTTGATTTTGCATCAAGCTTGGTTCTATTTTCAAAATCTACATGTTCAAATGCTTTGCAATCGAAGGTTTTGAGAAAAAAATAACTCACCTTCTTACCTATCCACGCTTCCTTTGGAATGCCAAAACCCAAAGGATTAAAGGGACCTCTATTAATTAAATAAACAATGGTATTGACAACCTCTTCCCACATGTTTAAAGGCAGCCCAACATGCAATATCATGCTCCTTGCATGCTCGATTGTTATCCTATTCCGGTGCTTAGCTACTCCATTTTCTTGTGGAGTCCTTGGAACCATTTTCTGCCTACAAATTCCATTAGAGGAACAGTAATCTTCAAATTCTTTGCTACAATACTTACCACCATTATTATATTTGAGGCATTTTAACTTTTTACCCATCTCATTCTCAACCAAGCTTTTCCAATTTTTAAATGTTCCAAATACATCAATTTTTTGTCTAAGGAAATAAATCCAAACCTTCCTAGTTGCATCATCTATGATTGTAATATAATACCGAGATCCAATAAGAGAAGATACCTGAGCTAGTCCCCATACATCCGTATACACAAGCTCCAATTTCTCATCTTTCTTTTGCTTTTCGTTCTTGAGAAAACTAACTCTCTTTTGTTTTCCATACACACAACTTTCACATAAATGCATATTAATACTTTTTAGACATGGTAAAACCTTCTTAGAATGAAGTACCTTCATACCTTTTTCACTCATATTCCCAAGACTATTATGCCATAGTGTTGTTTCAGAACCCACAACAACTATCTAATTTTCTGCCTACTGACCCACAACAATTGTTCTTGATTCTGCTATAGAAATTGCAGCAACTACTATTGAACCTGTAGCAATTGTTGTAGTTGTTTTTTCTAGGAACTTCTCTATTTGATTTTTATCTACAACAACTAAAGTAGAAGGAATAGTATGACATGTACAAAGATATAAGGTGCCTACTTTCGCACCTTTTGCTACCACTAAAACACCTTTTGCTACCACTAAAGCACCTTTTGTGACCTTCCAATTTTTATCACTAAATGTAACAACACAATCTTCATCATCTAGTTGCCCTTCTGAAATTGAATTTATGTTTATCCTTGGAACGTGTCTTACCTCTTGTAGTAGCCAATGATTCCCATTCTGCAACTTAATCTTGATTCTTCCCTTTCCAACAATCTGACAAGGTTCGTTATCTCTCAAATAAACCATCCCAAAATCCCCTTGGACATAATAAAGAAAATAAATTCTATGGAGTGTAGCATGAAATGAATCCCTTGAATCTAACACCCAAGAATCATCAGCATTATCAAGTTAAAGAATCAAAGCATCATCTTCAAATTTATTACTTGCCACATTTACCTCTTTATTGCCTTCATTTTTGTCTCCATCTTTATTTTTTTGAGACCAACAATCTTTTTTTAGATGACCTGGTTTCCCTCAATACCAGCAATCCTTCTTCTCTCTAGATTGTGACCTTTTGTCTTTTGAATTTCCTCATGACTTTCCACGACCTCTAAAATGCTTTCCTCTCCTTTGTTCTGCCCTTGCTTTCTACATTCAAAACATTGCCTTATGTGGATGTTCCACCTAAGCTTTTCCTACGAATTTCCTCACTCAAAATAACATCATCAAATTTCAGTGTATTCAAACCAAAAACAAAATTACTAACTACAATTACCAAGCTATTCCAACTTTCAGGCAAAGAACACAGAATCAAAAGATCTCTAACTTCTTCATCAAAGTTTACATTAACATAAGTCAATTGACTAGTTACTGCGTTCAACTCATTTAAATGATCAATAACCGACCCACCTTCTACCATTTTCATATTAAATAAACGTTTCATAAGAAATACCTTATTCGAAGTTGAAAGTTTTTCATATAACCAATTTTTGCATCTACTATGTCGTTGTTTATGCTTTTGAAATATTAAACACCACCAATTGTGCCAGGCATAATTGAATACTGCCAAGTGCCTTTCTATCCAGAATATCCCAATCCTCATTAGACATTGTTGACAGTTTCTTGGCTTTCCCTTCGAATGGCCGCCATAAATCCTTTTGATAAAGATAGTCCTCCATCTGCATCTTCCATAATTTATAGTTCTTCCCATTGAATTTGTCTACCTTCAATTTACCTTCATTTTCCATTGCTCCCACTCAACCATGAGACCTTCATCTAGAGGATAATCAAACACAACCCGCTCTGATACCACTTGTTAGAGTTTGCAGGCAAATTACTACCAATTAAATGTAGATTTAATATGAATACACAACTGAATTAGCACACAGAAATTAATTTGCAGCAATAAGACAACACGAAATTTAACGTGGTTCACCCAAATCCAAGCTACATCCACCAACAAGGAGTCCAATATATATTAATCTTCCAACAAATAACATTTACAAAGACTTGCAACAATGTTTTAACCAATATTTTCAGTACTGATTTTTTACCAGTGCTTTTCCAGCCACACCTACAACCTTCTACTCACATTTTTCACGCCTAGCAACAATGAAAACTCAAAACCGCATGTCTATTCACCTTCCCATGCATTTATAGTTGCTTGGGATCCAAACGTGACTGTCGGTTTTCCTTTGTACAACCAATAACTCTTCATTTTTTGCAGTTATCCAATTGTTCTTTTAACTATTTTTCAACCATTTATAACTGTTCATTTCCAACATTTTAGTAATTGTATTTTTAAATACAAAAATGCAGCAAATTATTTATTAAAATAATGGTGAATTATTTGGAGAAAATTAAACCATCAAGTCTAATCAGGGTCCATAATACAATAGGTTAAGTGGTGGCATTGTTGTTGTGGCCACTAGGGTTCAAACCTCTGTTGGGCCATTGTGAACATAAGCACTATTCCTTTCTTGATCCAATGCGCTCACAGGCTTGACCTACAACGTTGAGGCTGATATTGGCATTCATGCCTTGTGCCAAATGCTCATGCCTGAGGTCCAATGCTTTGTTGGGTTGGTGTGCTCGCAGTCCTAGCACCCCTACTGGGATACTGTGCTCGTAGGGTTGGATTGTTGATTGTGTTCATGTCAGGGAGGAGGTGTCCTGTTCATGGCCTCCAAAGGGTGTGACCCTTCACAACCACTTTCACTGAGCAAAAAAAAGAAGTGTTTGAATGACTTTAAATGAGTGTGTTTTTTGAGTTAAAGGAAATAAAATATTACTTTTTTAAAAAAATCTTTATTATACTATGTGTGTTATGAATGATAATTTTTTATAAGTTGCTACTCTAGAAGTGGGTTAATTTGTGTGTGAACATTTGGGTGTGTTGTGATTTGTTATCGTGTGATCACTCCCCTATAGAATTGGTTTATGTTCTTGCAACATAGAATTTTGTTGTTCCTATAGCATCTAATTGTTGTACTTGCAACCTAATGTATATTCATGTAGCAATAAATTGTTTACCTACAACTTAGATATGTTTGTCTACAACATAGTTATGTTTATCTGCAACTTAGTTGTGTGTCCCTCCAACTAAAGCTTTGAATTGCAACAAGTGTTTTTAGACCTCTACGAAGGTTGTGTGGATTGCTTACAACAACACAACATTCCTCTTCAGGTTTTGGGTGCCTGCAATGGGGTGGATGACATTAAAAATGATGGAATACAAATTTAGCAAATCACGTGATCATAAAATGATCCATATAACTAGGAAAATAGAACCATGATAAAAATATGACATAATTCTCAAGGTGAATATGGCCCTACAATTAACATGATGTTAAATTGGTATTGGTGAAATTGGTCTCATACCTAGTGAACTTTTAATGTTATTAGCAAATGTCAATAAATTAAAACATGCCTCCAAAATTCTAGGGGATACCTTGTGACAAGCATGTGAATTATTGTGGCAAAAAATTATCAATTATAAATGCCTTAGAAATAAATTGGTGGTAAATTAACATGTATTTGATCAATAATTCATAAAATCTTAGTGTTTTGGCCACCCACACTTGTTGCAATATATTCACTAAAATTAAATTGGTAGAAATAAAACTATTATCCAATTGATGAAGATTCACCACTAAAAATTCCTTGCTAAACATCACTAGGAGGTGCAATATTTGACCCCACAAAACCCCAAAGATTAATCTTCTCTAGTAGCATATACAATTTGCACTTCCAAGGTGTAAAGTTGGGAGCACCCTCTAGACAATCACATGCTCCAAAACTAAGACTAGTCATATTTGCCTCTTTAAGAACATGTTAAAATCAAAAAGGTCAATTGAAATTAACTCAAATTAGTAGAATATCACAAGTGTGGATAAATACTCTAATAATTGGAGCACTTAGGGAATCCCACCCTACAACCTTGCACAAGTCCAAATCACTTTAATCATTAAAGCAATGACATCATATCTATTGAAATCCTCAACTAACTACCTCTCACAGGTATCAACTAACTACATACACAAATCTAAAATATTTTCAAATGTAATGTATTGTGATGCCATGTTAAATTTTTAGACCATGGTAAGCAAATTCAACACTAAAAAATATAAAGCCTAACTATAAAGTAGCTTCAAATGAAAATCCAAACAAAACAGTAGATCTAAGTGTGCTAACCTCCAAACATATACTGCTGCAAAAATGAACAAATGCTCATAAATTTAAACTCTCAAAATTACATCTTTTATTTAAACTAAAAAGAATTACATAACTCTCAAATATACTCTTTATCTATTCTATATATCTCACTTATTTTAATGGTGTGTCCTAGCTCTCTTCTACATAACAATAGAACTCTAGAGTTTACAATGAAAATCATCTCAATAGAACACCTAAAGTAAGAGAAAAATTAAAAAACTACTAAAATAAAAACTTGTCTCTTTAATAAAAATCCAATCTATATATAAGAAGAGAAAACAATATTCTTTTACACCCCCTTTCCCCTCCCAAAAAGAAAAATAAATGAGATATGGATTGAGCTAAAGATAAGAAAAGCTAAAACAAAACAAAAAATCGATTGCCATATTGTATTTGGCAAGTGTCCCCTAGAACAACTGCCAAAAAAAAAAAAAAAAAAAGAAGAGAGTAACAATGTGTACTACAAAATATTAAGAGTTTGAGACAAGGTAACTCATGGGCCATGACATGGAGAGGAACATGAGAAGTTTATTCTTCTCTTGAATGCTATAAGAATCTTTTGGAATTGATTCTTCTTTTGCCTCATCTCCGAAGTCCTCACAATGTCCTCAATGATTGTGAGAGGCTTAATGCGTTTGATAACACCTTTATACAATTCCTAGTAGAACTATCAAGGATCCTCACTATCCACAACTGTTTGCTCTCTTTAATCACAATATTTTGTATTTGCATTCTCTCTTGTCAATTTTGCAAGGGATGAATTTCCAATAAAACAATCAAGGTTAAGAGTTAGATGCAAATAGGGTTTAAACATAAGTAGCATAAATGAATAAAAAAGGTATTACAATAGGTAGGGTATGGTTACAACTAGTTTGTCAACATGTCTAAGAATAATAGGCAACTTACCATATAAATAACATTATTGTAGTGGGCATCTTACCTATTCGTAAATATTGTCATTACATAATTACATGAGATATATGAATAAAAGAAGATAATAAAGCAAATATATTATGAGACATATGTTACGCACTGGATAGTGAAAATGTGGTAAAGCCAAAACGAGATACAACTCACACAAATATGAGGTTCCAATATGAGGTATTTCATTTGATTTACTTCATTATTTTGAAGAGAGGAGATGAAGTGATTCATATAACCAAACTAAACTATGGCATTGGATTGTCATATAAACTTATGTTCAACCTATGGATTATGTTTAGAATTTGTGTTGCTGCCAAACAAATACCTTTAAATTATTAAATTTTGCAAGTACATCTATTTATTGGGGTGCCACATTAAAACTAGTCAAATTCTTAATAAGGAGAATTATTCTAAACCTCCATAAAATTTAGCAATGAGAAAGTAATATACAAAAGCTCTAATCCCATTTGTTGTTCCTATTACTACAACAATGTGCATGAACTTAACATAAGTCATGAGATGCACAAAATCTCTTCAAAATTTTCAAAGTGTTTATTTTAGGACAATTACTCCATAATTGTCATGTCCATGACAGGAATATGAAAATTTTATGTTGGAACTTCATTTTTTGATGTTTTACCCAATTCTTAGTGCATAAAGTTCCAAGTAGATGTCTAAATAGTCATCAAGTCAACAAGGGTTAGCTTTAGTGAAATATTGACATTTCCATAATAAAGTAGAGGAGTTTGAAATCTGATGAAGAAATGACTTATTAATAACCCCTTCCTAATCACATCTACAATTACACAAAATTTGAGTCATACATAGATTATTGAACAAAACTCACAAAATTCTTAGAATTGGGTTGATCAAAACTTACTATTGCTTCTTAGGTTCATCCCATAGTGTGGTGATTAAGTGATGGTGTTATTGTTGTGGCCACCAAGATTGAAACCCGGGTTATTGTGATCACAGGCGTTGTGCCCTTGCTGATGCAATGTGCTCATAGGTTTGAACCTTAGCCTTGATTTTGTTGGTGTTCATGTCAAGTGACTCAATGCTCCATATTGTGCTCCAAACCCCTACTGAGCTAGTGTGCTCGTGGATTCTCACCCTCTGCCACTACTAGGTGGTTGTGCTTGCAAGTCTGGAGGATTCATGTTGTTGTGTGTTCATGCCGGTAATGAGATCCCCCATTTGTGGCTCACTTGTAGACCAGGTTAAAAATAAAAACTTACTATTGTTTCCAAATCATGACTAGCATCAAGCATTATTTCTAGACAAGTATACACTAGAAAACCTTTAGTAGTAACACGTTGGCAAAATTAAGTTGGATCACGAAAACTAACCTTATGAAGTAAGCTCTAACAAATGATAGATAGCTTCCTCCCATGCATAGAGGGGATAACAAGAATAAATTAGTATGGTATTTTGTAGAGCTCGTGAGTTTGTCCTTGTGAGGAATCCTGAAGAGTTACTCTCTTGTACCATTTATGGCAATGTCGACAACAATAGTTCGATGCATTTACTGTGTAAAACCTCTTCGATTATTTTTCTCTTATAAGTTCTCTTGTATTTGGAACCGTGTTTACCATGTAAATAAGAACAAGTGCAATTATACTGAGAAATAAAGAGATATGGAAATCTTTATAGGATACATATTAAGGAACATGATCTAAATAATTATAAGACTTAGTAAGCCATAATTCTTACGTGCATTTCAAGGTTTCTTCTTGCAGGAGTCGGATTCAATGGAAGGCAGTATCCAATTTCATAAAGATGCTTTCACGCTGTAATTAGCTATTTTTTGCATCCTACTTTCTCGTTGCTTAGAAAGCGTTTGGGAAAGTGTAAATTTTTAAAATCCATAGCCATATAATAAATGCAAAAATATTAAATCACCAACTAACCAGAACTTTGAATGAGAATGCTTCATAATATGTCACCGACGAAATAGGCCAATTCCATGTCATTTTCTTGTCTCCCTGCTTCATAATATGTCACCGACGAAATAGGCCAATTCCATGTCATTTTCTTGTCTCCCTGATCAGAGTCCATGTATGCAAGCCCAAGGATTGCAATAAGTGCAGAAAACAATAGAGATTTCTAAGTCTTTACAAAGTACATACACATCAAGGTAACCATGGCCAATTTGGAACATGATCAAATAATTAGGAGGAAGAGTTTCCCATGTGACATATCCAGATCCCTCCTTACAGAAATTGCCTCAATGGAAGCCAATGTCCATTTCCTGTACATATTTTAACAAAGAAAGTTGGTTTTATAATATCCCCAATGTAGCTTTTTTATCAAACTGTACAATTGTTGCAAGCTAGTTGCTCCTCACTCCAGCAAAGCACTTAATATTTATGGTATAAGAATCATATTTTCAACAAAAATGGTTGTCAATTGGAAACCATTGCCTTGTGACAGATGTAAAAATATTTTAAATTTCCGTATCACAGTAAGATGAATTCAATATGGGAACGCTTCAAATGTTAACTTGTTTAAACCACCAAATATTTGGATTCATGCAAATGCTTCGTAATACATAATGCTGATGAACTAAATCTATATGTTACTAACTCCTCGATTTTTCCTTCTAGTTGGAGTTCTATCTAAAATGTATATGAGAAAAAAAAGCTGAAGAATAATGGAAAATAATTAAGATCTCAAAAAACTGCACATGTCAAAGAAATTATGACCAAGTTGGATAATTAGGAGGAAGACTTTATAAACCATGTTCCTCACAACAATCGTGACTACAGAAGGTAGCATCCCATTCCATATAAGTTCTTTAACACAAGAAGTTGATTTTTGCATGTAACAGCGTTAACATCCCCAATGGAGCCTCTTTATCAAAATATCTAATTTTTTTATGCTCCATGCTTGTTGCTTCAGCAAGGATTCAGGACACTATGGTAAATTATTTGATAATTCTTGAATGAATATGCAGTGCATTTTCAACAAAAGAGTGGTTTCCAATCGATACCCATTGGTTTTTAAGTGCTAAGAAAATATATACAATTTTCAATATATGTCACACCTGGACTAGAACTTAATGTAGGAATGCTTAATATATAACATGTTTACACCACCAAAAATTGTACACAACTTTTCTGCCAAAAATGAATGCTATATTAATTCTCCTAATGCTCATCATAAATTTGTGTTTACATGTTATACTTGCCTTCTCTTCATGCTCATCCATTCTAACAAATTTTGATGTTTTTATTAGCAAGATTAGCATACTTGGTTCATGTCAAGACATGATCGAATTGTTGGTTCTTCATAAGAATTGACTAATATGATTAGCCTAAAACTAGTTGTTGATAATGTATATCAATAAATAAAGGGAATGAAAATGTAGACACATGAAGTCTAAAGCTCCAAGTTGTGATTAGAAGACTTACAAAAGTTTAGCTTAAGAGAAGCATGCAATAGTCAAACTTTGCTAGAGAACTGACTAAAATTTTACCACAAAGCCTCATGGCTTACTCCCAAAGATGTTTCTGCACACCTATGGCAGCTCACAATATATGGATATTTACATATCTAAAAAGATCCAGCCGTTACAAATGATATACAGTAGAAAGAATACATAATGAGTGTCAAAACTTGACAACAGTACCAAATTCCGCTGTCATTAGAGGCCTTCAAAGAGTTTTTACATATTGAACACATCATGAGATGAACATAAGTCTTAATACCTTAAACATTGTATTGAGCAGTTTCACATTCTCCACTTGACTGTTCTTTATTGATTGTCATCTTCCATAAACAAAAATATTCAACCTGGCAAGTGATGTAAAATTCCTTCCAATAGTCATGATTGAATCTCCAGAAATGCATCTTGCCTGCTAACGCCCTGTTTTTGCGCGCTTCATTCCAGTGTTACTGAAAGGAGAAACACTTCCACTCATACGGGGACTTTCTTCTCTTAATGTACCATTTAACAAGGCCAGTTCCCTCAGCTGTTCCTTCTTCAAATAGTCACGAGACTCATCCTGTAAAATTGAATTAATAAAAAATGGGAATATGAAATCAAGAACAAAGAGAAAGGGATAATAAATAATATGTTTAACAGAAACTGTACCACAGGCTTTAGCAGATCTTCTATAATGTCACGAGCTTGTTTCATCTTGGCATCAATAATGTTTGCAGGTAAGTTGGCCTCAATCAAGATATGCAAAGGTTCATTTAAGTGCTCATAACCTGGTTTACCTCTCAATTTTTCCTCCTGCAGTTGGAAATATTTTCCGCACTTAATTTTCTATAATAATGTCAAATGCAAAATATCAACAAATGAGGAATGTTAATAAAGGATCAGAACATAGTTGTCTTACAAAGGGAATATGCAAGCATGGTATCACCCATTATTTCAAATAACCTAGTGGAAAATTAAAGTAGTAATGGACATCTATTTGAAAAGAAACAATTATTTCCACTCAAGACAGAGCACTGTTTGATGACCAAAAGCACTTAGGCTGTACTGTTATCAAAGATCTTAAAAAATGTTAAAGAAGTTTTCATCGGGATCAGGTCATGTTACAATTTTTTTATAAATGTAAGTGCACAATAAGCATATTAAACAATGAGAAATTCTATTAACAAAATAAGAAAATAAATAAATATGAATTTGAACACATTTTTTAATGATTTGTCATTTCTGTTACATTCTTACTCTTTTTCCTCTTCTTCACCTATGACCCATTGAGAATAAGAAGCAAAAAAAAATCTCGAGGCAACCTAATTGAAGGTTGTAAAGGTAATTTTTTTCTCTTAACTTGTGTTTAATTCTCTTTTAAATCCTACCAGTCATTGTATATTGGAAGGCCATTGGCAACTGGTTACATTATCTGTTAAAGGATCTCTAGTGAAATGCCCTCACTAGTTACATGCCAGGGGTGGTAAAATTGGACAACAATCTGCATCCCTCTCAATTTGTTGACCATCTCATCCTTGCTGATTTAGAGTTTCCATCTACCTTGTCTAGGATTGTGGCATCCATTGGCTGCACAGGTAATCCTTGCTGTAACATCTGGTGACTGCATATTACACAAAGCTGATTACTAGGGAAATTTGCATTTCTGTGGCCTTAGATGCAACATGCAATGCACAACAGTTCTTAGTCTCATCCTTCAAATCTTTAAACAAGTGTCATAGCTTTCCTTCAGGGAGGATATAGATGCAGTTTTGTTGCCTAATCACGAGCACCATTAGATAGCATTCACCTGCGTGCTACCCTTGTCTTCACTCTTGTAGGTTCATGGGCCAATCATAGATTCATGAGCATTGTTGTATGTTGTAGCTTGTGTGGTTTTCAACATCAATCTGTTACTTAGGGCTTAAAACCTCAATTGACCACCACTTCTTCAAGCCTCGTCTTTCAAATGACTCTTCAAGTTCAAGATCAACTCCTTCAGTCTTTAATTGTAAGCTCAAATGGAATCACTCCTCCCTTGTTTGGTGTTTTGAATCTTGAAGACACTCTCAGTAAAGTCCCAGAAAAGTTTTAACCCTTTTTCAAAGGCACTTCTTATCTTCGTCCAAGTATTCAGGTCTATGTTATCAAGCTCCTTTCAATCCTAATGAAGATGACTGCACCAATACTCTTTGTCAATCTGGTTATCAGCAATCCAAATGATGAAAGACATATTACTATCTCCTCTAGATTTTGGTCGTTTTTATTTGTTGTTCCCTGGTCTTAAACTTGTGATAGTAGTTTGTTTTGGTTTTCTAGGAGGCTCTGACAACCTTGATGGTATTACCCTTTTCTGGTTTGACTAGCCTTGCCTAGCTTTCTGTATCTTTTGACCTGCCAAAACCTTCTCTGCTAAAGTTGGGTGGTCTATACCCATGCTCCTTCATTAGCACTGCTAGTCCGGATCTCCAGTCCACAATCTCCTAGGCAATAACAAGCGTTCTCTGACTCTAGCATTCTCTGACTCCACATTGTCACTTGGTGCTATGTCTTACATAGATTTGATTCTATCTTTCAACCATCAATCTCCTCTAGCCTTCTCTTATCACATTTGACAAACCCCTCACTACTAGGCCTAACTGCCTCATCCTCAATACTCCTCAAACTATTGGATCAATCACCATTGTTATTGACTGTTGTCTCCTTGTGAGTGATCTTCTCTGTATGTCCCTTGACATTGATTGGTCTCTCTTTCATCAATACATCTATCAACCTTTCTCTCAATTATCACTGGTTGAGAGGCCACAAAATATCATTGTCCCCCATCTTGTTGGGAAACCAACAGGGTGAATGGTTCCTTTGACACCTTTGTACTTGAAAATTGTGTGATTCTTGTCTATCAAGAAAACCTTAACTTGGGAGTCTTCCTCGCCTTTGTTCAAAAGCTCAACCTCAGCAGACCCAAAATAAAAACTCAGCAACTTAATCAATACTTAAATTCCTTTTAAAAACATATTTTTTATGCAAAATACAGTTAGAAACATTAGGGAAGTTTTTCTATTAGATTTTAATACAAAAAAAACTACAATATCGCAACATTGTGCAAATAAAACAACAGCCAACTAATCAATATGACATGTGCTATTAATTTATGATGATTGTCATTCAAATCATCATAATAAATTACATATCCATGCAAGTTTTAATAATTTACAATTCTGCTTCCCCATTCTAGTGAAAAATTGTGCAAGGGCCTACTTGTAATTGGTTGCAGATCCACTCTCACAGTAGAAGGCTATGGCTCCATCTTGGAAGTAGGTAGCAATGACTCCTCTACCTCAAGTTCAACATCATCTACGGTGTTATCCAATCCAATGTCTCCTCCTTCTGCTACAGTTGCACCCTCCATAGCTTGCCTCTCAAAATCAGCAATCTCATCTTTTGTAAATATGGGGGTGTCCTCATCCTGTCTAGTCTAATCTTTGTACAAATCAATCTCATCCAAGTCTATAGGCTCCCAAGCAGTCATGTCCACCTTTCTTGTGTGAAAGAAAAATTGTATCACACAAAAACAAGTTCATTGAAACATTGTTGTGACAACTTGTGCTTTTTCAAGTGAATGACCTCAAATAAACTCCAAAAGCATTCACATCCAAAAGCACTACAAAGTTGAGACAAGATATGAAGGGCCGACTTTTGAATGTTTAACGTATTTCCACCTTAATCCTCCAACCACGAAGCTACAAATAAGAAATTCAAAAGCTCATAAGCGAGCAACAATTGTAAGATATAGGGGAAGACCCCAATTTTTTGTTACCTCGTGTTTGGGTAGATCTCCCTCGGATGGCTAGTGGCAAAGAAAATAGCCTCCCCATCGCCTACTTATAATTTTTCAACTCCTAAATAATCAAGTCTCTCAACTCAACCTTAGGTGTCATCCTCTCAATGCACATTGAGAGGCCCACCATAAACTCTCCATTAATATATATGAAGTTATCTAAGAAGGAAAAATAGGGGTTGAGGTTAGCTTCCTTCACAAAGTGTTGTACCCAAACCAATTTTTTTTTGCTTCATTAAGGCATTTTCTTAAAAGAGTCTAACCTTGTTAAATGATGTCAAAATACTGTTTTTGGGCTAGTCAAATATGGACTTTGGTCAGTGTCATGTCAGTAGTCAGCAGCAGTTGAGCAATACTTGGAGCTCAGAACCTGAACCTCAGACTCAAAACAAGGCATATCACGATGGAGAAGCATTTCGCGACAGGTTTATACCCCTGCATGGTCGTTTCAGTGGCCAGAAGGGTGATTTCAGAGATCAAATTGATGAAGATTTTCAGCAAAATGCAAATCTACGCCCCTGTAGCCCAGGCGCGCCCTTCTTTTTGAGGGCCTAGATCTTGTTATTTTTGCTTGCAGATGCAGTCAATCTCTTCAAAATTAGTCTGGCTATCCGGAAAAGTCATCCGAGTTACAGAACTCCGGTTGCTGAGGTCAGAAGTTGAGGGGTACCTGAATTTGCATGTTATAGAAAATGGTCAGTTTTCAACTTTTGAGCGCTTGTAGCCTAGGGGCGCACCTGAATAGGGCCCATCAGATAATGGTATTTGCAGATGAGGTCTTCCTGACATCTGTGCTACTCTAGTCCGGTTTCGCAACGCACCAATCAACCTGTCAATCTGACATTCCTAGTGATCCTGGCAAAGATTCTACCAGGCATGTAAATCAGAGGGTGGAGAAACATGAAATATACACTGTAGCCTCTATAGACCAGGGGTGCCCAACCTTTTGGCCTATCAAATGGAGTTTTTAGCTTTCGCAGTCTTCACAGAACTTGTGAGGAATCACTCCAGCTATCCAACAAGCCCAGCCATCAGCCTCCGGGATTTGGCAAACGCTTGTATGTGCGAGGTATTTGCAGAATACTGAAAAACAAAGACGTCCGGAAAATGGCCAAGTATGGAGCGTATATTTTAATTTGAAAAGGCTATCGTCTCTTTGAGGTCTTAGAAGCAATTTTCTCGCTTCGTCACCTCTAGAGACATCTCTTGTAAGTTGCTCTAGCTACGCAATGAGACAAACAATGCGCAGATCGGAGCACCCTAGCTCCTGATATCAGAGGTCAAAGTAGGGCATTTGGTTGAAAGTCATATTTTTGACAGAATGGTGTTTGAGCCTTCATAAGCCAAGGGCGATTTTCCTTTTGAGGTCCTTAATGCAATCCTCTAATGCCTTCCATACAGTCGTTGGATGCGGAATGCTTCCAGTCACGCAGTGAGCTCACCATCCAGTCAGCAGGGTTCTTCGTTCATCATTAGTAGCCTTTTGAAGCGTCAAATGGTAGAATGGAGAAATGGCTAAGTCTAGTGTCGTAAAATCAATTTAATCAAAGGTGCCTAATTCTTTGAGGTGTTAAAACGTTGGTTTTAGCAGTGACGACTCCCAGCAGACATTTGATCCTTGCTCTGTAGGCTTCGCGATAAATATCCTAGCACGATCACAGCCTCATCTGGTCACCTGGAAATTAGTGTCGAAAATGGTCAGTTGTAACTTTGTAGTCAATGGCAAAGTAGGGAGTTGGTAAAAAAATGTCATATCTTGAGAAAATGGACGCCTATGAGGTCAAATGAGAATTTTTTGAAATCAGTGAAGTCTGCTTGACGAGTCCAAGTGCTTTACATGGTTTGTCAACTAAATAAAATAATATTAAATATTTATTTTGCATGTCAAAGCATTAAATGGCAATTTTCTCAAATTGGCGCCTCTTTATGCTGAGATTTCAAAAACGCATGTAATTGCAAAGTGACTATTATATTATTATTTTTTAATCCTGACTCTGAGTAAGTCTCAGTTCAAACTAGAGGGGTCCAATCAAAAACATTCTATTTCAGTCAAAGGTTTCAAATCTTGCAGTCATCATTATGGTGCGATTTTACTCTATTTATTCATGGCGCCAATCATTTAATCACTCATCCAACTCAAAGAAATTCGTATTTCTTCAAGGCAAAGGCGATTTTCTCCAGAGATTAGGCGATTTCATCAGCTTTCAGTGGCAATTTCATCAAACAATTCCTTTTGCAAGTACAGGTTCACAGTTCATCAGCGAATTTGAGAAACAAGTGGCAATTTTCACAAAGACACTCAAAAAACGTCTTTTCTCCTCTCAGATTCTCCAAATTCTCTCAGATTTCAATTCGCATGTCCCAGAAATAGGCAAATTTTGGCAAATTAAATCATATGGATCGATTCTACATAGCTTCCTCGAGTTAAATTCATGTGCTTGAATTTTTAGGAATTGTTGACTCCAGAGCATCAATTCTCGAGTTTCTAATTTTCTCAGCTGAAAATTCCTTGCATGGTTGAGTAGAAGTCAGATTTTCGCATTTCTAACGTTCTGGGTTGTCTTAGAATCTTTTTCTAGACAAAACCCATATCTCAGATTTTTCGCCAAAAATAACCCTTCGATAGGCTATTTTTAGCCTCAGCAGGGTATTTTTAGCTTTCCAGAAATCTTGTCAGAACATAGCCGTGTTCACAGTCAACGGGCGAGTTTTTCAAAATGCAATACACTCAGCTCAAATACAGGACCAAATTAGTCCTAATTCACGACTTCATTGGGACAGTTGAGACGAATCTCCACAAGGTGCTACCAAGGGCAGTCTTAGATCCAGTCAAGATCAAAGATTTGATTATCCAAAACATTTGGCAATCCGAGTTATTCGAGGTCGCTTCCATACCTATCTTCGTTCACTGTGTTGAGTTCATGATGTCTTGTGTCAAGCATTACAACTCTGCTACTCGTGAGATAGTGTCAGTAGATGGAGGAGTCATTTGCAGTCTCAAGCCTCTAGACATTGAAAGAAGTTTTGGTATCCCTCAGCACCCGAGCAGTCTGGTTATTTCTATGGAGCAGTGTATGCATGCATTCAACGCTGATATAGACAAGTACCAAAGTAAGATGGTAGAGCGATGGTTGAAGCAAACGAGGAACAAATTGCCAAACAACGTGGGTCGCAGTGAATACAAGGATGAGTACTCGATTTTAATCACACTCTTGAATCGTGTCTCAGATCGTGCACATGTAAACATTTTCCAGCCTTGGATGTATTACATCATTGGTCGCATCATATCTGGGCAAGAGCATTATGGCTGGGCATCCTTCATCAGCGATGTTCTTCACAAGCAAATCACTGGTTTCCTAGTTGCCAACGAGTTTCATATGTGTTCTTACCTCGTGTACTTGGTTGCTTACCAGGGCCAGTTTAGAGGGTTAAACACGGTTGGCATTCTCAGTGTTCAAAAAGTCTATCACTATTACGATCAGCTTGAGTTCACTAATGTTGAACGTCACTTCAAGCGTGTTCAAGAGGCTTTCCTGACTTATACAGTGAGAAACTTGGACCGGGAGTTGCACGTCTGTATCTCGACGGTTGCCAGAGCAGCGATGGATGGTTGGGCGGATTGGTTTATTTAGTTCCCGACATACACCTACATCCGAGTATATGGATTTACAGGAAATCCAACCATGCTTCCACATTATCCTTCGGATAAGACAATTTTCATGGAGTTCCTACGGCAGTTACATGATGTTCATGGTCTTCTACGCCGTAAGCATAAACAGGCTGCCAACTTTCCTATACAGTTCAGAATATATTGGTGCAGAACGGCAGTTGATGCCAAAGCTGCAGGACAGGAGCTAGAGAAGTATCGTCTCAAGTATCTTGTTGATATACGTGCCTATGATCCTTGCGGTCATTACATAGCACGCCTCGGTGGTCGCGCATACCATAAGGCTACTATGGAGGACGATTGGGCAAATTGCGAGGATGACTTCGAGGTCTGCAGACGTAGCTACGACCGCTTCTCTCTCTCACAGATTTATGTTTTCTTGGCAGAAGATGTGGGAGGTTTATCAGATGATGAGGGAGAAGTACTTCCTCAGTTTTTCAAAGAGCAGGTTGATACATAGCCGTTGCCAACAGTTGATTGGTACGCCAAGGAGTACGCATCAATAAAGGAGAGGTCAAGTAGGAGTTATTAAAAACAGTATACTTTACCTCGACAGCAAGAACACCAGCAAGGTAAATGTGCCTAGAGCAGAGTCGCCAGTGGTGGATCCTTCGCTACCTTCCTCGTCAAAACCCAAACAGAAGAAAAGGAGTAACCCTCCTAAGAAGAGTCAAGCGCCTAACAATTCAAAAGGCAAGGCACTTGCCATTGATACACATACGGAGCTTGTCAAAGAGCCAGTTCAGAGGCCAATTCAAAGTCCGCCAGTGCTTGAGGTCCAACCTCGAGTTCCTACACCAGTTCCAGAGCAATCACCAATCCTGATTCACATCGAATTGGATTTAGACTCTCCATCTTGCAGCAGCTCCACATATTCACTCTCGTCGGAGCCTCCTGTTGCTAGTACAAATCCTTCCAGTGGCATTAGCCGAGACCAGTCTTGGATTGAATCTCAGCTAGGAAGGAAGAGGAGGCAGCCGTCCTATGTCCTTGATCATTCAGACTTCGATCATGTTTACCAGGATGCACCAAACAAGAGGATCAAGAATATGGTCCATGTGGAGAGGAATGCTGGTATGCAGATCATCGTCGAGACTGCCATACCTCCAGAGAGGAAGAGCTTGGATGAGTTGGAATCTCAGGACTTCGAGGTTATCATAGTCAACCTTGGTCATAGCACTCACCAAACTCAGGTTGATCTCCTACAGGTTGCTACAGACAAGGCCAAGGATAGAATGTTGAAGGACGGAGAAGACAAGGCAGCCCTCAAGGCTAAAATCAGACAACTTTGTCAGTACATTTCTAGCCTTGTACACAGGTCAGATGTTACCACCACACTCCCACCAATGCTTGAGCCACCAGCAGAACAGGGTCGACTTGATCGCTTAGTTACATATGGCAAGCGCTTGGAGGAATGGGAGGAAGAGTTCGTTGCTAGAGGCCGCTCTATGCTTATAGAGTTATATCAGTTGTGGTACAATGCACAAGAGCTCGTCTACGTCTCCAGGATAAGGAGCGAGACATGGCGATTAATAGACCCCGGGACGAGATTATGATTGCTCACTTGAGTGTGGCATATGAATCAATCACAGATGCAAAAAGATAAAGAGGCTATCTACTCTAGGTAAACACAGTTGGTTTTCAAGGAAAAGATAGAGGAAACGATGGCATCAGAATTGGCCGAGAGTAGAGAGCACGTCACTAGTGCACTCCGGTCTGTGAGAACCTTAGTATCTCGCTTACCTTGTCGGTATCAAATTGAGGGTGGTGCATATGTTGAGCTTACTGATGTGCAGTTAGAGCTCCAGGCACTCGTTCATAGTATTTTTAGTGGGGAGACCGTTGGCTGTAAGATTAATCAACTTACAGTCATGTCAGCGTTGTTCGATGAAGCAACCAAGAGCAGAGGTAAACTTCAGTCCCAAATCACAGCTGGTGAGGACATGCTGCACAAACACAGCATACTTCGGCAGAGTATCAGTGCTCCAGACAGTGATACAGTTAACAATCTCGTTGAGGGATTGGTTGCTCGAGATCATGGCCAGTAGACTTCAGTTCCCACATCTCAAGATAGACATTACACATAGGAGTTAAACTTGGCATTACCTTTTCAAGTTAACTCGCTGTCTCATCTCATGCATGTCTACTCTGGGATTATCTATGTTCACTTGGAGTTGTATTTAGGGTTTACGTTAACTGATGGTAGTATTCCAGTTAACTTTGCTTTCAATAAGGATGTGCATGCTTGCACATTGTCCACTTAGATTAGTTGTTTCAGTTAACTGATGGTAGCTTACCAGTTAACTGTATAGTTTGCTTTATTAGGGTTTAGTAACAAAATCTTGCATGCATTGCAAGACTGTAGTTGACTCAAGGTGATTTTAGGGTTCCCTACACCTTTTGATGTCTATAAATAAGAGCTTTCAGCTCATTTGTAATTAACTTTTGCATGAGAGAGAAATATATGTTGTGCCTACCTTGCCTGTAATATTGTTCGTTTTGTATCTGTTCATGAGTATTTACTGTTATGATGAATTGTTATGCCACTTGGGTTTCATGCAATTATGATGGTGAATGCTTTCCTTAGTTAGATATAGTGGCTAGTTCGATCGTAGATTGTATGTGTGTCTCGCCTATGCAATTTATTGTCCTAGTTGGCTATCCTTTGTGTTTTGTGTTCAATAAACTCGTTCAGATTGAGCTGATAGTTGTGCCACCTTGCCTTCAAGTTGAGAATCCGTACTTGGTTTATCGTATGATGTGTGTGAATAATAAGCCTATTCAGACAAGCAGATAGTCACGCCACCTTGCCTTCACGTTGTGAGTTTGTATCCGGTTTATCGTCTGATAATCATTCCCACGCCGTTTTCTCATGCTCTGAATTCTTGAGGGAATTGGAGAGTATAAGCTTTAGTTTTGTGTGTTGTAGTTAAGTTTTGCGAAACCAGAAAATACTTAGCTGCAACGTATAGAGTTTTTCTTAAACCTTGTGCCTCTTACAGCTGAGACAAAAAAGACAAGATATAGTTTAGTTCACTTTTCTTTTCAAGCACTTTTGTCAGCACAACGAGGGAGCTTCCCCTCCTAATTTGAAGAGCACTCATTGCGTAGTGTGCATAGCTATCCGTACCAACTTGCACTCCAGAGGTGTTAGTTGTTATGCCAACACAAAGCATTAGCATTTTAATTTGTCCCTTTTAGGAAAACATAAAATGGAACATTGTGTAAGGATATACCTTTCTGCAAATGGGAAGCTCTCTTATAAATAAAACTAAAACCCTAGAACTCTTAGCAATAGAAACAACCTACCTTTTCAATTCTTGCATATGGGAACAACATTTTATTAGTACTTCTACACAAGATAGGATATTTTAAAGTCTTTATCTTGAAGCAAACGACCTAGATAGCTTGCAAACACTTACTCTTTCTAGCCAAATGTAGAGACTAAAAAGCATGGTTAAAACAAAAAAATTGAATTGGATTAAGCACACAAGATATAATTGATGCAATCAAGGACTAGACAGTTACAATAGGTCAGAATTATCGATATCGGAACAACATTTAACAATTCCCAAGCCAACTTCTATGTAGCCTAATATAGGCACTTAGCCCAAGAAGCAAGCATTTCAAACCTCATAAATTCAACTAAAATCTTACTTGCAAACACTCAACCCAGAACACAAGTCTTACAATGATCCAAATATTCATGAAGATAACTAAATATCACTCAGCTCTTGTGTTTTTCCATCACCCCTATACTTGATTTTCTTCTCCTACCTATCTTTATATCTTCTGCAATCTTCTTCCAACTATTTGTGTTACCATCCCTTTACTTTATGTATAGATTAATTCTTATAGAAATTTTCAATGCCTACTAAGCAGCCATCGCTTGCCAATAAATGTCGCAAGCCATGGTCAAGATGGCACATAACAAAAGGAGAGATGTCTAGCAGCTGCAATGGGAAATGAAACACCAATCTTTAGTTAGTAATAGAAGAGTCAGAACAAGACAACCACATACAATATAGGAATAGCCAACAAAAGGAGCCTTTGGTGTATCCCAACGAAGAGTAATGCCTAGTACGAATTATCTAGGATAACCAACCAATAGTGATTTATCATATAGCCAACGCCAAAAATAGAACATCTTAGGCAAGCCCCAACAACAGTTAAAGTTTCAAAGCATACATGCCACACAAGCCCAACTAAGTAGAAATACTAGGTCAGCAAATCAGACATTTATGACCATGCTAGGTTTTCCCATGCTATGCTTAAGAGGTTGTGTGAGCCCTTGAGTATCTATCCAATGGAACCCAACCCAAGATAGGACAACGTGTGTGGGCCCCAAGGAATTAGTAAGAGTTGTTTATTTTTCCAATAACTTTCATCCTTAGTGTCCAATTCAGTTTTTCCTATGGAACCGGCAACAACAATAATGCCAAGTAAAGACAATGATGTGTGGGTCCTAGCAAACTAATGCAATGCCCAACAAGTAGGATTAACCCCAGCCAAAATAAAGACAAGAAAAATGAGGGTCCCAACGAAGGTAGGTGATTCAACAAATAAGGTGAAGAATTCAAAATTTTCTATGGAGGTTGGTGGTCCCTACATCCAGCAAGAAGTTTTAAAATCAAACGTGAATACCCAAGAGGTAAGTTTACATCCTCAGCAAAAAATTTCATACAAATCAAGATTTAACAAGCAAAGGGCAAAACAACCTACACACAAAAAGTCAGAACAATGCCCAAAATTGAAAGAACGATAAAGGGTGAAAAGTTTGTGAGCACAATTCACAAATAGTGCTAAGTGCTAGAACCATTTTGAAAAGCACATAGTTCACACCAAGCTCCACTATTGAATCAAGCACCTCAAAATATTTCTTCCTCCACTTCTTCCAAGATTTGGCCGAGACAAATCCCATTTCCTTGCGCCAAACTTGTTCATCATCCTTCACACCTCTCGTGGACTTCTATCCACCATAAATTGATTGCTTCTTAATGCCTCTTCTCCACCACCTTCTTCCTCTTTTCATGGGATTCAACTCACCATTATCCATCCTCCTCCATCAAAGGTCATCTTCTTCTACTCTCATTCATATATACATATATACTAGCATAATCAGTAATTAAAGTTGCTCTTTTAGCATAACTTGATATCCTAATCTATAAAGACAAAGGCAAAATTTATAGAAATTCTACGAGGGACACTACATCCGCCTACAAATCCCGACAAGGTGCAGGAATTTGCTGCCCAGTTCGTCTAGAGTGAACCCACAGCAAACCCGTCAACGTAGCAGCAGAATTTTTAATTTTTTCTTTCTTTTTTAAATTTTTTTTGTCTGATTTGACTAGGTGCCCTCCTCAACCCTAAAAGTGACTTCTAAAACGCATAAAACAGCAAAACAAGTTCATTTTAGTTCATTTCTTTTACAAACAGCAAATATCATTCTAAGAGGCTGAACATTCATTTTTTCTTGTTAGATCAACAAAGGGAGTTGAAGATTGATCTTTGAAGGTTCTACAATGATTGCATTGTCATTCCTACGCATTTACAAGTGTTCATTGGCTGCCAAAAAGATCATAGAAGAATATTTTTGCAAAGAGGTAAGCTTTTTTCAAATTTTTTCCTCCATTTTTGTTTTCCAAATATGAAACTAATTTTTTGTTTTGTTTATCTATATTTTTTCTATTCTTCTAGGAATGTATCAAAAATTCAAAAATTCAAAAGAGCTAGATTTTATAATCTGTTTTTTGTGTTCAATTTTCTGTTTTTGTTTTGAATGTGTTTACAAATTTTCTTGCCATAGGAATCACAATGTCAACTAGTTCTAGCTCCCCAACTCAACCTAAATTCAAAACAGATCTAAATTCTCCTCTATAGAAATATGTTCAAATGATACAACCAGTTCTAGGTGGTGGGGGTTACATTTGGATTTGCAATGGGTGTGATGTTAGATATTCTAGTTCATATAGTTGGGTGAAAACACATTTGTGTGAAATACCTATGCAAGGCATCAAACCTTGCTCTAGAAAGAATGGTGTATATGTGCCATCAGAGGCAATGATAGGATATATTATGGAGCAAGAACAAGCAGATGAACGAGCAGGCCATAAATCAAGTCACCCCTTAATAAAAAAAATATCAAAGGGAATGCAGCGCCCAATGCTCCCATGTAATCCCAATGTTGAGGTAGAAAACCATCAATTTTTGGACACTCCTCATCTTCAAAGTGAGCAACCCACTACAAACAAAAGACCAAAGCGACCTTCGGAAATCACATTTCAAAATGAGAGTCGAGGCATTGCAGACTAACACATAGCAAGATGTATTTATGCAAATGAATTGTCTTTCAATGTTGTTCACTCACCATATTGGAAAGAGATGTTGAAAAAAGTTAATGAAGCTCCAAATGATACAAGGGCCTGGGTTATGATAAGGTGTGTGGCACCTTATTGGAAAAAGAGGTCAAGATAGTTGAAGATTCATTGAAGCCCATAAGGGATTCATGGGTTGAGAGAAGTGTGTCCATTGTTTCAGATGGGTGGAAAGATACAAAAAATCAGCCCTTGATCAATGTCATAGTGGTGTCCCCTAAAGGGGCAATTTTTTTGAGAGTCGTGGATTGTGAGGGGCAGGTGAAAGATGGATCATTTTATTGCTGATATTCTCATCACATCCATTGAGGAAGTGGGACCCTATAACATTGTTCAAGTCATAACGGACAATGCAAAGAATTGTAGAGTTGTTGGGTTGTTGGTTGAGGAACAATACTCACATATCTTTTGGACACCTTGTGTGGTCCACTCGCTCAATCTTATGCAACAAAAGATTGGGAATAAAATTGATTGGATCAAAGAGTTGTATGCAAAGGTTGAGGACATCCAAATGTTCATCACCCGCCACCACATGTCTCAAAGCATTTTTAGATCATTTTCAAAATTGGAGCTATTGATGGTAAGTGAAGTAGTATAAATTTTACATTTTCATAATTTGATTGTGTATTCTAATTCTTCCTTAAAGTTTGTTTTTAAATTTTAATTATTTTATTTTTTATTTTTAATAGGTTGCAGAGATGCATTTCACCTCTAACACAAATGTCTTGAGACGACTTGTGAAAGTTCGAGAAACACTTTCTAGCATGGTGATTAGCCAAAATTGGTCTATATGGCAGCAATGCAACTTTGACAAGGCAACAAAAATTAAGCAGATGATACTAGATGACTCATGGTGGAATCATGTGGAGTATCTCCTTAGTTTCATTGAGCCCATTTTGAGCATGATTCACTATACCGACATGGACAAGCCTTGCACTGAAGAGATATATGATGACATCGACTCAATGATTGAGAAGATGAAGAGCATCATAAATGCAAAAGAGCAAGAACCTAAAGAGACTTTCTTCAAACAAGTGAACACAATTGTTGAAGAAAGATGGAACAAAATGACCACCCCATTAAATCTTCTTGTCTTTGTATTGACTCCAAAATACTACAATACTAAGATTTTTTTGTGCCAGGAAAGCTTCCCCCATATAGAGATTTTGAAGTGGTTGAAGGGTACAAGGCGGCATTCTATAGACTCTTCTCTAAAATTGGATTGCAAGATAGAATCACCAATGAGTTATTGATTTTGTGCACTCAAATGGTCAAAGTATTGAGGCTCTTTGTGATAAGTTCTTAAAGGATGCTCATAGTTGGTGGTACATCCATGGCCAATTCTTCCAACACCTGCAACCCCTTGCAATCAAAGTTTTATCACAAGTTTAATAAATTTTTATTTTTTAGTCTTTAAAGTTTCAACTTTCAACTTTCGGTTTCATTTATAATTTTTTATTTTTTTATTTTTTTGCCATGTATAACTTTAACTGTTTACTTTGTCTTCATAGGTTGCTAGTTCATCTGCATTTGAGAGGAATTGGAGCACATATTCTTTCATCCACTCAATAAAGCACAATAGATTGCACTCAAAAGGAGCGAAAACTTAGTATATGTGCATTCCAACTTGTGTCTCCTTTTGCACAAACAACATGACTACAAGGGGACACGAAGTTGTGGGATATAGAGCCAGAGCATACTAACTTGGATGCTTCTACTTCCCAACATATTGCATTTGAGGAGTCTAAAAGCTAGCACACTTTTAGTGCAAGTGGCATTGCTTGTGGTTCATTTAATGTTCCTACATCATCTAAAGTCAATGATGATGATGATATTCTTGATTTAGTAAATCCATTTGATGATTAAAAGTGGCGAACTTGAAGTTTGAACGATGAATATTATTATGCATATTTTAAATGACATTCAAGTTTATGGGGGTTTTGTTGTTTATATGATGCTATGTGATATTCTAATCTTAATTCATGCTTCTAGGTTGTATATATATATATATATATATATATATATATATATATGATTTTTACATGTTTTTTGTACAGACAAACCCAAAACGAACCCAACCCAAAAAAAAATAGCCAAATCCACGAACCCAAACCAAGATTCGTACCAGAACCGGCAACATAGTTTTAAGATGCAAACCACAACAATTCTCAAAGGCTGAGGGGCAGTCTGAGTGGGAAGCTACCACGCAGGTTTAGTATGATGTTCCAATTAAAAACTGTACCTTGGAGTTTGCTATCTTGCCTCCAAGTAAAATGCCCATCAGATATAAATGGGTATACAAAATCAAATGTAAAGCGATAGCACTTTCAACAAATACAACTATCTTCTTGTTGCAAATAGCCAAATAGACTATGAGAAGACATTTGTTCCCATGGTAAAGTTCTCATTTTTTTTGTTTCTCTCCATATCAATCTAATTTGGTTGGAAGGTATCAAACGAAAAATGGATGAGGTGGTTTACAGGTGCAACTTTAAGGATTTCAAGATTGATCATTTGGTTGCAAGATTTGGATGAGGTGGTTTACATGGTGCAACTTTATGGATTTCAAGTTCCTACAAGTGATCATTTGGTTTGTCCACTTCTTAAGTCTCTATAGGGGCTCAAATTGAGCCACGAGCCTTGTACTACAAGATTGATCAACATGTTCAAGATTTTATATTCTAACAAAGTGATATGTCAAAAATGATGTTGATGGCATTGTGATTCTTATTGTCTATGTTGATGATCTCGCCATTATAAGTAGTGAGGCCGCTACATTGCAATGTATGAAAAAAGATGTATGTTCTACTTTTGACATGATTGATCTAGGTGTCCTATATTATTGCTTAGGTGTAGAGTTATGGCAACATAATCACTTCATTTTCATATCTTAGGTTAAGTATGCTATAACTTTTTTGGAATGGTTTGGGAAGGTTAATTGTAATCCTTCAACTACACCTATGGAGATCAAGCTAAAGTTGTCAACTTATAATCATTCATCATTGGTCAATAAGATGCTCTACAAAAAAGTAGTGGGCAATTTGATATATCTTACATCCATACAAATGGATCTTCATTTTTCTATTAGTTATCTCTCTTGGTTTCTAGCCCAAACGAAGCATATTCATTGGTAGGCAACAAAACAAGTGTTGTGATGTGTAATATACTCTTGACATTGGCATTCTATATTACAGGACAAATGATTTTAGAATGACAAGATATATAGGCTCTGTTTAGGCTAGTTCAATTGATACTTAGAGATCAACTACTAGCTATGTTTTCTCCTTGGGCTTAAGAGTTGCTTTGTAGCAAAGTAGGTTTTAGCACATTGCAGCTTTATCTTCCATTGATGTAGAGTGCAAAGCACAGGTAAGTGCAAAATGCAAACCAATATGATTACATTGAGTTTCAAGTGATTTACCACTTCCTCAAATTACACTAACTCAACTTTTTAGTGGCAATCAAGGAGTCTAAGCGAATAATACAATTTTGTTAATTTTATGATCATATTAGAGACACAGAAATTTAATTCAAAAATCAACACAATAACACAGCAGATACCCTGGGAAAACCCTCCTCTTGAGGGAGAAAAACCCAGCAACAATATATCACTTCTATATTGAATATCACAAAGAATGTCTCCTTTACAATGGGCTGATAGGAAGGCCAATAATAAGCATCACAATCTGATGCAAACACAGTAACAATATGATGCAATCTGCAGATAATAAACTCAGTGACCTACAGAAACTCGAACTGCTCTTGAAGACAAACACGCACTTATGTGAATCGAACTTGTGATGAATATAGAATCTGAATGCAATCACAGTAACAAACTGCAGATGACAACTTCAGCCTTCTATAGAAAACACGAACTGACCTTCTACAGAATTCACACAATGATAGGAATGCATAATATCTTGTTGAACAAAGAAACTCATTGAATATATATACAAGTGGGAAGGGAGAGACGCATCCCTTGATACTTCATGTCGGCCTCCAACCAAGAGATATAACTCTAAATAATCACGTCCCTTCATAAATGAGGTCAGCCTGACTTAATAACAATTATTAATTGTCTCTTAATGAATTCGCATTCATAAGGTATATGAAGTTGGCCTTTTAGAGATCGCACCACTTCATGAGATCGAGCCTTCAAAACAAATCGTGCCTCTTCATATTAATTAAATATTAATCAATATAGGTCATGCCTCTTCAATAATCGATGTCTCTATAAATTAAATAGCCTTAGGCTATTATTTAATTTATCATCATGAAGTAAAGAGATCGGCTGGAAGTGATGACCGACGCTGCATAAACATCAACAAATTTATCATGCTTGGCCCTGTTGGTGTACGTTTGATCATCCACCGAACACACAGAATAAAATGTCCAAAGACACTCTATCCTCTCTTGAAAAACCACCACGTATGCTAAGATTGTGAGAAGATCATATGGCGATTCCAAGGTTTCTTTTGTCAAGTCTTGACGTGTGGATAAGCTCAATGGGCATTGTGATATGCTAGTAATACACAAAGGGACTTACACTAGGGAATTCTTCACAAGTTGGGACTTAGACGGATTTATCATTAAATGCTTCTTCTGTTGGGATTTTCAATTTGGGATCTCAAAAAAGTGTAAAAAGGATAAGGGTTTAGGGGTTCTAATCTAATCCTAAGAATTCAAGAGATGGTAAAGATTAGGTGAAACTGGTAACCACGCTTTGCTTCGCCTCCTTGGGACAACTACACAAAGTGGGTGCAATCTTCAAAGGGTGTGATTATAATTTTCATGTCTCAAATAAGACTGAAGTTAAGCATCCACAATCACAAGCTCAAGCTAACTTTACACATTGAATGAAAATCATCCATCCAAAGAAAGTATGAGCAATGTTCCACCGTAAATCTATACTATCAAATCTTGCATTCACTTAACAGCATTTAAAGCAAATTCTATCTTAATTGTAATCTAAAGTTCTAATCTAATTCTAATCTATGGTTGAAGAAGTTATGTAACCTTGCAAACCACTTGACAATAAAAGGGATTCAAAGCAAATCATGCATAAGAGCTTTTATTTTCGGAAGTAGCAAAACGCAACAATTTCATATACTTTCTCCACACTTTACAAATGAGGGGCGAGCTCAATTTATAGGCTCCCCAATTACAATTCAAGGGCCAAGATTGATTTAGGATCAACGGTCGAGATTACAAAATAAAACACTAATTAGGGTTTGTCACAACCAACTACCTCTCGACCAATGAGAAAATTACATTCAGGGACACTTGTCCTTTTGCTAAATATGAACCAACAATAAAATAGAAAGTTGTTGCATGTTGATTTGGAACAATTTGATTGGTTGGAAGATGACGAGGCACCACCTCAGCATGTTGGATGTCTTCCTTGGTTACTTTGTTTTTCTTCCACGTGCTTGCCTTAGAATATTTTTCTTTGCCAACGACTTTATCCTGGCTTGTTTGTTCCTAGCTTTGATCTCGGATGGAAATTTGTTTGGAATACTTTTCTTGTCACCATCTTATTCAGAGGAAGCCTGTCTTTAATTCTTCAGGAGATGAAATCCTTCAAGAAGTTTTACTGATTGCTTCTTTCAAGTGCCTTGAATTTGGAGCAGAATTCCCCTGTGCTTTCGCCATAATGGAGGAAATTGGAATTTTCTTTGTGAAGTATTTCCCATACTTAGCAAAATTTTGGCTATTCAATTTCATTTTGTAACACCTTCATGTGGGCCATCTCTATGCTCGAATGAACTTTGCCTATGGATTTGCCTTCAATTCTAAATTTGGCTTGTGCTATGTAGGGCGGACTCCATTCATTTCCTCTTTGCTTCTCCTCTTATTCCTCTTCATTCTTCCTGTTTTCTCTCCAACACTTAGCCATTTCTTTTGCTTTTGTTGTAGGAAAATTCTACACTTAACAATTTTTTTGTGTTTTTCTCCTTGGGCGTACTTTGAGTCTTGCTTGACAAACTCTTTTAACATGGCGGACTTTGAAGACTTCTTGCCATGAGGTAGGCGGACTGCCCTTAATGCTTTCCATTCCATGTTTTCATTATGGCGAACTTTATGAATTTGTTTCCAAGAGGTGGCGGACTTCATGGCATCTTGGACAAGCTTCAAGGTCTAGATCAGACTTAACACTTGGAATTTTCTCTTTACCTTCATGGCAAACTTTCTCATGCCTTTGCCAAGTTCTCTTTAGTGTCTAGGAAAACTTTGAGATCTTACTTTGGAGCTTCCTCTTTGACATCTCACATCTTTCCTTTAGGCACTTTATGCCTTAGAAATTTTCCATCATGGTTGAGGGTGGACTTTGGAATGTCTTGGACACTTCTCCAGGCGGACTTTATAAATGTCCCTCCATGTTGCTCCCAAGGTGATGCGGACTTTAAAGTTTTCTTTCCAAGCTTGAAGGCGAAAGAAAGTCTTTCCACTTATCATCTCCTCAAGGCAGACTTTCTTCATGTATTTCCACTCCTTGGCAGACTTTGTAGATATTTTTCCACATGCTAGGTCGGACTTCCAAAATGTTCTACCTTCTTCCTTTTCAAAGTCAAGTCGGACTTCAAGAACTTTGTGCGATTTTCCATATCTCCAAGGCGGACTTTGTGAATTTGTTTCCAAGGCATGGTAGGCTAGGCGGACTTGACAAATTTCTTTCCACTTCCATGGCGGACTCCATGAATGTCTTTCCATGTTGCTTTTGGCATGGTGGACTTGAAAGTGAGCTTTCCAAGACAAGGGCGGACTTGGCAAACTTCATGCCATCTCCCATCTAAGGCATGGGCAGACTTTCCATGATGCTTTCCAAGGCAAGGGCGGACTTGGAGAATATCTTGCCACTTCTTGTCTAAGGCTTGGGCGGACTTGCCTCATGCCTTGCCATTATCTTCCACATGCTGGGGTGGACTTTCCACTCTCTATGCCATCCATTCTAAGTGCAAGGGCGGACTTTCAAGAGGTCTTGACATTTTGCTCTCCATGCCTGAATCTCTACCCTTGGGCGCCATGAATTTCATGCTTGTCTTTTCTAGATCATCCAGCCATATGATTTTCTTTTGATTTTTCATTATTTTTTTATTGCTTTTAATGATTTTCTCTTGATTTTCACTTGATTTTTGTTTGATTTTTGCTCTGGTGGCCTGAATTTTGATTCTAAAAATGGAAATGTTGACTCCTTGACCAAGGTTGACTTTCTAAAAAATAGAAAAAGCAAAATCCCTAAAAAATAGTAAGTGTCAGAATTGACTCAAAGCACAGGGTATCCTCGTCTTCCGGACCTTCTGAGCACTTTCGTGACGTTTAGGCACTATTTCGAGCTTGAATTCTCCTGTTGGATCGGATGACTCTCAAAAACTCTAACTCCTCATTGTAAAAAGACTGGTGATCAGCAGTTGTGACGCCAAGGCAAAACCCTAAAAAGCAAAAACAAGGGGGTCCCCATTTGCAATGGGGCGATGTGTGAAAAGGTCACAACAGGACCAAACACATTGAAGTTTATCATCACTACATTCAACAATTGGTTGACATTGATGATATTTGTCTCTACTTCTACATATCTTAAGAAAAAATTGCTAATCTAATGACTAGACCTCTTGGTGCTATTGTTTTGGTCAAATTTTAGGATAGAATTGTTGTTGTCTCCATTTTAGTTATATATAATATAATGTTAGACTATAGTTTGTAGACAAGCATTTATTGCTCCCGTTAATGATGTAATAACACCACAATAGTAATGTTTAATAAGAAACTTACCCTATAAGTTACAATAACCAATGTAACTTCCTCATTCAATAATAAATACAAGCATACACACATTCAAGTGTGCAGCATCCAATTCTCTCAAACTTTGTGCATTCAATCTTCCAACATATAATTGATGTAATTCATTCTTTGTTGGTTGGTGCTACTCAAGCCTCAAATGCAGTTGTTTGGATGATTGATTACATGGTCAGCTTAAGGCAAGGTGATATTTACAATTGGGGGCGAAATTATTATACACTAAGATTCATTAGTTCCTCTTTGTGGAGCATAAGGGGTGTCATATGACCCAAAAGGTCATAAGACCCTTCTTCGATGTAATGTCTACACAAGCAACCTTGGATGGAAACTTGCAAAGGTTAACACTAGATATGACCTTGCTTGGCCATCTATTTTCCACTGGAAGTCTTTGGTTGCTTTGTTGGCAAACAATACAAAAATGTAGGACAAATCTGCCAAATATTGTTAAAATGCGAACAAGAAAAGAGCAAATTGTTATTGAGGAAATACCTTTTAAGGAGGATGTGATCAATGAGGACAAATCTAGTGGCAGTGATGAAAACATGAGAGTTGGGAGGCAGATGATAATTATGCATTCTTTAGAACCCTCACATCTTACCTTCTTCAGATCATAACAAGGTGTTATGTATTGAGGATCGACTGCTCTTCCAACTACAAGCTGCAAGATTAAATTTCTCCATCAAGTGGGATTTGAACCAATACAAAAACCACCATATGGCCCCAACATTTAGGTGGAAGAAGCATTAAGCTTTTCTAAAATCTCTTTGCAGTTTAGATCTGGTAGCTTTTCCATCCTTGCCAAGGAGCTTATTTCTATCTAATTTCCTCACTCAAATAGAGTTGATACATTGTACACATGGTACATTGTATCATTTCTTATGGTCTATGGAGGCCATGATTCAAGTAATGTTGGATATTGCCAACATGGTGAAAGATGTGGATTTATGTGTTTTGCATGCTCATGCTCACTTGATTTTGGATAAGGTAACACACATTTAAAGTTCGTAGAGGAAGATTACCATTTGAAGTTTGTGCATATTAGAATACCCTTGAGATGTCTCAATGGTGCTTACCAACCAAGTCTCGTCCTATCATTTCTCCTTCAATTGCCAATATTTTTTAGGCCATGAATTCTATTGAGCACCATTTCCAATATTTGATGTAGCAAACTGCTTTTTGTGAACAATGTTGTATCATATGCGAATGCCAAAGTCACATTTCCTAGTGACACTTTGTGGGGGGCACCGAAGGAGAAACAAACCCACTTTCAAGAACGAGCAGCTGAAGACCAAGGTGGTTGAGTTTGAGCAAATTGAATCTAAGCATGATCAATTCAAGAGAAAGCTCCATGAGGTTGCACCTATAATCAAATGTTCTAGAAGAAAGGGGATTATTTCAGAGCTTTATATTAAGCAACACAGAGTAAGTGCATACACGTTGGGCTATGTAATGAAGCAATCAAGATCTAGTGAGGCTGCTCCTTTCGGTTTAGCTGGATCAGGTTTCCCTTCAAGGACATCTTCTTATCGAATTTTTATTCTATTTTTTCTTTATTTTGTTCATCAATTGTGTTGGATGGAACTCTTACTTCTTTTGGAGGGGGATAAAAATAGACAATTATATATTATCATTAATAAATGTTTGTTCCATGTTTGCTATTTTGTTATCAATTGTCTGCTCGGTAGTGTATGTTAATGGTACTTACTAACTGTTAGACCACATCTACTTAAGGATGCCAATTTTTATAGCAGGTTCTCTCTATACTACCAAGCATTGTACTAAGCACTACTTATGCAATAAAAGCATTATTCTCTATATGTTGTATGTTGTTCATTGGTATGATATGCGATACCAATTTCTCTTCTGTATTCCAACTTGTAGTTTATTAGAGCAGAATTTATGGTTAAAATATTATACAATGTAGCACTACCTCAAGGGTATTTTTTCATAGTTATTGAATATAGGAATACATGGATGCCCTCTATATATCTCTTGCAATGTGCATTCCTATCATACTTAAATATATTTTTGTTGTCAGCTATATTCCATGGTGTTCCTGGGATGAAGACGTCGGGAAATGAAGGGACATGTTTTGGGTACAATAGGTGATTGGGAGTCCTTGGGGGGGCCAGGGGGAGGATCAAAGGATGGTAGCTAGAAAATAGAAAAAAATCAAATATGAGAAATTATTATGCACTAAATTAGTATAATACTTAAATATGAACTCTAAATTTCTTAAATACACAAACTTTTAAAAGGCATTCATTATGGATGAGACCATAAAATTAAACATAGTCTGTGAATTCAATTAAGAAAGAATGCATCAAGATTTACTTATAACTTATTTCTATTATATAACAGCAAAAGGGAAAAATAGTACGAATTGTCCAATAATAGTAATGACATTAAAAACATAGTAACTAGACCTCATAAGCCTATGGCTCATGCCTTGGCTCAAGCGCTAAGACATCTTCATCTAGGATATCTATACCAAAATCAGCCTCCAACTCAGAGTCACTTTGAATATCAAATTGTGACTCATCCAACGAGAGCCGAACAAAATTCCTCTTGCACCTCATCATCAATTCGTCTTAGCATTTTCTAAAAGATAAAAAAAAAATGGGGAATGGCATTGAGGTAAGGGTTTAGAAAGGGGTTTGGTGACCTTGTGTGCCCCCTATACTCCTTTGCTTTTTCTTTTTTACTTTTTAGTGAGTACGACATCTTAGGTATAAGTTCAAGGAACATGTAAAATGTCCCCAATTGTCCTTAGGACGAGTGTCCCCTAAACATTCTCATGGAATGTCAAACATCACCAAGTGGCCTAGCCATCCATAGGGGCATCTTGATTTTTTTTGTGGGGGAGCAAGAAGAAAAGGGGACATCTCTAAGGACATTTCTTGCATATCAATACATTCCTAAAATGTAACAAGGGCAATGGCACACATGAACCCCCAAGGATGTGTTCCCATGTATCCCTAAGCATCAGAGGCTTGGATCTTTTCAAGATCTCATGTAATCGCCACCACATCCAATAGGTGCTTAATACGTCCAGTACATATGATGGGTTGAGAAGAGATAATCATCCTACTAGTTGTAAGGGGTCCATTAAAAATCTAAATCTAGGTGTGGAAAAATCTCAAAGAAAAAGGGCCAAGCATCTTTAATCAAGGGATCAAAAGATGGGTAGAGAACCACCCAAGTCTTCTAGCAAAGAATGTTACCTCTTCTTAATGTTATAACTTATAGTAGATTAAAAAAAACTAAAAAAATAAAGTGTTCCTCGGTCTCCACTTCATAGGAAGGGGAAAGATGTGGAATCTTGTGGCCCTCCAAATATGGTAGTTATTTTAAACTTATAACCAATGGGAGCACACCCTCAACCAGCCATGTATGAATCCTCAAGCCATGTGACCAATGATGCCAAAGATTATTTGGTCAAATGACAATGCCACCCATAATATGTAAGAATTTAGAAAATTAGCTTGATCTCAAATGGCTATGGAGAAGTTCAATTAACCTTCAACTTTCAAGTATAGAGACACTAACATAAAGTGGTGCTTCTACAAACCCTCAACCAGCCATGTAAGAATCCTCAAGCCCTGTGACCAATGATACCAAAGATTATTTGGTCAAATGACGATGCCACCCATAATATGTAAGAACTTAGAAAGTTAGCTTGATGTCAAATGGCTATGGAGAAGTTCAATTAACCTTCAAGCAGAGAGACACTAAAATAAAGTGGTGCTTCTAGTCATAATGCCTAAAGAACTAGTGATCATTATGAATATTAAGGTTAAAAAGAATGAATAATAATATAGAAGATCTTTGAAAATATACATAGTGGCAATTTTATTTATAAGAAAAATAGAGTTACCCACCAAAGTGAAGTATACTAACCTAAAGGCCCTTGATCTATCAATTGAGTGTGCTCCCTCAACTTAAAGATCAAGTGTTATTCCATTTTTTGAGTCCTATCCATCAATATCCTCAACTTCTAGTCTATCCTGGCCCTCAAAATATGTCATTGCAATATGTGTGCTTAATATCTAATTACAATGTCAATAACAAATTATTAGTCCACAAAAGAGACAATATTTGAGAAAAGTAAAACAAAATATCTAGTGTTCATATTTCGGGGTTAACAAAATGGGGTAAAGGGAATGGTCAAAATATTTCTCAAGTCGGAAATGATGATCTTATCCCTTGGTTTCCTTTCCGCTATATTTTGCTTGAACTCCTAAATCCCTAAGCGAAGATCATGGGCGTTGTACCTCAATTGGTACATCTTTGCAAGTACAAATCTGCCCCTGGTGATGAATTCTTCTATCCAATCTCTCAATTTTTTTCCAAAGATGACCAAATGACTTAGCTGGTGTTGATCTGTAGGTGACTCCAAAATTTGTGGAAGTAACAAGGTGGCCCGTGAAGTACCATGAAGGAGGTTGGAAACATATTGTCATAGTTGTTGAATCTCAGCCTTGAGGGCTGCCTTATCTTTTCCATCCTTGAGCACTCATTCCTTCAGATTTTCAGCCACAACCTCGAAGAGATTCACATTAGTATGTTGGGTGCTTCTATCGAGATTGGCCTTGACAACCTTGAAGTCATCAATGTTCTTTCCCTCCGAAGGTGTGGCAAATTCAAGGTTAAGTTTCTTCTCTGTTGTGTCTTGGTAGACGCTATCAAGTTCTGCAAAGCTCAACTGATAAGAAGGCTTCCTCCTCTTCCTACCCAGCAAGTTCTCAAGCCAAGACAAGGAGTCTCTATTAACTTCTTTGGGAGGATCAGTTCCAGCTCCAGCAACTCCTGATGGATCAATCGGTGTTGAGACGTTGCAAACTAGTGAATTGCCTTTTGAATCTATATGGATAGGAGAAGGCCTCCGCGATGGTGGAAGAACTAGAGATGAAGGCACAGCTTCGACTTGTGGTGCTGATTCAACTAGAACTTTTGGTGCATCTGTTGATTGTTCCTACTAATTCACCTTTTCCTTTAAGCTCTTCGTCATTCTGCTAATCTTTGTATCTTCTAGAGGATTGCTCATAGCTTTCGCTCTCAGTTTTGATTTAGAAGAAGGTAGAGATGATTGAACTATTGGTGGTTGTGCCACTACCTTCGGTGTCCTTTTACTACTCAGGAATATCCTATTGTTCTTGACAACTCGGCTTGTTCTTTCCTCAATTGAGGTACCCTCTTTGGCGAACCAATCAACTTGTGGAAGTGGCCGCTGATCAACCTGATCTCGAGCATACATGGGAAGTAGAACTTCCCCATCATCATCTGAAATTCCTTCCACATCTTTTGATAAGAAATCTACCATCTGCCAAAGAGTAAGTCAAGAGTAGTTGCGCTTGTGCACTTCGAACTCATCTGTACAATTAACCCAAAAATCTTCAACTGTAGGTACATGTGCATGATTTTGACCAAGACAAGCTGCAAAGACACCACGAGGATCATATGAACGTCTCTTTGAAGAACTTGAGACCAAATCTTGACATTTCATCACTCATCAACTTAGCATCAGCTGCTGATTTGCATCTATATATGCTCATCTCAAAGGGGAAACTCAATGCAGGCTTGCGTCTGTTACACAAAAAGGTGTGCACTTCATGTACTTTCCTTAGAAACTCCATGAACACGACCTCATCCATTGGATACTTAGGAAGCATGATTGCATCACCTGAGAAGTCATATACTCTTGTGTAGGTGAAAGTGGGGAATTGGATAAACCAATCAGCCCACTCCGCCATTGCCAATCTGGCATCTGTTGAAATCCGTATATGTAACTCATTATCAAGATCTCGCACACGTATGCATCGGGAATAGCTCATTCACCCGCTTGTAACGCCACTTAGATTTTGAAAACTCTATGATCATATACATGCTGAACACCCAGAGTTCCAACAACAGTCAAACCTCTAAACTTTCCTTGAAAGGCCATTAGATATACGAGGTAGGATATCATGTGTAATTCATGGGCCTTGGAAAACTCTGTCATCTGACAGTGGAGACTATCATTGATCAATGCCGGCCAGTCGTAGTGTTCTATTCTGTCAACAATCTGGGAGATGATGTAAAACATCCAAGGCTGAAATTTATTTGCTTCTACTTGACCTGTGACTTGGTTAAGCAAAGTAATCATGACTGCAAATTCATCCTTGAACTCACTGCACCCAACATTCCTTAGAAAAGTATTTTGCTTCTCTTTCAGCCACTTTTGAGCCATTCTTTTCCGGCACTTGTCCTTTTGCGCATACCACTTCCAGTGGTTCATTGCAGGAATGTAGTCACCCCACAGAAATAATAGGCGGCTGTCAGTTGACTACATGTATGTAGTCACTCTCACTGGTTGACTACACGACATGAATTGCGTTCTCCACTCCGACTACATGACATTCATGTAGTTCTCCACCCTCAATGGTTGACTACATGAATGTCCCACCCCCGGTGTTTGCCTCCCATATATACCACATAGAGTAGGCAGTAAGCTTCTGATATTGGGGAGGTTCAGTGCATATCTTCCGGCCAATCCTCCCTCCTCCTATTAGTAGTATTAGGCCCGCGAGCTCCTGATACTGAGGAAGGTCAATGTGTACCTTTCGTTCAATCCTTCCTCCTTCCGAATAGATTAATCGGTTGGGGCCCTAACCTAAGGTGAATGGGTCGGTCCCGAAGGGCTGGTTGGGGTTGGGGTTGGGGTTGGGGCCCTAATCCCCATATCTGCCCAGCTCTATATATAGGGGTTGGCCCTACATAAAGAACTCCAGAGGAGGCCGAGGAGGGGGTTGGGGGGACTATCTATAGTCTAGTCAGGGCGGCTATCAGGGCAGCTATAGAATATCTAGTTCTAGTTGGGCCCATATGTAGAAAGGGACTCACCCCTCTTTGCATTCTTCAACATATATGATGAAATTTTCTGTCCATGGTGGTATTGCAAAACATTTCTCAATATCTTCCAGCTTGAGGATGCAAATAATACGCCCATCTGCTGATATGATTTCTCGTGAAGTTGAATTGTAATGCTTGACACAAGCAATTACAAATTCAAGGCTTTGCATCGAGATGGGGGTAGAAGCTGTTGCAAGCAACCCGAAATGATCAAGATTCTTGACTGCAATGTTTTTTGCGCTTCCCAAAGCATGCAAATCAAACACCGAATGCACATGATGCAAGTCGATTTCGAATGTTCTCAGGAAATCGTGGAGCAACACTGATTTGGTCTTGATTTCTATTGGAGAGTAATGCATGTCGAAAAACTTGACTTTTGACTATGAACACGCCTATATTTGAACAAGTTTTGCACAAGAGCTAAAAATAGATTGCTGATTTTTCTTCAAAAAAAGGCAAATTTTTCGGAAAATAAATTGAGGTCTGGATTTTGTAGATAATCTTATTCTGAAGAGACCCAAATCGTCATATTTTGAAAAAACTGATTTTTTTAAGTACATTGAAGATTTCCTAAAAAGTAGGGCTGAAAAAATGAAGTCTGGGTTTTGTAGACAATCTCCTTGTGAAGAGACCCAGATCGTCAAATTTTCAAAAATTTGAGTTTTTCCCAAAAAAGAAAGATCTAAATAATAGAGGCCAACATGCAAATTTTCCAAAAAAAGTTGAGGTTTGGGTTTTATAGACAATCTCGTTTTGAAGAGATCCAGATCGTCTAATTTTGAAAAATCTGAGGATTTCTTGAGCATGCATGAAAAAGTAGATTCTCTTGAAAATTATAAAATTTTCCAATCTTCAAGACGAGCCGAAGGCAAGTGGACGTAGATCGATAAAAGTTGAAAATTTTGACCACCTGTTTTTGAAAAGTGATGCCCTAGAAAAATAGACCATGAAAAAGTGTGCTTTTGTGCTTCCTAAACTCGAATCCACGAATAACGTTGAAAAATTACTTCATTTGAGCCTCCAAATCTTGAAGAGAAGAAAAATTTATGTTTCTTAAATAGAATTTGGAGGTAAAAGGCACTTTCATGCAAAACCCTAAAATTTTGGAGCCTATCATGCAAAAATATCCAACTTCGTTTGCATCACACAGAGAACTCCTAAAAAATAGAGCATCAAAATGCATGCATATGAGGATATTTTTCAAAAAAAATCTATGTAAAGATATCTTAGGTGCCTTCCTTGAAATAAGGCGCCCAACTTCACTAGAGATAGTTTGTTTTTTCAAAATTTTCAAATTTTGCTCGCCTTTGCCTTCATTGAAGCTTGCTCCTAACTTTGACGGTCTATCAAATTGGCACTGTTGACTGATAATCTCTATTTGACCATGGCAATTTGATCGTTGACCACTACTGAAGTGATCCCCTGCTTCGTTTCGACATTCTACGTCATCTGATCGTGTTTGCAAACCCTCGAAGCTATTGACGGAGAGCAAAATGGAAGAAAACATGGCGAGGGTCAAAATGTTTCTAAGTGTTGAACACTTGGGCGTCCTCCTTGAAATAAGGCACCCAAGTTCCCTTGCCTTAGCCATTTTTCTGAATTTTTTTACTTTAACTTTGCTCTGTTTTGCGTGTAGCTAGTGACCCCTGTTTGGACATCATTTTCCGCCAATCTATGAACAACTGCGACTAAAAGTCAGTCATTCTGGCAAGAATGATCAAATCTGACAAGAATGATACCTCATACCAGCCTTTGTTACTGTATCTAACTAATTTTATGAAAGCTGGAACTGGGCTGACGAAGACGTTTTGACAAATTTTTGAACGAACGAAAAAATATTCTAAACCATGGCAGTAAAGACGCCCTCCTTGAAATAAGGCGCCCAAGCATCCCAATGTTAGTCAAACTTTGATGATCTTCAATTTTTTTGTGACTTTCTTCGTTTTCCGTGTTTTCGCCTTCGTTTGATCTGCATTTCTTGGCATTTGATAGGTCTTCTGAACTGGATGATGGATTCATTGAAGAGCCTAAGCATATCTGATGATCTCTTACTTTTACTCAACCCTAAAAACTGATTTTTACTGCATTTGACTAGATCTAAACTGAGTTGAAGAGTCAAATTGCACGCTTTCCAAAAAACGCAAAAAATAAATTAAGGCATGAATCTTTGGGTGCCCTCCTAAAAATAAGGTGCCCAACTTCTCCAAACTTAACCATTTTTTGAAGATTTTCAACTTTTTTCATTTCCCGTTCACCACCTTCGTTGACTGTGTTGCTTGTCGTTGCTGACGCATTGACTGTGTTTATTGTTGTGCGTGCATGATCTGCAAAAACTGAAAAAATTGGCTAAGGCAATGACTAACAAGCGCCTCCCTTGAAATAAGGCGCCTTTCTTTTCCAGACTTAGAATATTTTCACAGTTTTTGCTATTTTTAGATTCCCCTCCTCCGTTCACCGTTTTTTGAGCATCTTTCACCGTAGATTGATCTGTGCAGCGTTTAAGACTTTGAATCTGACACCTGGCAACTGGCCATCCTCCATTGATGACCTCAAAGGTCCCGATTTATTTTTTGAAAAAGCGAAATAAAACCACCAAAGAAAAATTGACTTTTTGATGATTATGACTGGACCAACGTGATCAAGACGTATTTTCAACCAATCAAAATCAGTTTGAGCCCTCCATGCAAAGATTTTATTTTTAGACATTTTCCTAAAAAGTAGGGCTGAAAAACTAAGGTCTGGGTTTTGTAGACAATTTCATTTTGAAAAGACCCAGATCGTCAGATTTTCAAAAATCGAGGATTTCCCGAACATGCGTGATTTTATAAAAAATAGGGGCTGACATGCAAATTTCTATTTTTAGAAAATTTTGTCAGCATCCTTTTGACAACAAACCCAGAAAAACCCTATGGTCATTTATTTTTAGAAATTTCTAGAAATAGAAAATTTCTATTTTTAGAAATTTTGACCTTTTTTGACTTTTGACGACAATTTTTAGAAGATTTTAACCACTTTTCAAAATGCCTTAATGAAGCAAAAATTTTAATTTTGGGCATTACACTTCTAACCAATGATGCCCTACTCTCTACATTCTTGCTTTTGTAACGCAAAATGGATGCCAAAGAATTGATATTTATTGTTTTGTTTGTGAATGCATTTTGGTTCACCTAGATTTTGTCTAAGGAAAAGTAATGATGTTCAAGAATAACCTAGATAAAGAATCACAAAATTTGCTTACTTCATGGGATGAATCTTCCCAATTACTGTGTGAACGAACTGGAATTACATGAGACAAATTCCAGTGGGTGGGTGTTATCAATTAGTTATCAATTCCACGGGGACGCGTTTCCCCCCAAAAATGGCGCGTTTCCGAAACGGGGACGTTTCGGGGACGTTTCGGGGACGGGTACTTGGCGTCTCGTCCCGCCGTCCCCCACCGCCGCCAAGAGAACCTCGGGGAGGGGAGTTAGGAGACATCTCCAAAGTCTCCAAGTCTCCTTGGGAGACACCCAGGAGTTTCCTGGGAGACGGGAACGCAGGAGTTTCCTGGGAGACGCCCAAGAGTTTCCTGGGAGACTGGGAGATGTGTTCCATGAAGGTTTGTGTGGCTTTGATGGTCTTAATTTGGGTTTTATTGTTAATGCAAAATGATGTACTATGAAGGTTTGTGTGGTCAGGACCTGAGGTCACGCACCAACCATTGAAGCTACTAGACCCCATGAGGCGTGCCTGCCTGCCCGGCCCCGACCGCCCCCAGCAACGCCTTGGAGGGCCGCCTCTTCCTCGGGGGCTGCCCCCAAACCCCCGCAAGGGGCACTGCCCCTTGACCCCGCTAAGGGCGCTATCCCTCAAACCCATTAGGGGCATTGCCCACAAACTCCCATTGAATTCATTTGATTTTCTAGGTACTCTCCACTAGTTACCTTCAATTTTACAAAAACAATTTCATTTGTCAAATTTTATTTAGCAATTAGCATTCAAGATATCTTCGTATTTAGATTTAGTATTTCAAATTTTGCTATGTTATAATTTTACTAATTGCTAATTAGTAATTTGAGTAATTTCCTATAGTTTCATTTGAAATGTAATTCTTATACTGTTATACTGTTATACATCCTTTCAAAACTAGTTTTTCAAGTACTATAAGTATATTTATAACTATATCAGCACCACCACCCCACCACCCCGCCGCCGCCGTCCCCCCGCCGTCTCCCCGCCGTCCCCAAACTTAGGTCCTTTGTCCCCCCGTCTCCGAAACGCGTTTCCCCGTCCCCCCGTTTCCCCGTCCCCCAGGCCCGTGGAACACTGGTTAAATTTGAAAGGCTGCCTAGGCTTCTACTTGATCTCAAAATGCTATGGCAATTAAAAATTTAAAACACCATGAGACTCTAGGGCCACCAAGGTGTCCACAATCTAGGCAAGAACTAAAGGAATGTCCCTATTTTGTATAGAAGGGCGGGCAGGGGGGAGAAGGGCAAGGCAGGAAGGTGAGGAAGAGGACGAGGATCATCCTACCTCCAAAATGTCCCAAGCATCTGGGACAGGTGTCTAGGCCCTGAGAACACTAAAAACATTTAACAAGGTTCACAAAGCGCAAAAATAACATCACAACAAAATATGAGCTAATAGAAATTCTGAAATGCCAATGTACATAGCACTAACTACTAGGTACTACAATGCCACACTGCAAGGTGACATGCAAATGCTAAGGACACACATATGAGATTGAGAACCCACCAAAGGCTGATGACTATGTTGCAAGAATCCACAAAGTGCATATGCATATGCTGGATATCTTTACTGTACCAAGTTAATTAAGTGTCTAAAGAACAAGTTTGAGACTCTGACTCGGCAATGTGGTTTCTAACTTAGATGCAGACATGGCAAACAAAACTCAAAAAATAATTAAATATAATATATAAAAATTGCTTTTAATGGTTTTAACTTTTTTCCTTTTCTTTTATTGTTTTTTCTGTTTTCTTCTAACTTTTTAGCAGACTTGGCTAGACTCAGCAAACACTTCCCAAGAGCCTCTGCTCATGACTTGGCAAGTACTCAAGTAAATGTTTTAATGATAGAAGCTCACCCATGACACCCAACAAACTGAGGTCCATACTTGAACCTGAAGCCAAAACTCCTAGTAACCTTGTTTCTTTGCAGTGTTCACTTTATTCGAGAGAAATGACATGATTATCCTGTTGATCAATGTCTATGCCATCTTCTTTTATTACTAGGCTGATACATATTAGGAGTCGTCGACTACCTATGAAAAGCAGTACCTCATAAACCACATCAATACCTCAAGGCAACATCCATGTTATACATATTGATATAATTGAGATCCATGCATGACCTAGAGCAAGTGTTGTATAACTGATAACAAAATGCTATGGCAATTAAAAATTAAAAACAAAAAAGCACAAAAGCAAGGAAGCAAAGTCATATATTCATTTTCCCAGTGTGGTTATTTGTCACCAACTGGAAGTCAGGCATCTTATCAACAATTTTTTCAGGTACCGGATCCTATATCACTAAGTACCTTTAGCAAAAGAAACAAGGAAGCAAAATTTGGTACTAATAGAAATATTCTTATAAGTTATGTTGGCCTAAAGAAAAGCGTATTTTAAGTAGCAGCTTACAGTGCAATTCGTATAATTTGAAGCTTCTACCTTGGCAGAATCCTTAACCGAACCACGACCTCTAATGTACACCCTACAATCAGTTGTTGCTTCTACCCGCTTGAGTGAATTGCCCCTAGGTCCCAGGAGACGTCCCACAAAATTAAACTGAAATCATCCAACCAAAGATGTCAAAAATACTATTAGAATAGAATGAACAAAGAATGTTGCAACGATATTTTTAAAAAGCAAATAATTTGACCAAATTAAATCATACATTGGGATAACTATCAACTGGGATGTCTAAACGCATAACTTTCTTGATGACAGATGTAAAAGACATGCCAGGTGCTCCATGCCAACCCATTGAAGATGCCTGTGACATGCCTAATCTCTGCAATTTGGCAGGCACGTGACAAAAAATATCAGAGAATGTTGCAATAACTTACAGAAGCATTTCAATATGAACTTTTATAGAACCTAGGATTTTTTATTTTATTTTTTCCCTTAGTTCTCAATACAATTTATATCAGCATCAAGTTTACCACAAAGCTAACCACCTACATCACCACAAAACCAAGCACCTACTTTGTATCAATCAAAATATTTCTACAAGCTAAAAAGGAATGCTCGTTTTTAAGATTTGAAAGAAAATTTCTTCTTGACACTTGGAGAAAAAGCACGAAATACCTGCCATTTAAAAAGATCAAATGAAGTACTTGCATTTTAACTTGCAACAATCTGTGTGAAACACAACACAGAAGATTTCAAGAAGACTACAGGCCTTTAGTTTGAGTGACCATTTCCTTTTCATAATGGTTTGTGTCCAGAAAAAAATTGTATTTCTCAATGGTGTTTTTCCTCTCAGAATAGTTTCCAGCACCATTCTTTCTTGCAGAGAGCCATTAATCCGTGTTTCTTTTGTGCACCAACCTCTGGACATACAAGACCATAGATACCTTCACTATTTATTTTGAGGAAAAGTTCCCCTCCAACATAAAGGCTGATTCAGAACCCATTTTCTTATATATTGACAATGCTTTGTATCTAGAACCACTTAAAAAGCTTTTACCTAATTATGTTACAAATGCAAATAAATTCCGATTACTTTTAACAGCTAGAGAAACAAATGTCTCAGGAATAATTGACTCTTGTGGAATAGTATCGTGTGAACTCTATGAAGTGGGATCTCTTTCTATTGATGCAGCCCTTCAAGTTTTATGCAGACAAATTGATTAAAAAAGAGAAAAGGACTCCATATTGCAAGAAAGACCTCAGGTTAGGCAAATAGCTGAGAAATACAACTGCTGCCCTCTAGTTTTGGAATTGATTGGGGGTTATCTTCATCAACGAAAGAACACATTTGAATCTTATGAGCGAGTACTTCATTGGCTAGAATCTGGAGATGATTTTGGTGGCAGCAAGAAGTATAGTTTTAATGAATCAAGGGTTTTGTTTTCCTACAAGGAGCTTAAGCCAAGTGCTAAGGAAGCATTTCTTGACATATGCTCATTCTTCTTTGGTTGGCAATTGAAGTGGGAGAAGTTGCATGCATTGTGGGAGAGGAAGAAATGAAATGTCTGAAAGAAAGAGCTCTCATCAAGAGAGAAGGTGAGGAGATAAAGATTCATGATCTTATTCTAGCAGTTGGCCGTAATAAATCAAAGCGCAGCTGAATCAAAATGTAAAAGATTTTCATCCGCCTTAAAAAATAAAGAGGTATGTGTAAATTTTTATTAAATATGATAAACAGAAAATATATTTATAAAAAGATTAGAAAGATGTATGTTTCTTTCTCACTTTCTTTGATTAATTTTAGCAAAAATGTTATGAAATACAACTAGTTTGAGCCTAAAACACGACAGCCATCAAGAGGAAATTCCAGCATCTTGCAGGAATCATTTTTCTATGTTTTGCTTAGTCCACCAGAAATCTCCTTCATATATTGTCCACAAAGGTTCAGAAGTTTCTTATGCCTATGCTTAAATCAATTACTCATCACACAAGGCTGTTGGAACTCCTTCAGAAGCCTAAATGATATATTTCTAGGTAAGACAATATCATTCGAAAGATAACTGAGAGATGGGATTTCATTTAAATTATTTTGTAATTTTCCTGTTTTATTATAGAAATTTTTACCTTTTTATGTGAGAAGTTGCAGGGTTGAACAGTGGCCTCAACAAACTGGAAACGATGCTCACTCTCTACACAGTTGTAGCAAAATCTATTTCCTTTCAAAATGATGTCAAGGTCAATATTGCATGATTTTCCTTTCTTTATGTCAAATACCTCCCCTGTTTTGGAGATAACAATTGTTAATTTTGTAAACACTAGCTGCTTGTTTACAGAGCCAAGTGGAACCAATACAGAATGGCATCAACATTAAAGATCTGCCCGGAATTCTGTTGATCAACTTGTTGCTTTGAGCATGACCTTTAGTTCCCACCCTCGATGACATTGCAATTCGATATTAAATGTCTTGTAAAAATCTACAAGGTTAGGATCCATCTTGGTCATTTATATGTACATTAAACTTCAAGCAAAACCAGAGAAAAAGTCTTAACATATTACACAGCACTCTCTTATTATACCTTGGAAGACTGCCATATGAAATAATGATCTTTCGTAGACAAACAATACCGTAACTAAGTAGCAGAAAATATTTTTAGCCAGTAGGCAGTCATATTTTCTTTCTCACAAGGTGTTGATTTTTCCTTTCACTAATTTGGTTTCTCAAAGGTTGTCATCAGAAAAATAGTCCTAAATTATGTCGATGAAGTAGATAGAAGTTACTGTTTTGTCAAAACTACATACAGAAGATAGCCAACATTTATATCAAAAAATTCCTTTAACAGTACTTATTGCAATGTTTTCTTCTGTTCCAAATTTTATACATGTTTTGATTGTTTATACAATCGCTCTCTACAATTTACAGCAGCAGAAGCTAGTTGTGTTCCTGTCATTCCCAATGATAGCACTTATGATGTCCATCACAAGTTTTAACATGTTGGTGTTCCAAGTTTAGATTACATATTCACTACTCCATAGCTGCTGTGAAATCAGTCTTATGTCATTATTTTCTACAATGCCTTTATTTCTGATTACATATCTTGCGGATGACATATTAACTCTTCCTTTTCAAACTTAATGTCAAGAATAGATATCTAGAGTTAATATACAGTTTACACATTTAAAATTAGCTGGGATCGTAAGTTTACTGCAATCCTTAAAAAGAAATGTGATGTCATTGAATTGAAACAAACAGCTCCACAAAAAGGATGAATCAACACGTGACAGTCATTTCTTCAAAGATGAATCAACTTAAATGTAAGAGACCTGGTGTCTCTCAACCAAACTGCTGATGAAGAATGCAATTTTTTTTTGTGTTTTGTTGTTTTGTAATTTTTTTGTAGTTTTTGCAATAAGAGGGTTTATGCGATTTTTTGAAAGAAATGCTTCTAAAATATATAGACAATGCAAAAAAATACAACTACTGAAGCAAATGACTTCTAAATTGATAGCAAATGGATTTATTGTTTTGCAGAGTGATTACAAAGCATGCAAGTAAAAAGGAAAATATGACAATATGAAGAAACCTGGTTCCAACTTGCAGCCACCTATAGGAAGTAATGGATGGTACGGCCAGCTTGCCAAATGCACTTCTCCCACCAAACAAAGATTGCTAAGTCCTCTGGAGACCTAGGCGCCCACTATAAAACAAAAAGGCAGCAAGAAGGCAAGGCGATTTGGTGTCAGTGAAGAGGACGTCCTTGCTGCTGTCTAGTACGGCTCAAAACCAGCAATAAACAAATCCATACAGTCTTGGTTTGTGTGCTAGATGCTAGATAAATGATGGCCAATGAAAAAGATTCCCCTCTGGAGAGAAATCGATCCAAATCCCAATCTGAACCTTCACCAATAAGCTTTGTAATGACTTCTGTATGAAGCCACTCAACTGACAAGCTTCAGTTGAATCTTTCACAGCCTCAGTATGCCTGATTCTGAAGAGTTGACGTTCTCCAAAACCTGATTGCAAAAACCCTTGTTTCTCCAACTCCAAATGTTCTCAGAGAGAAAAGACAAAATTCGAATAATCATATCATAATGAGTTCTATTCTATCTTTGAGAAATAAATACTTCTCTCACACAAGTTCGACCCTCTCAAAAAAGCAAGTTAAATGAGCATTAAATGATTAAATCAATTCGCCCCTCTTGACTTAGGCATTTCAATTAATAAATGGCGTCCCTTTTTCAATATGAGTAATAAATACTCATAATAATAATAATATTACTCCTTTATTATAAAGTATTAAATACTTTATAATTCGCCATTAATAATTAATACTTTAATATTTCATTTAATTGACTTTATATTATAAAGTCAATTTAATAATCATTTAATAATTATCAAATGCTCCAATATTCTCTGTTTGCTCATCAAATTGTCAAACTGGGTTGAAACTGAGATAACCAACTGAACCAGGTGCCCTACCAAAAATAGTAACCCCTGTCTGTCTGACTTACTATAAATAGTAAGTGCCCGAATATCACTCTGTGAGTCTCTGCCAAGGCCCAAACCTGAATCAACTGATGGAGTAATGTCCCAAAATGCAGGATAACTGCCAAAAGCAACCCTCTAAACACATTTGTCAGCCTACGAGGATCTGAATGATAGGCTAACCCCTCAACACCTAAACTGCCTAGGAAGGGGACATTACATTAAAACATTGACATCAGAAATTTATAATTTTCTTACTACTATCTACACAAGGTTGACTAGTTTCCAGAGAATCTACTTCTGAATTGTGTATCTTTGTCATATGGCAGGAAGTCCTTTTCACTCTTGATGATAGAGGTGGGTCGCTTCATTCATTTCAAGGTATTTCTTGTTTTATCACAAATCCTTTGTCACATAACACTGTTGAAAAGCTTGTCTTTCAGGAATGTTTGATGTTTAATTGTCTTCAAAGTTGGTAATGTAATGTCCCAAACTGCATTTTTTTTATCACTTGACGTTTTCAATATCAATGCATGAATCCTAGCACCTTTTGATCACCGATATCCCAGAATGGGCAGAGTGAGAGCATTCAGTGACTAGAATATGAACAATATTAAACCAGTTATACTTGCTGGTGGCAGGCCACTCAGCTTATGTCGCATACAGTGACAGTCTGAATTAAACTATGCTGAACCTGGCAGCTGTGCATTCCAAATTCACTATACAATACAATAACAATGTCTATATCAAATCTGGTGGTGAACCACTCAGATTTTATAAAGAAACAATAAATCACTGAAATTTAGCTTACCATATCTTTCTATTTTTTTCCTTGCTTCAGTCTCATAATTCAATTTGGATCATACTAGTGTTATCAAAGCACTTTCTTTGTCTTGAGAGAACCCTTGGCTGTGCTAAATTTTGTTCAAATTAGTTAGAGCATAGTTACCAAGAAACTCCAACATACTAATGAAGACCACATTCATGTCTCATTACCCACAATTTTTGGTGACCACATTTATATATAATATAGTCATAATCTAATTCATTTACTCATATCCTAATTTTAATGGCATTCATACCCCCACATCTCCAAGTATCGATGAGTTGGAGTCTCTTAGTGTAATGACCCTTACCTATAATATTCATATAAAATACTCAAATCTTAAATTCCCACCAAAATACTTAAGTCATAGAATGCAGAAACAATAAAAAACATGAAATACCCAGAACACATAATAGATTTGCACAAGTAATATTGATTGGAACTGAATATTTCATTCAAGAACATTTCTGCTGCAAGTTATTACAAATATACTTTAAGAATGGTGAAAGTCTCCAACTTGAAGTGCAGATGCAATTTCCAAAATGAAGCTACCTTCAATAACTCAAAGGATTGCATTAAACTTATCTCAAAAACCCAAGGGTTTTCATCCTCAGATCCAATAACTGAACACAAGTGCTTGAAGTAGGGTTAGGTTGTTGATAAATTTGCCAAAGACGATCCAAACTAATGAATTTGCCTACCTTATATATGGGTTGAAAGCCTACCATGTGGCCCACATGAGCTGGTCGGCATCTGAAAGTTTCCCACCCTTTTTTTGCATTCAAATTGAAGCCCATTAATGGCATCCCTGGTCAACCATGGCGATAGGTGAAATCCTTTATTCAAATGGTAGGGGTTTGAGGAAAAGCATGCCTATAGGTGAGGGTCTAGGGAAATGCATACTTTAAGAATGCAATGGTAAGAGGGACCTAGGAATTGGGAGTCAAGATGTTTCTCAAATGTATTTCCATTTGGTATGTCGACATTATGTTCTTTGAAGGTCCAAATTCGATGGTTCAAGGAATGGAAAGCAAGGATAACAGGGTGCAAGGTGTTGATGTTGGTGTTATTATACAGCGTCGGGTGTTTCTTCCAGCCCAATCTCCCTTGCATTATCGAATAAATTAAATGATAGGCGTTGGCTATTTAAATTTATGATGATAACCGTTATGAAGAGGCACGAATTAAATGATGATTTATTTATTTTTTAAGTCCAACATCCATAGGTGCGAATTAAATGATGATTTATTTATTTTTTAAGGCCGACATCCATAGGCGCGAATTTCATGAAGGGATGCGAATTCTTGAAGCCAACTTCTTGTGTGTTAGAGACACAACTTTTTGAAGGAAGTCGACTTGTTGTATTGAAGAGTCACGTCTCTCCCTTCGTCTTGTATATATAATCATTGGTTGTATCTTATTTATCATCCATTCATTTCTTCATCATAGTTCTTCATTCATAGTGTGAGTTGGAGTAAGAAGTTATCAAGTTCAGATCGATATTATTATAGAAGGCTGAGTTATTTCATTGCTGTGATTGCATCAGATTGTGGTGCTTACTCTTGGCCTTAATATCGGCCTCTTTGTAAAGGAGACATTCTTTGTGATTCAATATATAAGATATATATTGTTGCTGGGTTTTTCTCCCTCAAGTGGAGGGCTTTCCCAAGGTATATGTTGTGTTATTGTGTCTGATTTTGAATTAAATTATGTCTATCTAATCTGATCATAAAAATTAACATGGTATCAGAGCGGGTATAAGAAAGATCGTAATCAGATTTAGTCAAGCAGCAATATACTCTATTCTTATTCTCATCTTTGATTGCATCTATCCTATCATCAAGATGGTGAACGGACTTAAGATCGAAGATAGTCTTGAGGGAGCATCTAATTTCACATCTTGGAGATTCAGAGTCATGCTCGCCTTGGAGGAAAATGAGTTAGCAGCGTTCGTGGAGGGCGAAGTTCCCGAACCATCCGATGAGAATGAGAAGCTACAATGGAAGAGAAATGGCACTAAGGCGAAAAAGATGTTGGTGGATTCCATGAAAGACCACATTGTGCCAATTATCTCCAAGCTAAAATCTGCAAGAGATATGTTCAAGACTTTGGAGGAGATGTATGAGATCAACAACACAAGTCGTGCTCTTGCATTAAAGCAGCAACTTCATCATGTCAAGATGGCGAAAGGAGAATCGATCATCTCATACTTCATGAAGATCGTTGAGTTGAGAGATCAGCTCTCTACTATTGGGCATATTGTTGACGACAAGGATTTGACCATGCTGGCTCTTAATGGTCTTCCTTCATCTTGGGAGTCATACATTCAAGGTATAAGTGCAAGATCAAAACTTCCTAAGTTTGATCGTTTAAGGGCGGATTGTATTCAAGAAGAGTCTAGGTTGGTTGCGAGAGGTATTAGTCAAAGCGCTACTAATGAAGACATTCATGTCCTTGCCGCTCAATCCTCGAAGAAGAAAGGAAAAGACGGAAAGAAAGGATATTTCAAGAGGAATAGAGATAAGGGATCTGATGGTGCTCCCGCATTCAAGAAAAAGAGGGACCTCTCTCATGTTCAATGTTTTAGATGTGACAAGTATGGTCACTATGCAAAGGATTGTCCAACCAGGCCTAAGCAACAGGCTTCCATTGCAGATGTTGGTGAGATCTCTCCGCAAAAGGATTCAGATGGTTTCCTATTCTATTCTGCTCTTTCAAGCAGTGTGCCTACCAACAACAATACTTGGTTGATTGATAGTGGTGCCTCTCGCCACATCATCGGATTTAGAGAGCATCTAACTAATTTGGTGGAGAGAGATTCTAGTGTTCAAGTAATTATTGGAGATGACGTTAGTTATTTTGTGAAAGGAGTTGGGACCTCCTATCTTCACTTGGATTCCGACATTACCTTGCAATTGAGTGATGTCCTATTTGTTCCGGGTATCAAGCGGAATCTTGTCTCTGTCTCAGCCTTGGAAGACAAGGGGTGCCAAGTTGCATTTTCAGAAGGTAAAGTTCTTGCATGGCCAAAGAACTCAAGTATCAAGACTGCTCGGGTGATTGGAGTTCAACACGAGTGCCTCTACAGACTTTGCACTCGCCCACTTCAGGCTCTATTGCATGATTCATCAAGTTCGTGTGAACTTTGGCATAGAAGATTGGCTCACCTTCACTTCCAAGCACTACCTACCATGGAGAAGATGGTTTCAGGCCTTCCGAAACTCAACCAAGAGCATGAAGGCACTTGCAGAGGTTGTGCATTGGGTAAGAATACTAAAGGTCCATTTCATAGTAGTGAAAGTAGATCTAAATATATTCTTGATCTTATTCATTCTAATTTATGTGGTCCAATGTCTGTTGGTTCTTTGAGTGGTTTCTTGTATTACATCATTTTTATTGATGACTACTCTAGAAAGACTTAGATTTATTTCTTGAAATCTAAAGAATCTGAGGAAGTGTTAGAGAGGTTCAAAGAATTTAAAGCTCAAGTAAAGAACTTGTCCGAGAAGAGGATCAAGGTCCTGAGATCTGATAACGGTGGAGAGTACATTTCCGGCAGCTTCCGTAACTTTTGCATTGAAGCAGGGATTAAGAGGGAGTTTTGTGTCCCTTATAATCCTCAACAGAACAGTGTTGCTGAAAGGAAGAACAGATCTATTGTAGAAGCAGACAAAGCTATGATTCATGACCAAGATCTGCAAACCTTCCTTTGGGCTGAAGCGTCTAGGATAGTTGTTTATGTTCAGAATAGAAGTCCTCACCGCATTTTGGAGGACATGACTCCTGAAGAAGCATTCACAGCGGTGAAACCGGAGGTGAGTCACTTGAGGATCTTTGGTTGTCCAGTGTATGTTCATGTGCCGAAAGATAAAAGGACAAAGTTGGAACCTTCTGGCAAGAAGGGAATATTTGTAGGCTATAGTGAGACATCAAAAGCCTACAGAATCTACATTCCAGGTCAGAAGTTGATTGAGATCAGTAGGGATGTTACATTTGAAGAGGATGTTGCATTCAGGAGATCCAAGGGCATCCACATGGAGATAGACCATGAAGATCAAGAGTCTCCTCAGGATATGGAAGTTGACCATACTCCTGAGATTCAGAGAGAGGCTCCTGAACCTAAAGAAGATGATGATCCAGTTGAGCCCTTGAAACCTACTGATGGGCCTACAGCTACTGTGATTGGAAGAAAAAGACCTCTTTGGGCCAAGCAAACAATGCAGGAGGCAGAAAGGGTTGCAGCCCCAAGAGGAACATTCAAAGAAAGCAAGAGACCGCATAAGTTTTCTAGTTATGTTGCATTGATGAGTCAAATCATTGAGTCAGAACCTTCCAGAGTTGAGGAAGCTACTAGTCAGCAAGTTTGGAGAGATGTTATGCCTGAAGAGTATCAATCCATTCTCAAGAATGATGTTTGGGACATTGTACCTAGACCTGAAGAAAAATCAATTGTTTCTTCTAAGTGGCTCTTCAAGATCAAGTATGCGGCTGATGGGAGCATTGAGAAGTACAAGGCTAGGTTTGTGGCTAGAGGATTCTCTTAGAAAGAGGGAGTTGACTATGAGGAAACCTTTGCTCCAGTTGCTCGCTATACTTCAGTCAGAACCAGCATTGCTATTGCAGCATTTAAAGGATGGAAGATTCACCAGATGGACGTGAAGAAAGCATTTATGAATGGTGTAATCGAGGAAGAGGTATATATCGAGCAACCTGATGGCTTTGAGGTACATGGGAAGGAGTCTCATGTTTGCAGGCTGAAGAAAGCTTTGTATGGCCTTAAGCAGGCTCCCCATGCTTGGTACGAAAGGATTGATCGTTACCTGATGAGCTTGGGTTTCTCCAAGAATGATTTTGATTCAAACCTCTACTTCAAAGTAATTGATGGCAAACCATTAATCTTGGTTCTCTATGTTGATGATTTAATTCTTACTGGAGAAGATCACCTCATTATCAAATGCAAGGAGTTAGCTTTTGAATTTAAAATGAAGGATTTTGGTCTCATGCACTACTTCCTTGGTTTAGAAGTATGGCAGAAGCCTGATGAGATGATTCTAAGTCAAGGGAAGTATACCATTGATATTTTGAAGAGATTTGGTATGATGGATTGCAAATCCATGTCTACGCCTATGGAGACCAACTTGCATAAGTTGAAAGAGGCTGCAGCTAGTTCAGATCTGGTGGATTCCATGATGTACAAGCAGTTGATTGGATCGTTGATGTATCTAGTCAATACTAGACCGAATATTTGCTATGCAATGAGTGCACTTAGTCAATTCATGTGTGAACCAAGGCAAATACATCTAGTTGCAGCTAAGCATATCCTGAGATACTTGCATGGCACAGTTGGGTAAGGCTTGAGATATTCTTCTGGTGTGGAATTACAACTGCATGGATATACTGATTCTGATTGGGCAGGGAGTGTCACTGATTGGAAGAGCACCTCTAGATGTCGTTTCAGTTTGGGGTCTGCGATGATCTCTTGGTGTAGCAGGAAGCAGTCTTCAGTGGCACTGAGTACAGTTGAGGCCGAGTATATTGCAGCTTGTGCGGCAGCCCAAGAAGCAATGTGGCTTCGAAAGCCCCTTGCAGGATTGTTTGGACAATCAATGGAGCCAACTGTCATTCATTATGATAATCAAAGTTGTGTGAAGCTTTCTGTCAATCCAGTGTTTCATGATAGAATTAAACATGTTGAGATCAAATACCACTATATCCGAGATATGGTATTGAGGAAAGTGCTCCAGTTGAGGTATATAAGCACTGATGAACAGACGTCAGATATTCTCACCAAGCCTCTCTCCAAGATAAAGTTTTTGTACTTTCGAGACAATCTTGGTATGGTGGAGAATGAAGCCCTAGCTAAGAAGGAGTCTCAATATCAGTTATCCTCTTTAATGCATTTCTCTTTGAGAGAGATTTGATGTGCAAGCCCTTGTTAATGCATCTCTTTGAGAGAGATTTGAGGTGTAAGCCCTTGTTTCCACCCTCTGAGAGTAGCCATGGTGGATGTCATGTGTGTGACTACATGACAGCATCACGTGAGAGAGTTCGTGATGATTTTCTTGTACTTGTGTTTTCACCCTCTGGGAGTAGCCATGGTGAATGCCACAATGAGGTGACGACATCACGTTAAGTGATGAGCACTTGTACATATTTACCATCCATGGGAGTAGCCATGATGGTTGATATCACGATGAGGTGATATCTCTCTTTTTCCACATATGGGAGTAGCCATTGTGGTTGACATCACGATGAGGTGATATGTCTTATACAGCTGGAAGTATCCTCCCTAGCTAAGAGGGAGTGTTGATGTTATTATACATCGTCGGGTGTTTCTTCCAGCTCAATCTCCCTTGCATTATCGAATAAATTAAATGATAGCCGTTGGCTATTTAAATTTATGATGATAACCGTTATGAAGAGGCATGAATTAAATGATGATTTATTTATTTTTTAAGGCCGACATCCATAGGCGCGAATTTCATGAAGGGATGCGAATTCTTGAAGCCGACTTCTTGTGTGTTAGAGACATGACTTTTTGAAGGAAGCCGAATTGTTGTATTGAAGAGTCACATCTCTCCCTTCGTCTTGTATATATACTCATTGGTTGTATCTCATTTATCATGCATTCATTTGTTCATCATAGTTCTTCATTCATAGTGCGAGTTGGAGGAGTAAGAAGTTATCAAGTTCAGATCGATATTATTATAGAAGGCTGAGTTATTTCATTGCTGTGATTGCATCAGATTGTGGTGCTTACTCTTGGCGTTAATATCGGCCTCTTTGTAAAGGAGACATTCTTTGTGATTCAATATATAAGATATATATTGTTGCTGGGTTTTTCTCCCTCAAGTGGAGGGTTTTCCCAGGGTATATGCTGTGTTATTGTGTCTGATTTTGGATTAAATTATGTCTGTCTAATCTGATCATAAAATTAACACAAGGGATGCAAGGATGCTAAGATGAGAGGGGATGCGAAGGTTCATGGACCTAAATAGACAAAGTGGTGGAACAACAAGGATTAGTCTTCGAAGATACCTGATGCACGAGAGAGCGAGGATAAGGGTTTTCGCATATCCGATACTATTGGGGAATGATGAGAAGGCATGACAATATGGAAAAGTCCAAACCCTACCCAAGGCTCATAAATGACTCGGACACCCTCATACTTAGGATTAGCTACATTACAAGTCCACCCCTCCCAAAATTGATTGCCTTCAAGCAATGCAAGTTTGGATGCTCCAAGATCTTTGGTCATTCCCAAATAGTATCTTCAAAAAATAAATTTTGACAATGAATCAGATACTATGTAATGCTCTTGTTCCTCAACTTCTTCACCATAGTATCAATAACAACATCAAGTTCCAATATAAGCTTTCCCTCATCATCTAAGAGTGGAAAATCTATTGACAATGTGACATGTTGTCTAAGGGCCCTCTTAAAGTGAAACACATGAAAACATTATGAATCCTACTATTTTTTGGCAATTCCAACTCATATGCAACTTCACCAAAACTCCTCAAGATCCTATAAGGTCCATAGAAGTGTGGTTTGAGATTTTCAACCCCACTATTTTTTATGAGGTTTGCCTATATGGCTACAATCTCAAAAAGACTATATATCCAACTTCAAATGACCTCTCTATGCAATTCTAAATTGTATAGAATTTATGTCAATTCTAGACTTGTTGGAGGTGATTTTTAAGTGATCTCAATATGTCCTAATTGTGCTTCACCAAATCACTAGATGTTGGCACTCTGTTATCTATGAACATCATAAAAATTAATGCATCATAACCACAGTTACAACACTCACCTAGACTACCCAAAACTTGACGAGTCATGAAGCAATTGGCACTAAATGGGTTCTAGAGACTCGTGACCCAAGTACCCAGTTAGTCTATTCAGACTCACTAGTCCAACAAGAGGGGAAAACTTGATTGTGGCAGGTAAAAAGAAAAACAAAAAAAAAAAACTTAAAATGACCTCACACCCTAAAAGCACATTCATTTCATTTTCAAGTGCGAGGAGGGAGAAAATAGTTTTGGAGCAAACAATACATGCCATTGAAGAAAAAATCAACACATAGGTTGTGCAAGAAACAGTGATTGAAGCCCATTTGGGCAGGTTTGTAGCAGCCTTAGTACATCTAAACGAGCCTATAGAGGATATGGAAGAGCCCACCATTGATTTGGAGAAAGTCTGCCATTGATTTGGAGCAAGTTTGAAGAAGTAATTTTGTATTTTCAAATTATTTTTGCTTTTTTATTTTTAAATTTATTGTGTTCTACATTTTTCTTTCACTTTAGTTTAATGGAACAAAGAAAAAACCCTAGATTTCAAACCCTAGCTATTTTTGTAACTTTTTAAGTTTTACAACTGCAAACCCTAAATATTTTTAGATTTTTTTTTAATTTAATTAGAAACCATAAATGCGAATTTATTTTCCATTTATATCTTATTGCAACATACTTTACATTTATAAATTGTTCCAAACACAATGTCAACCCCACTTGGAAAATATTCTTGTTCGAAACATGCCATCCCTAGGACAAAGAAAGGGGAGATAACTAATGCCCATTGCAACAAAAAAAATGTTTGGGAGAGGCCTTAACCAATTGAAGTATCACCTTGCACAAATACAATACCGAAATGCTAAACCATGCCCAACAACACCTCTTGAAGTTATAAACAAAATACAAACCAATTAGAGACCTTTAAGCAACAAAAATAATTAAAAAGAGGCAAAGAGAAGAGATGGCAGCCATTGGTGGAGACTCTTCTTCAATTCCTCCATTTCTTGGACCTTTGAGTAGTGCCAATGGTAGTGTTAGTATTGGGCTTAGAACTCATGGATCTTCATCTAATTTAAATTCATATATTGCACCATGCACTACTCCAAGTGTCCAACTATTTCATTTGCTTACTTATGTTTATGTTTCACAATAATTGCAGTTCACAAAGCCTTTAATTCTACTACAAGTTGTTGATGGAGAGAAGCTCGCAAATAGGCTACATTTATAAGGACATGGATAGGGCATAGGAGGCCATTAAATCCATTTATGCTAGGTTTGAGGATAAGTATCGTCCCATATGGAACATCAATGATTGATGATGGCACCTTCAACTTCTAAAGCCTTTACATGCAGTTCCCTATTTCCTCAATCCAGCATTCCAATTCCACCTAGATTTCAAGGCCAATGAGGAGGTCTTGAGCAGGCTCTACACAATCATTGAGTGGATGGCACCCAATCTTTAGGTTGGAACACAAATAATCACTAAGATTGAGATCTTCAAACTTCCACAAGGAAACCTCTTTGCACAAGAGATATGCAAGGAAACTTGAACAACATTGCAACTAGGTAAAATCTATTAAGGGCATAGTTTAAGTTTAAAAATTCAAACTTTTCCCTTCTTTTACATTAATATTGAAACTCAGTTAGAAAATGAGATTTTTTTTTTTCTCATTTCAAATGCATGGTGGGAAAGGTTTGGTGCTAAGTTGTCAAATCTTCAAAGTATTGCAATTCGTGTCTTGAACCAACCATAGAATGCTTCAGGATGTGAGCACAATTGGAGTATGTTTGAGCATGTATACTCCAAGAAACACAATAAATTGTCAGTGCAACACTTGAATGATCTTGTTTATGTTCATTACAACCTTCGTTTTTGTCATCAACAAATCTTAGGCACTAACTTATCTCCCATCACTCTAGAGGAGGTTGATCCATAGTTAGATTGGATAATTGAGATTGTAGATCTTGCCTTCAACAATGAGGATCTTGCATGGGTTGATCAAGTGGATCAAGAAGCAAAGGCCGTAGCCATGGCAGAGGAGGATAGAGCACGAGCCAACCCCTAAGATGTTGGTGTCACAAAGACACGGACAAATACCACGGCTGCATCATCATCAAGGACCTATCTTAGATGCCAACACAAGACTTGGCCTGATGTTGGAATGAGTGATGCAAGCTCCTCTGAGCCATAGACTTATAGTTTTAGTTTTGATGAAATACATGAGTTTTGTATACATTTGACAATATTTATAATTTATATATCTAACAATGTTGTTTCCTTCAACTAAAATCCGTTTTTATACTCATGTGATCAATGATACTTGTGTGTGATCAAAGTAGTTTCTATTTGATTAGATTATTGTGTCTTTAAAGTTTGTTTATTAAAGGTTTCATGATACAAATTTTAAATCCTTAAAAATCTCTATATTTCATGATTTTTTCAATTTGCCAAGTCTTGGCTAAGTCTTGGTGTCAAGTCTAAGTTTGAGTAAAAAATCAGCTTGATGAGTTTGAGTTGCGTCTAAGTCTTATAACACTAATCATAACCATATAATGTCGTAAAATGGGGACACACCGATGGACATATGGTAGGTAGTGTTCTAACAATACTCTCCCAAAAGTAAACACTTAACCCAAGCAAATTGCTGATCTAAAACATAGTTCCTCAAGTAGCCTTCAACCCACTTATTCACTATTTATGTTTGTCTATATGTTTGTGGATGATAGCTTATGCTAGGAGTTAGTTCTATCCCAGCCAAATGAAATAATTCTTGCCAAAAGGAGTTAAGAAATCTGCTATCTCTATCACTAACAATACTTTTAAACAATCCAAAACATATGGCATGGTGAGGAGCAGAGGCGAGCGCTTCGGTTGAGGAGGCAGAGCGTAAAGTATCGATGGAGCAACTCCAAAGGCGTCTACAAAACAAACCTTGGTTGAGACAGCGGAACAAATGTGTGGATGCCTCGATCAATCGGCAGCACTTGTTGGAGAAGAGGAATGGAATGCATTGGTATGATCCCACACTGATTTTGTAATGTCCCCATCTTAGTCAAACGCTTTTCTTGTTAATGTTATAGCAGTGGGTGCTATCCTTCGCCCCATGTAAATATTAAATGATTATCAAATAAATAAAGCAATGGCTACTTATTTATTTGATGTCGACCTTTGTAAAAGGGCGTCTCATTTCAAACAATATTCTATTTTATTTATTATTTATGGCCGACTAATCCAAGAGTCGCCTATGCATTGGTTCATGAAGAGGCCAACTTATCTTAAAGAGATGTCTTGTTTGGCGGAGACCATATCAACTTGTATTTATTGAAAGCGTTGCTCTCTCTATCATCATTCATTATTATTCAAGTAAGTTCGCATAAAATTTGAAGGAGTTCGATAGCTACAGCAGATTGCCTTGAGGAGAAGTTCAATATTCTTCATATTGTATTTGCATCAAGAAGTGGTGCCATTTATCATTGCCTCATATCGGCCTTGTGATTGGCCTCATATCGGCCTTGTGATTGGCCTCATTGTAAAGCTTATTGCGGCTGTTTTATTCAATATATAGGAGATATATTGTTGCTGGGTTTTTCTCCCTCAAGAAGGAGAAGCAGCGAAATCTTCATCTCTTCTTCTAATCTAAGGGAGTCTATCTTAGCTTCGAAAATGGTGAACGGACTCATGGTTGAAGATAGACTTGATGGTGCATCTAACTTCACCTCTTGGAAGTTTAGAGTTCTCATTGCATTGGAAGAGAATGATATTCTCGAGTTTGTGGAGAGTGAAGTGTCTGAGCCTTCCAATGAGGCTAAGAAAACTCAATGGAGGAAGAATGGTACTAAGGCTAAGAAGATTTTGATTGATTCTGTGAAGGATCATCTTGTGCCAATTATATCCAAGATGTCGACAACCAAGGACATGTTCGAGACTCTCCAAGGCTTGTATGAGATCAGTAACACCAGCAGAGCTCTTGCCTTGAGGCAACAGCTCCATCATATAAAGATGGCTAAAGGAGATTCAGTCATCTCCTTCTTCATGAAGATCACTGAGTTGTAAGATCAACTATATGCCATTGGAGATATAGTTGATGATAGAGATCTAGTCATGTTGGCGCTAAATGGCCTTCCTCAATCTTGGGAGCCCTTTATCCAAGGTATCAGTGGAAGATCTAAGTTACCCAAGTTTGATCGTCTTAGGGCTGATTGCATTCAAGAGGAATCAAGGTTGGCAGCAAGAGGGAATGGTTGAAGCTCTCACAATGAAGACAATCATGTTCTTGCTGCTCAAACTTCCAGGAGAAAAGGAAGAGAAAGGAGAAAAGGCAATTTCAAGAGGAATAGAGACAAAAAATCAGATTTTGCTCCTGAATCAAAGAAGAAGAAAGATCTCTCTCATATCCAATGTTTCAGATGTGACAAGTATGGTCACTATGCTCGAGATTGTTTAACAAGACCAAAGCAACATGCTTCTACCGCGGATGTCGGTGATGTGTCACCTCAAAAAGAATTTAGAGACAACTCAGGAGGATTTTTTTTCATCTCCGCCCTATCAAGCAATGTTCCAACCGACAATAGCACATGGTTGATTGATAGTGCTGCTTCACGACACATTATAGGTTATCGGAGCATCTTTCAGATTTGGTGGAAAGAGAAACCAACCTACAAGTGATAATCGGAGATGATGCTTGCTATTCAATGAAAGGTGTTGGAGCCACCTCCCTTCATCTAGATTCGAGCATCCCTCTTCGCTTGAGTGATGTCTTGTTTGTACCAGGAATCAAGAGAAATCTAGTTTCAATTTCAGCTTTGGAGGACAAAGGGTATCAAATTGCATTTTCTGAAGGAAAAGTTCCTACTTGGCCGAAGAACTCTAGAATCAAATCAGCCCGAGTGACTGGTGTTCGTCAAGAGAGTCTATATAGACTTTCCATTCGTCCAGTTCAAGCATTGTTGCATGATTCTACCAGTTTGTGTGAGCTATAGCATAGGAGATTTGCCCACCTACATTTCAGAGCTTTTCCATCCATGGAGAAGATGGTTACGGGTCTACTAAAGCTCAGTCAGGAGCATGATGGTACTTGCAAAGGTTGTGCAATGGTCTAAGGAATTTGAAGAAGTGCTTGATAGATTCAAAGAATTCAAGGCTCAAGTTGAAAATATGTCCAGAAAGAGGATCAAGGTTTTGAGATTTGATAATGGAGGAGAATACACTTCTAGAGGTTTCCGTAATTTCTACATTGAGACAAGGATTAAGAGGGAGTTTTGTGTTCTTTACAATCCTTAGCAAAACGGAGTTGCAAAAAGGAAGAATAGATCCATAGTTGAGGTAGCCAAAGCTATGACTCATGATCAAGACTTACAAACCTTCCTTTGGGCAGAAGCATCCAGAACTGCAGTGTATGTTTAGAATCGTAGCCCTCATCGAATATTGGAAAATATGACTCCTGAAGAAGCCTTCACAAGTGTCACACCTAAGGTTAGTCACTTAAGGATCTTTGGTTGTCCAGTGTATATTCATGTGCCTAAAGATAAAAGATCTAAGTTAGAACCTTCATGTTGTGACCTTTTCACACATCACCCCATCCAAGATGGGGACCCCTAATTTTTGCTCCATTCTGGTCTTTTGGCTTTGGTTTTTGTCTCTCTCTCTCTCTCTCTCTCTCTCTCTCTCTCTCCGTCTCTTTTCTGATGTCTCTGCCATTGAGCTTAAACGTGAAATTTGGCCGAGTCTGAAAATTAGGGTTTCCATCTTTCTGGTCAGTTCGAGGACAAACGAAGTGAGTAAATTGAAAACAAAGATTAACATTGATGTCAGTGTGATTCCAGCAGGCTTCCACTAAAATTTCATCAAATTCTGGCAACTTACTATTTTTAGTAAGTGTGCAATTCCAGGTGTTCCTTCAACACTTTTGAAATTTTAACAATCATGCTGCATTCAGAACACATCAGGCTACTCTCTGGCAAAATTTGAGCTGAAACAAACAACTTACTATTTTTAGCAGTTCAATTTCCGGAGCAAATTTCAGGGCCTATATGCAAAGTTTTTCAGCGCATGTCTGGAAATTCCTTCTGGGTTTTCAGAGACCTTCGCGACAGTATAACATGCAAAGCGAGATGATAACTTTCAGAGTTCAGCCTTCCGAGGCTATTTTTAGGGTTTGCATGTCAGGGTTTCCTTTGCATGTCTGCATATTCTTTATGGGTTTTTCGAAAGCTACACAGTGATGTGACATGCAAACGAAGATGGTCACTCATTTAGGAACTTGGTATTTTTAGCAAATGCATTCCGGCAGCTGCCTCCCAGCACTTCAGAATCACAAACTGATCGCAATGCAACAGAAACGAGAACAAACAGAGAACATTTGATATGCATGCAGGACAAATTAGGGTTTCCAGCTTCAAGACCCAAAAGGAGGGGTAAAAAGTCAGAATTTTCAAAAACCGAGGTATACCACTGCGATCAGCATCTTTCAAGCTATCCGCTGATAAAATTTGAAGGCAAACGGAGCACTTACTATTTATAGTAAGTCATTTCAGAAACTGGCTAAAAATAGCAAATCGGCCGCAGGCGCCGATGTCAGCAGACAGGTCACGTGGTGAGGAGCGCATCATTCGAATTTCAAATCAAACGGAGTTGTGGAGGTATTAGAAGCAAGCAGTTACTATAAATAGCAAACTACCTTCAGAAATATGTTATTTTTAGCAGGTAAGCTCAGAATAACAATGTCAACAGGTTGATGAAGTCGTGAAGGTCCAGTGTTCAAAATTTCAAATCAATCTGAGCTCCAAAAGAGGGAAAATCAAAGAGCTTACTAGATATAGTAAGTTGTGAGCTGACTGGTGAAGATGAGAAAAACAGTGTTGAAAATATCCTTCACCACCCCTGAAATGCGCCAAAGGAAGAAGAAGCTGGCAGTGGCAGAGAAAATTTCCAAGTCTGGAGTTTATCCTGCTGGACATGTAAAATGTGCCCAAAGGAGGAAGAAAGTGTTAGAAAATTCTAAGGCATGAAGATAAGTCTGGCTTGACTCTCAAATGCGCCCAGCTTGCCTTCAAGATGATTGAAAAATATTTTAAGTGTTGAAAATCCACTTGCCACCTCCAGATGCGCCATCCTTGATCAAGGGGTTGGAAAAGTTTCTAAGTGAAGTTTCATCCTCCTCAAGGCAAGAAATGCGCCCACTTTGAGAGTTTGATGAGAAAAATCCTAAGGCATGACACTTCATCCTCCATCACCCTCCATATGCGCCCATCTTAAGAGGAAGTCAAAGGTTCAAAGAGGAGTCATCAAGCTTTCATCCACTTGACATGCTGAAATGCGCCCTCACATGCAAGCCAAATGCTAGAAAATTTTCTAAGTATAACTCTCATCCACCTCACATGGCAAAATGCGCCCACCTCTCAAGAAAGTCAAGGAGTCAACAAGCTTTCATCCTTCACCAAGTACCAAATGCGCCCAAGGGAGGTATGTGAAGACGAAAATAAAGAAGCTCAAGAGTCATCCTTCTCATCATACAAAATGCGCCCATATTTAAGAAGTCAACAAGTCAAAAGGGAGGGTGTTAGAAAATTATTCTCCTCTACATGCTATATGCGCCCAAGTGAGGCAAGTAAAGACAAAAGGAAGGAAGTCAAAGGGTCACAAGAAGGCGTGATAAAAGTTATTCCTCCATGGCATGTAATATGCGCCATGTAAAAGATAAATCTTGAGGGTGAAGCGTGGTCAAAGGGTGGTGAAATAAAATTGATGAGAGACAATATTGCTTGGCGGGTTGAATATTCCTAATGAAGTATCAAATGCGCCCAAGGTGGTGGAACAAAGTTGATAAATGAGATGATAATTGCTAAGGCGTGGGGATATAAAGTTTACTGGGTGTTGAAAGTTGAATATTTTCCATTCAAGTGTGATATGCGCCCAAAATTGATAAGGGTGATGAAAATAATATGCTAGGTGTTGGAATTTTTTAAATGAAAGTGTCCTTCATGGTATAAAATGCGCCCAAGGCATTCAAGAAGAGAATTTCCTAAGTGAGTTGATAGAATTTTCCTCACCACAGGCAAGATGATTGAGATGAATAAAAATTTAAATTTTCTAAGGCAAAATTCAAAAAAATACTAAGTGATTTAAATTTTTTTTCTAAGGAACAAAATTCTTCTTCCTTAGGAAAAACACCCGAGTCTGGTGAAGTATGAAATTTTTTCAGAAGCACGAATGAAGTTGCCAGTGGAAAAGTCAGTGAGTGCCTGCTTTGCGAGGTGGATAAAAAAGTTTTCAAGTCGGAGCAAGGAAATGCGCCTGGAGTTGAAGAAATGGATTAAATTTGATGAAATTTTTTTTTTTCTAAGGTTCAAAATTCAAAATTTAAATGAACCCGTTCGTTGTATACCCATGAATTCGACAAGTTCTGAAAGAAATTTTCTTCTAGGTATTGAAGATTGTCGACAAGGAGTTGATTTTAAGGTCTTCCACAGCTTCCCAAGGATTCCGAGGTGGGGATTTTAAATGGGCACCAAGTTGATGAATTTCCTAAGTAAAAGTTTGAACAAAAATTTCTAAGGCAAGAAAGGAAACGATGTTGAAATAGGTCGCCTTGGCAGATAAATTTGAAATTGGGCACCTGGATAATTTTTGATGAAAGCATTTTTCTCGAGCCTGAGTCGGATGAAATATCAGAGTGAAGTACGTCGAGCAGAATGCAAGATAGGTTGAAAATTTGGCTAAGGCACGAAGAATTTGAACGTGAAGTTGGCTAAGGAAAAACGATGAGCCCTTGGAGATCAAAGCGTGAAAATCAAGTAAGTAAGCTGAGTTTTTTTATGAAGTGTTCTAATACTCTTCTCCCTGCTTGTTTTGCAGGAGGAACATCGAGACCAAGCGGTGATGACTTAAAGTGATGAAGAAAGTAATCCAAGATGACATTTCAACCTCGAAGGAAGAAAAGTTGCAAGAAAATGGCTAAGTGTTGGACTTAGTGACAAAGAAGAAATGTTTTCAAAACTCAAGATGGAGAAAAGAATGGAAGCTCGAGCAAAGTTGAAGAACAATGTCAAGAAGAAGATCAAGAGCAGTGTAAACGCGTTTCAAGGCTGGAATCTTCTAGAAGGATAATGGGCATTAATGGCTCATTTATTACCCCACCCCTCTTGGTGGCGGTTTTTAGGGTGAATCTTGTTTAGGGCTGAGGTGGCACAATCTGGGCCATCCAGCCGATTGTAATCTGAGCCGTTCGTTGGACTTGGCCAACTATAAAAGGGGGAGTCCCCCTCATTTGTATCTCATTAGAATTAGATCAGAGTTCGGATAGCAGAGAAGGAGTAGAGAGAAATTGATAGAGTAGAAAGTAGAATAGTTGATAGTATAGTTTAGATTGAAGAGGAAGGAAAGTCTTCCCTTTGAATACTTTGTAAGAAGTTGTCATGAATGCTTTCATAATAAAAGAATTTTCATTGATGGTGATTTCTTCTTTGTTATGAGTAGTTGTTGAGGCTTCTTCGTCCTTCCAATTCACGTAGCATCTTGAAGTAGCTTAACGTAAAGTAGATTTCATTTCATGCAAGTACTTAGTGATTGTGGAATGTCGTGCTCGATTTGAACAAGACTTCGCTTGTCCATACCACTAGCGGGCTCGCTAACGGTGGGTTCGCCCTGCGTGGTCAACTGGATTTACTTCTCAAACTTAACTTCGATTGTGATTCACGTGTTTGTATGCATCGTCTTGATGGTACTTGCATGTCGAGTTATAATTTGAACACCTTTCACCACTCCTCTGAAGATTGCACCGGTTTTGTGGAAGCTGTCCGAAGCGAGGCAAAGCAAGGCTCGGTTGAAGCTTGTGAGAATTGATCGCCATGTCCCACGCCTTAGAGTAGATTAGAACTTCTTAGGCCCTACACTCTTTTAAATTTAGTTCATTTCTAGTTAGAATTAGGAAACTTGTGCTCACTTGCCAAATCATCCAATTACACGAAGCCCTTAGTCCACTGTCTGCTGTCAACTGTCGAACAATTGTGTAAGTCCCCTTGAAATACCAGCAAAATCACATCAAGCCAACTGAGACTATTCGCACTGAAGGAACCTTGGAGTTAAATGTATGATCTATCTCGCAATCTTAGCATGCAAGAAACTTTGTTCAAGAGAGGATAGAGTAGTTGTTGGCGACTTTATTCTGTGTTGGTGTAGTCGCAAAAACCACGTCAACACTTCAGGCAAGAAGGGAATATTTGTGGGCTACAGTGAAACTTCTAAGGCCTACAGGATCTACATTCCTAGACAAAAACAGATTGAGATAAGCAAGGATGTCACTTTTGAAGAAGAGGTTGCATTCAAAAGATCTAAGGGTTCTTACATGGAGATAGATAGCGAAGAATAGGAGTCACCTCAAGATATGGACATTTTTGTTGATCATACTCCTGAGATTCAAAGGGAGTCTACTGAACCAGAAGAGGCTAGTGATCCAATTGATCCCATAGAACCTACCGATGGTCCAAGAGACATTGCAATAGGTCATAAGGGACCTCTATGGGCTAGACAGACTATGCAAGAGGCAAAAAATTATGCAGCTCCTAGAGGCATATTCAGAGAAAGCAAGAGACCACAGAAGTTTCCAAGCTATGTGGCATTGATGAGTCATATCATTGAGTCTGACCCTTCCAATGTTGAGGAAGCATCTAATCAGCAAGAATGGAGAGATGCTATGACAGAAGAGTATGAATCTATTATCAAGAATGATGTATGGGATGTTGTACCTAGACCTAAAGGGAAATCTGTTGTATCTTCCAAGTGGCTTTTCAAGATCAAGCATGCGGCTGATGGGAGCATTGAGAAGTACAAAGCAAGATTTAGGGCTAGAGGATTCTCTCAAAAAGAGGGAATAGATTATGAGGAGACATTTGCTCCTGTTGCTCGATATACATCTATCAGGACTATCATTGCTATTGCATCAGCTAAAGGATGGAAGCTACATCAGATGGATGTAAAGACTGCTTTTCTCCATGGTGTGATTGAAGAAGAAGTTTACATTGAGTAACCAGATGGGTTCATGATTCATGGGAAGGAGTCTCATGTATGCAAATTGAATAAGACTTTGTATGGCCTTAAGCAGGCACCTCGAGCTTGGTATGAGAGGATTGATCGATACTTGATGAGCTTGGGATTCTCCAAGAATGATGCAGATTCAAATCTTTACTTCAAGGTAGTGAATGGTGAAGCTTTAATCTTGGTTCTTTATGTTGATGATCTATTTCTTACTGGAACAGAATATCTCATTGTCAAATGAAAGGAGTTAGCTTCTGAGTTTGAGATGAAAGATCTAGGATTGGAAGCATGGCAGAGACCCAATGAGATTATTCTAAGTCAAGGGAAATATACCATAGATATCTTGAAGAGATTTGGGATGATGGATTGCAAATCCATGTCTACACCAATGGAAACAAATTTGAAGAAATTGAGTGAGTCTGCAGCTAGTTCAGATCTGGTAGATCCCATCATGTACAGGCAGTTGATTGGATCGTTGATGTATCTAGTCAATACTAGACCAGACATTTGCTATGCAGTGAGTGCCCTCAATCAGTTCATGTGCGAACCAAGGCAAATTCATCTAGTTGCAGCAAAGCATATCCTGAGATACTTGTGTGGCACAGTTGGATATGGCTTGAAATATTCCTCCAGTGTAGATCTAAAGTTATAAGGCTATTATGATTCTGATTAGGCCGGGAGTGTAGCTGACAGGAAGAGCACCTTTGGGTGTTGCTTTAGCTTGGGGACTGCCATGATTTCTTGGTGTAGCAGGAAGCAATCTCCAGTGGCACTAAGCATTGCAGAGGCCGAATATATTGCAGCATGTGTAGCAGCTCGAGAAGCAGTGTGGCTTCGGAAGCTCTTTGCAGAATTGTTTGCACAATCATTGGAGCCAACTATTATTCACTATGACAATCAAATTTGTGTGAAGCTATCTATCAATCCAGTGTTTTATGACAGAACAAAGCATGTAGAGATCAAATACCATTACATCAGAGATATGGTACTGGGGAAAGCTATTCAACTGAGGTATATTTGCACTGATGAACAGACGGCTGATATTCTCACCAAGCCTCTCTCCAAAGTGAAGTTTGAACAATTTCGAGACAAGCTCGGAGTTGTGGAGAATGAAGCCCTTGTTGAGAGGGAGACTCAGCATCAGTGATCTTTGTTATATGATATAATGCATTTTTTCTCTTAGACGGAGAAATTTGAGGTGAAAGCCCTTGTCCATCTCTGAGACGGAGATGTAGTTCTTTACACCCTCTGGGAGTAGCCATTGTGGATGTCATGTTGAGAGACTCCATGATAACATCACGTTGAGAGACTTCGTGATGGATTCCTTGTACTTGTGTTTTTCCACTCATGGGAGTAGCCATAGTGGACATCATGTTGAGAGACTCCATGATGACATCACGTTGAGTGACTCCGTGATGGGCACTTGTGCACATGTTCTTTCCATACATGGGTGTAGCCATGGTGGACGTCATGTTGAGTGACTCCACGACGATATCACATTGAGTGACTCCATGATGAACTCTTTTCCACTAATGGGTGTAGCCATTGTGGATGTCATGTTGAGAGACTCCATAACATGGATATCTGAAAACATACCTCCCTAGCTAAGAGGGAGTGTTGATGTTATAGCGGTGGGTACTATCCTTCACCCCATGTAAATATTAAATGATTATCAAATAAATAAAGTCGTGGCTACTTATTTATTTGATGTCAACCTTTGTGAAAGGGCATCTCATTTCAAACAATATTCTCTATTTTATTTATTATTTATGGCCGACTAATCCAAGAGTCGCCTAGAACAAAGAGATGCATTGGTTCATGAAGAGGCTGACTTATCTTGAAGAGATGTCTTGTTTGGTGGAGACCATATCAACTTGTATTTATTGAAGGAGCTGCTCTCTCTTTCATCATTCATTATTATTCAAGTAAGTTCGCATAAAATTTGAAGGAGTTCGATAGCTACAACAGATCGCCTTGAGGAGAACTTCGATATTCTTCATATTGTATTTGCATCAAGAAGTGGTGCCATTTATCACTGCCTCATATCGGCCTTGTGATTGGCCTCATTGTAAAGCTTATTGCTGTTGTTCTATTCAATATATAGGAGATATATTGTTGTTGGGTTTTTTTTCCTCAAGAAGGAGGGTTTTCCCAGGGTATATGTTGTGTTCTATTGTTTGAATTGTTCTATTTTTGTTTAAATTTAAATCTGATCATAAAAACTAACACTTATCATAAAAACTAACACTTTTGTGACTGATAGCCAATTTCCGGAAGCCCGTAGGCTCGTCAAAGGTAAAATTAGGGTTTCCTATTTTTATAGGGGTTCTAAAGCATTTTTGAAGGTTTGCATGTAAGAGTTTCTGATGCATGTCTAGTGGAGTTTTCTGGGTTTTTGGAGAGCTTCGGAATGGTGTGACATGCATCTCTGTCAGACAACCTTTTCCGGAAGTTGCTATTTTTAGCCTGTATGTTGGAGTTTCGAGATTTGGACTGCGGATTCTTTCTAGGTTTTCAATGACATACAAAGGCATTGGGCAACTTTTCAGAATTTACTATTTTTAGTAAGTTCTATTTTAGGTAGTACCATCTTGGGAAATAGCATCAGCACTCAGTTCAGTTTCCATTTCGGGCAGTGCAGTTGGAGCACGGTTGGCTTTCAGCATTTTGAGACTCATTTTGGTAAAATGATTTATTTAAGTCATTTTATTACTATAATATGAATTTTCCCCCTTGGCCTAATATGACGACTTAAGTTGTTTTAAAGAGGGGCCCTTGAGGGTGGACGCCTCATCAAGAGGTAAATTAAATATTTCAAAAGTACATATTCCTCTTGGAGTCTTGGACGCCTAGAAAAGGTGAATTAAATGTTTTAAAAATTAAAATATTTCAAAAAGTGATATGGGCATCCCTTTTGGAGGGAAGAGGTGGAAGCTGAAGAGTCATTTCAAGTTCTTTATAAGCAGGTCTTTGTTCATTCATTCATCATCTATTGTTTATCTTATCGAAATGCTGTTGAATTGATTTCAAAACCCAGCTAAAGGGGAGCTTAGCAATTTACACCATTCTTTGGACCTGAAACTATGGTTCCCTAGATAGTTAATTGGGAGTGTGCTTCATTTAGAAGTGCATATTGAGCTTCATCATCAAAAATTTTGGTGATAGTTTCCAGATTTTGAGCTTGCTGGTGTTGTATTGCTGAAGACGTTTTTTTATTTGCAGCTCATAGAGAGAATTTAATTTCATTATGGGTATTGATGCTAAATGTTTCTATGCTAAGGGCGACTCAAATTGCAAAGTGTTGAAATATGGTAGCTTCGGTCAGCTATAGAAATGATGATCATATGTGTGTGTATATATATGTCAATATGTACTAACATATGTACACACACACACACACACACACACACATATATATATAAATTGTATAGATCATCATTTATATTGAAATCTACTACATTCCAAGTATATTATCGATCTGCATTGCGGATTATTCGCATTTCATGTTTCATATAGGATCCCGATCGAGCATCATTATCGGTGATCATTTCCAGATTGGATATTATTTATTTGTGCAAGTTAAAATCAGATCGAACTTAGTAAGCATTTATGTTTATTAAGTAACTAACTCCGAATTGGTGATCGGGTGTTTAGTCTAGATGAAAAGGCACAATTCATGAGACATCTCATGAACGGACATGCCTCCACTTTGTGGAGACATGTCCGCTCATGGGATGTGTCTCTTCCTTATCTATTTAATGTAGATCCGATCCACAATTGGAGACATCGAAATCAATAAATGTTCTGCTCTTGTAGATCGAATACCACTGAGAAACTTTCAGACTTGTGAAATCATGATCAGTATTTTAATATTGATTTGGCAATCAACTTCAGATTTATCAAGTTCAACATTCTGCATATAATCTGATCTCTAACTTTAACACAAAGAATCAGAATTTATTATGATGTCCTTGATTTTCTAGAGAGCCCGTACCTTCTCTAAGGCCGTACTTCTTGCAGCCGCTTTGGAATTCGTACTCCTTAAATTAGTGGCTGTTTGGGGTGAAATTCAAGCTTGAAGTTGGTCGCCATGTCTCTAGGGTTTTGTAAGTTCAATTTTGGAGTGTTACTTTGAAGTTTGATGGAGAAATATGCATTTTTGGTGTGTCTTAGGTTGCTGGTTCAGTATTTTCAGTTTGTTGTTTGCTATATCAGACTTTCAATAATTCTGATTTTGGTTGGTAATTCTTAAGATTGAGAAGATTGGAGTTTTTGGTGAATCATCTTTCATCACTTGTTTGATTGTACATCTTTAGCACTTGTAATTTGCAGATAAATTGAATTGTAAGGCTGTGAATAGTAGTACTATTTCAGTCATTCTTATTTCTGCAATTACTTTTTGATTTAATGCAAACGCTGTAACCCCTGGATGGATTACCACCAATGTGGAGGAATTAACCATTGTAATTTTCATAATTTACCCACTGAATAAGTGGAGAATCCCCACTACTTGAGTGGATGCCTACTAATAGTAGATGAATTGCTTTTCATTGTAATATCTTCCCCCCACTGAACAAGTGGTAGCGTGGATGTTTCATGGTCAGATCACTGCCTGTTTCATTTCAGCATTGATCTTTATTTCAATTTGGTTGCTAATGATCCCACCACCATATGCTATCACCTCGCATTTCAAAGGATCTTGGTGAACATTCTTGGTGAAAATTACTTTCAAGTTGGTTATCATTTGGGCCTAACACTAATCATTGATGGTGTGTTGGTTTGTGCTCGAAATTTTCAAGAAAAAAACTAAGGGGAATATTTCAATGGTATCAAAGCAGAAGATCCTACCATCCTTTGGATTAGTGCTTCAAGTTTAGGCAGATAAGTGACAGAGATCTCCAATGCTACACCAACAGTCAAAACATATTCTAGTTCAGCTCCTTGTGGTCTCCAGAAGTTGGTACAAACTCTTTAAGTTTTGAGAAACCGAGTTTGTCAAATTAAGGCATGGCTAATGATGAAGAGATGGATCTGGCGGAGACACTTTATATGGCAGGAAAAAGACTTGAAAAGGAATTTCAGTCAAGGGAAGATGAAGAGAACAATCTTCATTTGTTGAAACAATGTTTGAGACAAGTGAAGAAATCACCTTCTGAGATAATGCAATTGGCATTAGCACCTATAGTGACCTTTTTGAATCAGCCCTATTGGTTGAGGCATCCTGATCAAGAAATCAAGCTGCTGATTTCTTCTTGCTTCATGGAAGTGATAAGAATTGAGGTACCCTGTAATGACCAACCCCAAACTGATTTTCCTTTTTTTTTCTCTCTTTTTGATTTTTGACTCAGTTTTTTTCCACCAACAGCTGTATGTAGAGTCTGTATACTGTTTCAAGTTTTGTTTGATTTTCTAAGAGGTTGCTTGGTTGTTTTCTCACATCATTCATTTTGTATTGGTATCACTTGATAATACATATTTTCAACATTGCATGAAGACTTAAACTAAGGAAACAATGCTAAACAGAGCACTATCTGCAGCATAGATATATATTCAGATTTTGTCCATTGTCAAATGATTCTCAGAGTTATTCTTATTCAAGCAACAGAAAATAGAAACCACTTTCAGACCTGTATTTGGACGCCTAGCAGCCACTAAAAACTTTTCCAACATATTACCAGCTGAAAGATGCTACCTTACAATGTTCAAAGGGAAAATTCATAACTGTTTACAGTAATAAAAAGATGCATTCCTTTCAGACCTCAAAACCAGATTGAAGAGCAACGTTTCAGACCTGGAAATTACACAGACGCAGCAAAGGACGGCTACCTTGACCAGCCAAAATGTTCTTTAACTCCCTCCAGCACACCCACAACTCAACACCACCCCTTCCAGCCTTAACTCCACCCTAAGGCCACGCCTGAAAGAGAACTTGGGAAGTTTCTGGAAAGGCCGTACAGTACCAGCAAGGCTGTACTGCCCTAGCAAGTTCGGCCCCTCTAAAAAATCAGAATCTCCTCTAAAAATTTTGGTCTCAGCCCTAAAATGATCACCCCTGTCTAAGAAAGAGATTCCTCAAATACCCACATCAATATCTCTCTTGAAATCAGATTTATGAGCAAATACATGGGTCCTAGGAGAAATTGCCCAAAGTCCAGAAATTGATGAAACTCCACCAAACTAATCAGAATCCTTCTTCAAATCTGTTCTCAACTGATAGCAAGCCCTAAAATGATCGCCCCTGTCTAAGAAAGAGATTCCTCAAATACCCACATCAATATCTCTCTTCAAATCAGATTTATGAGCAAATACATGGGTCCTAAGAGAAATTGCCCAAAGTCCAGAAATTGATGAAACTCCACCAAACTAATCAGAATCCTTCTTCATATCTGTTCTCAACTGATAGCAAGCCCAAACCAAAGATTTCACTTCAAAAACCTATTCAAAAATCTGCATCATAACCCAAAATCTTCAACTATGAAGCACATTTGAAGCTCCTGAATGAAGACTCCTCAAATCCTCTCCTGATGCAATCTTTCACACACGAGGAAAGGTGACCCTGCAGAGGTTTTTGTCTCAGCAAGTCAGTCAACCCTTAGAGCCAAGCTCCAAAGCCCAAAATCCTCAATATCCAAACAACCATCCTGCCCATGAGCCCAAAAAGAACTTTTTATCAATATTCTCCAGCAACCCTAATTGCACCTCAAAATCCAAAAATTTAATTTAAATTCAATTTTAATCTCCCTCCATAGTTTTGGGCGCCCAAATGAAATAATATAATATTGTGCCCTTTTTAAAAACAACTTCAAGTTATAATCCTAGGCGCCCATGGTCTAACTTTTTAATAAGTCCCCTTATGACCCCTTTATAATTAAACATTATAAAGTCACTTATTAAAGCACATTTCCCAAAGTGCCTCAAATATTAAAATAATATCTCAAAGTGACTTAACCCTCTGAATGTGCACATTGACTAGCCTAACCAGGGCCAACCCGCCAATTTCAGTCAACCCTAATTGACTTACTATTTTTAGTAAGTTCCAAAAATAGTAAGTAATACACCTTGAAACCTGAGCTGGAGAGAACCAAGACGCACGTGAAGGCTCACCAACGACTGCAAAGTTGAACCAAACCCCCTACTATAAATAACACTTACTAAAAATAGTAAGTGTCTCTGAATCAGACCCAACTGACGAAAGGTGTTGAAATGGGGACATTACATACCCCAGTTGCCCTATGATGAAGAAACCATGAAGATTATTTTAAATATGATAGTGGAGAGTTTTCAAGATTTGGATGAAACTGGAAGTAATTTGTTTTCAAGAAGGGCTACTATTTTAAAGACATTTTCAGAAGTTAGATCTTGCATCCTTTTGATAGATTTAGAGATGGAAAATCAGATTTATCATTTGTTTAATTATCTCTTCACCTCGACTTGGAGTGAGCAAGAAGAGGGGGTGCTTGCAGCTGTCATGAATGTTCTAATTCTTACCATCAAAGAAGCTAATAATCTTCCAGAAAGTGTCCAATCTCTTCTCAAGGATGCTTATGAACGTGAAGAGCAGATTTCTCCCACTGCTGATATGTTAATCAATGAAATTTTCAATCAATGTGAAGAAAAGTTGAAGCCTCTTTTGATGAAGACTATTGAGAACAAAGAGGAGATTTTTGATGTTGAAGAGGAGAATGAAAGTTGGAACCCCTTTGAACTCATAGCAAATGTTCAGAGGGTATCTACGGATTTGCACTCATCCAAGCATTCTGTAGAAGAATGTAATGTGACAATGGAAGCTTTGAAGACTAGTGAGGTACTCATGTTTTCTACAGAGAACAGTGAGTCAACTTGTGTTAAGGAGTCTCAAGTTGAAGATTCAAAGGAAGAACTTTTGGAAACAAGAGTTGACATCGAGTTGCATGAAGAGGCCATAAGTGCAGATCCAAATGAAGGAGAAGTTCGGTTAGAAGAAGATACTTGTTCAACCAGTGAGTTGCTTCTTCACAATTTCGGAGAATGTTGGTTTGAAAAACAAGCCAAAGAGGAGAAAGAGAAAAAGGAAACAAAAGTCTCTTCCCACTTAAAAGTTGATTTGACCGACTCCCTTGAATCATATGTTGAAGACAACATGGAAGGAGAAGCTTCCAGTAGTTATAAGGCAGATTTCTCTTCACCTAAAGTCAAGCTAAGGCAAAGAGCTAAGGAATTGGAAGACACTATGGACGGGATGATGAAGAGTGTCCATCACATGCGTGACAAGTTGAGGAATACAGCTCAAACGATTTTTGAAATCTTTATCCATCAAAGTTGTACTACGTCATCTCAACCAGCATATGAAGATTGCAGTTCAAGTTCACAAACTGCTAAAAAGGGAATTCAAGTTTTGTCAAAGATTGATGGAATTCATCGGCATGTAGAAAATTTGATTTATGATGTGTTGAGAGGAGAAGATATATGTTGCATTTCCATTGCTGATATGAAGTCCATTAAATTTGCCTTGGAGGAAATCAAATCAAGTCTATTGCACATCATTCGTGATAAAGACAAAGTAGCCAAAATTGCTGACAAGGCATTGGAGTGGAACGAGCTTACTAGAACCAAGTTGCAAGAAGTGCATGAGACTTTAATTGAAGCAGAGAGTCATATTTTTGCTGTTCAATGTGCATGAGAGCAAGAAAACAAAGGGAGAGCTGAAGAGATTCAGAAAATTCTTGATGGGCTTGATCTCATACAAGAAACATTTGACTTGGAACACTACCCTGAGAGACAAGAGCATTCAAATTCTCATCAACAAGTCTTTCAGGCTTTTGACAATCTCTTGTATGAAGAAGGTGCTAATCGGATTTATGAAAATCCTCTTTTTGAAAATGATGAGGGAATTTCTTCAAAAATTACTAAAGAAGGAGGAAATTTCAGTTGGTCTTCCGGCAGTGGAGAGGTGGTACATGAGTTACATGAAAATGAATCTGCTGTTGCTTCTAGTACATCCATTCAGCAAGGAATGGAAACTCAAGGATCACAAAGAAATGAAGACATTCTTTTTTATCATCAACAAAGAGTTGATTGGCATACTGATGGGGATTTTATTCATTATTTGATGAGGAAGCTTGTGAGGTTCTTGTTAGATTTTATTAAGTCATCATCTTCTCTCAGAGTAATTGATTTCAAAATTGAATTTGATGAAGGCTTCATGGAATCTTTTCGACAATTTATGATACAAGATTTTGGATTCAATTTATTCAATGAACATAGGTATGTTGAATACTTCTTAGAGTTTCAAGAAGCGGCTATTCAGATGGAACGAGCAAATTAGAGGATTCATGTGAGAATAGTTCTCCGTCTGAGAAGTGGTTCTTCAGTGTTGATGGTTTGGGATCCTAGTATTACTTGGCAAGAAGGAAATATTGGAAATTTTGAAGGGGATAAACCAGCACAATATATTCAGAATGTAGTTGTGATCATTCACTCATGTGTTGGAAAATGTCTCCAATTGAAAATAAGTAATTGTGATTCCAAGTATATTTTTATGAAGCTTAGTATGCATAAAAAGAAGGTTGGTTGGAGAGATAAGTGCCAAAATTTCAGTTTAATGACTGCTGCTACCTTCTTTTTCTGTCATTGGTTCATTATTTTTTATCATAAATTGGTGTTCTGGGAAGGAAATATGATCAGCAGATGGTTTGTGGTGGCATTGGGAGCTTTGCTGAAGGTGCCACCAGCCTTGTTCATGAGCAGCTATGCCAACTTTGATGAGAAATTCTTATGTTGCAGCTGCTGCTTACCTACTTGGATGCTGATTTTTCAAAAATCAGATCTCAAGATGATTATTTCAAACCTATCAAGTAGCTGGTTTATTCATTTTCAGGTCTTTCTGTCTCCTATATGGATTGAATTTCTGCCTCAAATGAGCAAGGGAATGATTCAGTATGGTCAAAATTCAGGTATGGGTTGTTCTTTGATGTTAAACAATGGAATTCTTGGTAATATCTCATACATTATTGTTTGGGGCAGCAAGCTATTAGCTGATCTAATTCATCAATTTGAAACTCTTGATGTGAGATATAAGATTTCTTGGAGTTCTTTCAGTGAAATCAGTTTACTTCAAAGGAAGCATTGTACATCCTTATGGAATTATGACGGGTGTTTTTCTTTCTGGATAGAGATGACGAGTGGAGCATTGTTCTTTGATTGGCATTGGTTTGCTGACATATTTGGTGTGTTGTCTTTTGTGGACCAAGATATGTTGCTTCACCTTTGGTATGCAGATGTTTTAATTAAAGTAGCCCAGCGGATTAGAGGAACAATGTTCCTGAGGATGATTTGGAATCCTGGAATCACTTGGGTTTGCAGTTCAACAGTTGAATATGAGGAAGTCAATGTTGGCTTTCTAGAGTTTACTCCCATGGTGTTCCAGTTTAGTCTTTTTGGAGAGTAGCTACTTGAGGAGTTGACAGAGATGGTGCAGTATTTGATTGCTCTATTTACTAGTTGTAATCAGGAGATCTCTTGTGTTGGCATCCAGCAAAGCAATTCTTTCAATGGTTAGTGCTATTGATCTCCTCGGTCGATTTGGGACCCTAGGATCATATTCAGTTTCAGTTTGGTTTAGCATGGTGATTTTGGGGTAACGTTGGAATTGCTTGAGGACAAGCAATTTTGAGAAGGGCGGACTGTAATGTCCCCATCTTAGTCAAACGCTCTTCTGTAACTAATAGCCTATTTTCGGAAGCCCGTAGGCTCGTCAAAGGTAAAATTAGGTTTCCTATTTTTATAGGGGTTCTTAAGCACTTTTGAAGGTTTGCATGTAAGAGTTTCTGATGCATGTCTAGTGGAGTTTTCTGGGTTTTTGGAGAGCTTCGGAATGGTGTGATATGCATCTCTGTCAAACAACATTTCTAGAACTTTCTATTTTTAGCCTATATGTTGGAATTTCGAGATTTGGACTGCGGATTTTTTTTGAGTTTTCAAAGAGCTTTGCAGTAATATAACATGCAAAGGCATTGGGCAACTTTTCAAAATTTACTATTTTTAGTAAGTTCTATTTCTAGCAATACCATCTTGGGCAATAGCATCAGCACTCAGTTCAGTTTCCATTTCGGGCAGTGCAGTTGGAGCACAGTTGGCTTTCAGCATTTTGAGACTCATTTTGGTAAAATGATTTATTTAAGTCATTTAATTATTATAATATGAATTTGCCCCCTTGGCCTAATATGATGACTTAAGTTGTTTTAAAGAGGGGCCCTTGAGGGTGGACGCCTCATCAGGAGGTAAATTAAATATTTCAAAAGTAAATATTCCTCTTGGAGTCTTGGACGCCTACAAAAGGTGAATTAAATGTTTTAAAAATTAAAATATTTCAAAAAGTGATATGGGCGTCCCTTTTGGAGGGAAAAGGTGGAAGTTGAAGAGTCATTTCAAGTTCTTTATAAGCAGGTCTTTGTTCATTCATTCATCATCTATTGTTTATCTTATTGAAATGTTGCTGGATTGATTTTAGAACATAGCTAAGGGGGAGCTTAGCAATTTACACCATTCTTCGGGCCTGAATCTATGGTTCCCTAGATGGTTAATTGGGAGTGTGCTTCATTCAGAAGTGCATATTGAGCTTCATCGTCGAAAATTTTGGTGATAATTTCCAAATTTTGAACTTGTTGGTTTTGTATTGCTGAAGATGTTTTTTTATTTGCAGCTCATAGAGAGAATTTAATTTCATTATGGGTATTGATGCTAAATGTTTCTATGCTAAGGGCGACTCAAATTGCAAAGAATCAGAATTTATTATGATGTCCTTGATTTTCTAGAGAGGTCATACCTTCTCTAGGGCCGTACTTCTTCTTGCAGCTGCTTTGGAATTCATGCTCCTTCAATTAGTGGTTGTTTGGGGTGAAATTCAAGCTTGAAGCTGGTCACCATGTGTCTGGGGTTTTGTAAGTTCAGTTTTGGAGTGTTTCTTTGAAGTTTGATGGAGAAATATGCATTTTTGGTGTGTCTTAGGTTGCTGGTTCAGTATTTTCAGTTTGCTGTTTGCTATATCAGACTTTCAATAATTTTGATTTTGGTTCTAATTGGAGTTTTTGGTGAATCATTTTTCATCACTTGTTTGATTGTACATCTTTAGCACTTGTAATTTGCAGATAAATTGAATTGTAAGGCTGTGAATAGTAGTACTATTTCAGTCATTATTATTTCTGCAATTACTTTTTGATTTAATGCAAACACTGTAACCCCTAGATGGATTACCGCCAATGTGGAGGAATTAACCATTGTAATTTTCATAATTTACCCACTGAATAAATGGAGAATCCCCACTACTTGAGTGGATGCCTGCTAATAGCAGATGAATTGTTTTTCATTGTAATATCGTCCCCCACTGAACAAGTGGTAGCGTGGATGTTTCATGGTCAAATCACCGCCAGTTTCATTTCAGCATTGATCTTTATTTCAGTTTGGTTGCTAACGATCCCACCACCATATGCTATCACCTCGCACTTCAAAGGATCTTGGTGAACATTCTTGGCGAAGGTTACTTTCAAGTTGGTATCATTTGGGCCTAACGCTAATCATTGGCGGTGTGTTGGTTTGTGCTCGAAAATTTCAAGAAAAAAACTAAGGGGTATATTTCAGATTCGCCTCCCCCCCCTTTGATATCAAACGCTAATTTACACCCGCTCGGCGAGTTTAGGCGCTCCTACAAAGAGGTGGTGAAAGACCTTCCAGAGCCACAACCTACAAAAAAGAAAAAATCGTCAAAAGCTGGTAAGCGGCTACTTCTAGATACTGGGAGTTGGCGTGTTTCGTCCTCTCAATCGGAACCAGTCAATATCAATGTATCCACAACCGTGGAAGAGGAGGCCAATTTGCTTAGAGAAACGGCCCTCATTGGGTGGGTAATCGGGTGAAATTGGATTGTGAATAATTGGCAAAATGTGACAGGTTTGACCTTTTTACCCAAAAAATTATTTGTTGTAGAATTTGACTGTGAAGATAATCGCAATGCTATTCTTAATCAAATCATGTGGAGAATTGAGAGTCATCTTATTTACACAGAAGCCTGGAAGTGTAACTTTAACCCGTGGGAGATGGCTCCATCGAAAGATGAATTTTGGGTGCGTTTGTATAATCTTCCCCTGAAATATTGCTCAGCAAGCTGCCTAAGGCGAATTGGCTCAGTAATTGGGAATGTGATTGGGCTTGACATGGGTGAAGGTGATTTTGCCTTCTTTGTTCGCATGAACATAATAACGATTAGGCCCCTCGCGAAACTTTCGTGGCTTCCAACCAATGAAGGCATTTGGGATCAGCCCATGGAGATTGAAGATCGGAAGTTTTTTTTTTTGAATTGCGGAAGGTGTGGTCACTTTGCTTCTGTGTGCCCTAAAATGGATGGCATGCTTCACTCGGAAGGGGGTGGGACTCTGGCTTCCCTTTCTAGGAGCAATTTATACTCTTTTGTTAGGCAATCCTTAGAAGGTAGGGCGTTGGTGTAATCAACTCCAAATGTTGCTGCGTTGGGGGATAAGTCCACAAAATTTTCGGTGCTAATGACAACCCTTGCCAACATAGCTCCTATCCCACTCAACCTCCTTTGGACAGAAGCATAAACCCCGTCCGTGGCGACTGTTGGTAGGCCAGAACAAGAACCTGGTGTGGATAGGTCTCCCCTATCACCGACAAAATCCTTGAATCGTGCATTTCCTGATGCCACGTTCGCCTCCACTGACATAATCTTGGATGCAGCTAAAGGTCACGAAGCTTTGGAAGCTAGTCTCCTGGCCCTTCCATCCCCTAGTCAGAAGGACCTTGTAGATTTGGCTGAAATCTCTTTAGAAGGTGTTTCGGGTGAATCAGATGAAGACATTTACTCTATTGGTAGCTCTGAGGTAGGGGAGAAGGTAGAAATAGATGCCATTGCCATCATCGATCCAAGGCATATCAATCAAACAGCCCATCAATCCCTAAACAAAGTGAGCAAGAAAAAAGCTGGCAGGAGGTCTTCCAAGCAAAAGAGGGAAGAGGATGCCAAAGAACTCAGTTTTCCAAGCATTAAGGAATACCTGTTGCGATCTAAGGGAGGTGTTCCCTCCCCAGGGGAACAATGAAAATCATAACTTGGAACGTTAGGGGCTTAAATGCCCCTAACAAGCGACGTTGGATCAAGCGTCACCTTGAACTCTTGAATGTTGACATTGTAATGTTGCAAGAAACAAAGCTTAAAGGAAAGGAAGTCGATACCTTCATTGTTCGGAATAGAAGGTTGGAAGGGGTCTGGTCGGACTCAGTTGGTAGTATTGGTGGTCTTATGCTCTTTTGGAATCCTGCAAAGGTGATTGTTATTGAGTGCAATCTGCACTAGAATTTCACCAGATGTAAGGTAAGGTCATACAGCCTTGATGTCAATTTCTCTCTATATAATGTATATGGGCCAACTAGAACAGAGGACAAAGCCAGACTATGGGACTTGTTAACAACTAAGTTAAGGGGTATGCAAAATATGTATTATCTATTTGGTGGGGACTCCAATGCCATAACTGCCCTTAGTGAGAAATCTGGTGGTCTCACGAATGAGCCAACTTCAATGAAAGACTTGAAAAACTTCATATCAAATGGGGAATTGATTGATGTCCAAACCACCAAAGGTCGGTTTGCTTGGAACAATAGGAGACTTGGCTTTGCCAATATTGTTGAACGTCTAGACTATTTTCTCCTTTTTGCTAACTGGCTGGCCTCTAACTTTGTGTGGGAGGCGGAGGTTTTACCTTACTCTGGCTTTGATCATCGCCTTGTCGCAATATCCATTCAATTTGACAAGAGGCCTTCAAGAAGCAACTTTAAATTTGAAAAAATGTGGCTTCACAATGAGAATTTGTTGCCCTCTATAGCGAATTGGTGGACGTCCACCAACCCAGTTCATGGCACAAAATCTATAGATTTATGGCTAAGTTGGGTTGGATCAAGGAAATTTTGAAAGTTTGGAACAAAACTATCTTTGGGGATATTTTTAGTGAGAAGCTTCGCCTGGAGGAAGAACTAGAAAGCTTGAATCAAAAAGTACTGGCCCATGGCATGTCAAACACAGAATTTTTGTAAGAGAAAAGGTTGATGGCGACTCTCAATGAAACATTAGCTAGAGAGGAAAAAATTTTAAAAAGAAAATCAAGAGAACTGTGGCTAAAAGAAGGTGATTTGAACACCAGTTTCTTCCATAACACAACCAAATTGAATAGGGTGAGGAATCATATTGATACCATAACAAGCTCTGATGGCACTGCATTATCAAAGGAAGAAGATATTCAAATGGAAGGTGTGCGGTTCTTTCAAAATCTTCTTGCTCTGTTGGATGATCCAGACCTCATGGATATAAAATAGGTTCTTCGTGTAATTCCAAAAGTTGTTACCCAAGCGATGAATGAACACCTCATGGCTCCTTTCTCTAAGGATGAAGTCAAGAAGGCGGCCTTTGAACTCCATCAGGAAAAATCCCCGGGTTTGGATGGGTTCTTGACCCTTTTTTACCAAAAACATTGGGATTTCCTTGGGGATGAGGTCTGGGAGGTGGTGGAGAACTATAGGCTAAAAAGGAGGATGCTGAAGCAAATCAATAGCACTAACATAGCACTGATAAGGAAAAAGGAGGATGCTTTGTCTTTTGCTGATTTCCACCCGACTTCCCTTTGTAATACCCTCCATAAGATCATCTCCAAATCGATGTCAAATAGGCTGAAATCCATTATGGGGGACATTGTTTCGGATGAGCAATCAAGCTTTATCCTTAGAAGGGAAATCATGGAGGGGATTGTTATAGCCAACGAAATCATTCACTCAATCCAAACAGGCAGCCAAAATGTAATACTCCTTTAACTCGATATCAACAAAGCTTATGATCGGGTAAGTTGGCGCTTCTTGTTAAAAATTCTTGAAGCCTTTGGATTTAGCAACAACTGGCTTGAATGGTTATTTGGTTGTATATCAATTGTACATACTCGGTTATCATTAACAGTAGCCCCTACGGTTTTTTTGGTTGCTCACATGGCCTAAGACAGGGGGACCCCTTGTCACCCTCTCTCTTCGTTATGATGGTTGATGCCTTAAGCCGTTTGATTCGTGATAGTAAACTAAGTGGTTCATGGAGGGCTTTAAGTGTTGCAAAGAACATGGAACATCTAACGCATCAGCAATTTACTGATGACACTATGCTATATTGGAAAGTTAACATGAGGGAGGCAAGACATATCAAGTTCATTTGGATCTCCACTTGGCTAAATCTGGGCAAAAAATCAATAATGAAAAATGGGCCATCTTTTTTAACACCAACAGACAGTCGTTGCATAGAATTGCTTCTCTATTGGGTTTCAGCATATGCCAGCTCCCATGCAAATACTTAGGGGTTCCTATATTCCAAGGGGCCACCAAAACTGAACACTGGCTGCATGTAATTGAAGCCTGTCGGAAGAAAGCCTCAAGTTGGAAAGGGAAGTGGCTCACCTTACCTGGCCAAATTACGATGATCAAATCCGTGCTCATTGCTATCCCAATCTACACAATGTCATGCTTGCAGTTAACTAACTCCCCTGAGCAAAAATTAAATAAAACTTTGAAACATTTTTGTGGGACGGCCCAAACAATGCTCATAAACTTCCTCTATTGAATTGGGATATTATTAGGGAAGACAAAATCAATGGTGGTGTCGTAGTTAAAAATTTGGACCTTCAAAACAGGGCGTTGGGTGCTAAGCTCATCAGGAAATCATACTCTAAGCCCAACTCTTTGTGGGGCAGGGTCCTAAGAAGGAAATATTTGGATTGCGAGGACTCGGCATGCATTCTCACCATTGCTAACTCTCGCCCCAGCTCCCATATTTGGAGGTTCATGTGGGAATGTTGACTCGTGATTACAGAGCATATAACTTGGCAAGTTGGCGACGGTAGAACTACCAAATTTTGGTGCGACTCATGGAACGGACACCAACCTTTAGCGGAAATGGAGAAATTTGTCAGAATTAATCAGGTTGTGGCTGCCTTCGGTGAACTATGTGTCGCAGATATGTTGCATATGCTCCCTAGCGGGACTGTTGAGTGGCACTGGATTTTGATCGATGAATTACAATTAGGTACTGAGCTAAAGAGCAATCTAAAAGAGGAATTGAGTCAAAGAAAAAAAAAAAAAATTCAAAGCCAAATAGGATAGTATGGTGTAGTGCAAAATCTGGTCATTATTCGGTCAATCTAGGCTACAAACTTCTGAATTTTCAGAGAGAATCAAAGAATTGGTTGGTGAGGCTTTGTTGGGACAAAGTTGTT
>VDFB02270651.1:193952546-193991332 GCA_007258455.2 Sequoia sempervirens
GTTAATTCATCGAAAAAAATTGGTTAGCATATTTCAGTAGTATCAGAGCCAAGATCTTGCCATCCTGTGAATAAGACAGAGTCAATTGACAGATGAGTGATAGAGAAATCAGATTCTTCACCTAAGTTCAGTTTAGCTTTCAGAAGTTCTTAAGATGTTGCATTTTCTAAGGTCCAGGAATCGTGAGAAGTCAGATTTGATTGTGGCTTCGGAAGAATGTCAGTTCAAGAGGCAATGCGAACATGAGGCTGCCATACTCCGTAAACAATATCAGAGCATGACAGATGAGTTTAAGAACGATGTTTCATTTGACACGTTTTTGAATTGTGCGGTGATTCATGACCCTGGAAAGTTGGCTATGGTCAACTACATCAAAAAAATGATTAAAGAGGAAGTAGAAATTGCCATGGTTGAAGAATCAAGGAAGGAAGAAGCAAAAGGATCTATTTGTGGTTTGCAGCCCACAAGTAAGCAAATTGAAGAGAAAAATCAGTCAATTAGTGTTGAAGAAGACACAAGCAAGGTGCACATTTTGGTGCAAAATGAAAGTGGGCTTGATGAAGATACCTTGGCAAATGAGGAGATTAAGTTAGAGTCCCAAAATACATCCCTAGACTTGCATGGGATGGGAAATAATGAAGATTATTATGGTAAGAAGATCATTACAGCAGTCTTGAGTCATAATAAGGATTCAAGCAATGAAGATCTCGAGACAAATGGCTTCTCAAAAGATGCTGGTGGAATAGTTGTGTGGGATAAGTACGTTGAAGAAGAGCAAGATGAAGCAAATACTAATGGTGTCTTTGAACCAGCCTATGACCATTACGAAAGTGAGGTTGTTGATGGTGATTCCGATGTGTTTTTATCTCCTCTTGTTGAAGATTTAGTGAAGGATAATTCTCTACTTTATGCTGAGCCAATTCCATATGAAGAATTATTGACAAGTGTCCAAGAAGACTTTTTTGGTATGTATGTGGGCACTAATGATAAAATCAGCAACACATCTACTCAAGATAATTTCATTGAAGAAAAGAATGACAAAATATTCAAAGCAACCAGCTTTGATGATTCTTTAATCCGATATAATGCTAGTGATTTGGGTGGTAGTGGGTTTGATTATCAAACTACATCTGTGGAGAAAGTTATAGATGAAGATTTCAGTTCAAGTGGGTTGAGGAGTGACTCATTCAAAGAGTCAATAGTTCAAGAGGAGCATGATGATCTCTTTCCTATTGATCATTGCAATCAAACCTTTCACATTTGGGATCCGGGCGCGATGTCACCAAGGTATGATAAAGAACCGGAGTGGGATAAATGCCCCTTTGATCCTGATGAAGTTCAAAAATCAGTTTGCAATGCAAGTAATGAAGTGATCTTTGGAGGAGAAGTTGCAGCAATGGCTAATGAGAAAGTGATTTCTTATGTTGAAGAGAAGAATGTTTTAAAATCAGCAAATGATTTGGATGCCTTTCAAAATTACGCACAAGAAGAGTATGAGAACTTGAAAGGTCAAGATAGAGGTACTAATTTGTTTGAAGAAGTTGTTGACAAGCCTTCGATTCAGGAGATATGCAGTGATAAGATTAGAAAGGAGGCTGATTTTGAAAATCATGTCAAGGAAAACAAATCAGAAAAATTGATGTTTGATGAGCATAGCTTCTTTGCTGATTGGGATCAAGGGCCTAAAGAGCTGCAAGTTTTGAAGGATAATTTATTGGTTTCAGAAGAGAAGATTGTTAAAGTGTTATCAAAATTTGATAACACATATCACTTCATTGCGGAACTTTGCTGGAAGTTTCAATTTGAAGAGAAACTAAATGGAGTTAAAGATGGAGACTCTCTTTCCAAGATGCAATCTATCAAAGAGGCATTGTAATCCATAAAGTCAGATTATTTGCATTTGCTCTCAGATAGGGATAATGCTATTAAGTTTGCAGAGGAGACCTATGATGCCTACCAAGAGAAGGAGGAAGAGATGGATAGGCTTTGCCTTGATTTTACCTTAGCCCATCATTCTTTATACAAAGCAGAAAATCATTCATCTATTGTAGCTACCCTTAAGGAACAAGAAGTTAATACAAGGATTATGGAGATCAAACAAATAGTTGAAGGAATAAATGAACTCCATAATGATGAAACATTGCGTAATGCCAAGATGATCCCATATGTTGATGGTGATTGGAAAGTACATCAAGAGTGTGAACTCTTGAGTTGGGAAGAGACTTTGCCACAAGAAGGAATGGTTTGCAGCTATGCGATAGATGTTTTAACGGATAATGAATGTAGTATTCAGCATGCTACACTTTGTGGGTCGGCAACTAATGGTGAGCATCCACAAGTTGAAAAAGATGAGTTTGAATTCTATGAAGACACCAACGAAAGGGATGAAGATAATATTTTTGAGAACAACAGTCCATTATCTTCACATGATTTGGATAATCATAAGGTGATAGATATTTTCTATGAAAGTGTGCCATGTTTTGTGAGTAGTAATCATCAAGGGCATTTTGATAATGAAAGCAGAAGTGGGATCAAGGATGAAGTATTCACATGGAAAGTGTGGACTCAAGGAGATTTCTTCAACATTGGCTTAAAGGTGTCAATAAAACAAGTCTTGGTAGTTGCTGGTCACTCCATTGCAGCAACAAAGAGTGAAGATTCCAAACTTATTACTCATGAAGTTTGGGAGAAAGTTGAACCTAAACAGGCAATTCACCTTCTTAACAATCTATCTCTTCGGTTGAGTGATGTTTTGGCTCACCCTAGTCCTTTGGGGAAATGGGAATTATGGACAACATTTGTTCTGTGCTCCATTGATGTTGATGTTTTCATGGATGGGCTACATGGGTTTATCAAAGAAGACACTAACTTCTTGAGTTTGCAAATTGCTTTGATTAACACTTGGAGAACTGTGGTGTTCTCTTTTTGGTGCATTGGGGAACATTTCCAGTTGGGTATCCATGCTTGGGATCCTCAACATGGCTTGATGGAGATTGTTACAAGTGGAAAGAGGAATCATTGGAGAGATACGGATTCAATTTTCAGATTTTTTGATGCTGTCCCTATCCTTATTAACCATTCGATGGTTCTTTTTGCACATCGACCGATGGATTGGGAAGATATATCGAACAAAGGATGTTTTTATTTTGGGTTGGAGTTCCTTCCTTGAGAGGATGTGTCCAGCCTTGGGCATGAGTTGTTGTGATATTATAGATGCTAATTTCCAGTTTTGCAGCAATCCTACAACCCCTTGCATGCTGATTTTCCTAAAATCAGACTTTGAGTGGTTCATTTCAGTTTTCATAGGCAGCTGGTACATTCATTTTTCCTCTTCACAACCTCTTTTTAGTGATGATTTTTGGCTTCAAAAGTGGGTAATAATGTTTCATAGTGATTCAGATCAGTATTGGATGGTGTTCAAGTTATGTTCTAGTGGCTTTCTTTGTACAATCTCTTGCACTAGTATTTGGGGCAGCGAACCTTTGCTTGATTTGGTTCAACTTTTTGAGACTTTGGGGGAGAGATTGGTGGAAGTTTTCAGAGTTTTTCTTGAATATGTCAGAATTACTCAGAGGAGGCATTATACATCCTTAAGGAGCTTTGAGGATGCAGTTGCTATGACTTGGCAAAGAGCTGTTTTTTCCTTTGCAAATAGCTATGATGGAATCACATTTGCTGTTGTGATTTGGTTTGATGCTTTGAGGAGTGATGTTGATGAGAATATTTTTGAGTTGTTTAGATTATTCTTCTTTGTTCTCAGAATGGTGATTGACATTGACATTGCAGATGTTAATTCCTCAGAGTTTATTGAGCATGAGACGCTGCTAGATTTTGATTCAATTCCTTCTATGTTGTTCGACTTGAATTTCAGGCATGTTATCACTTTGAGGTTGCAAGGATGGTTAGTGCAGTTTTGGTGCAATGATTTCATTTGTATGATCAGAGTAGAGCAGCATCAGCATGGTGGGGTTTTTCAGAGATGGACATGGGACCCCGGGATCCTATATGTTTGGTGGGATCAGTTTGGAGTGTTGTGGCATTGCTTGAGGACAAGCAATTTTGGGAAGGGCGGACTGTAATGTCCCCATTTTGGCCATACGCCCTTCTTTGACTGATAGCCTATTTCCGGAACTGTGAGAAGGATCAAAAGCAAATTAGGGTTTCCTTGTTTGAGGTTTGTATATTTCTAGGTATTTACTATTTTTAGTAAATACCACTTGGCAAAGTGGTCAGCTTGTCGCCTTTCATTAAGTCTTGCTTCCACCAGTTATGCCTGCTGGTTTTGAGGTAAACTTACCATTTTGGCAAAGCATATTTTTAGTAAGTCTAATTTGGCGTTGGCATCATCGTAGCTCAATCAAGTCATCTTATCCATCGCCTCAGCAAATAGCTAGTTTGTTTTCCTTGACCGAGTTTCGCATTTAACACTTTTCATGTCTTGTTAAAATTTCATGCCAGGCTTGATGACTTCAAGTTGTTTTAAAGAAGGGGACATAGTCAAGGAGTATTTAATTATTTAATAAATGCTTTATTGTTGCAATATGAAATGGATGCCTGTAGTTGAATGACATTTTGTTATTTTCAAAAGTAAAAGGTAAAAGGTATGCCCTTTTGGGAAGTTGAAGTGATTCAACTTCTTGGAATTTGAAGAGTTCTTGTTGCTTCATTTGCCAACAAAAGCTTATATATTGCTGCTGTTTGAAGAGCTGATTATCCATGAATTTATGCTAATGTTATGCTGTCGAAATGACAACTTGGTTTTTACTTCGAGGGATGCTTACCTCCTAGTTTCAATCCAATTTCGTGTTTGAAATACAACACCTAGTTGGTTTTCATTGCTGCTTCTCATCCAGACTAGCAGATTGAGCTCAACAGTTGAAGTTTTTTATGATATTTCCAGTTTTGAAGTTGCTGATGCAGTCACAACTGAAAGTGGTTTTTGCATACAGCTTTTTGTGTGAATTTAATTTGCTTATGGGTACTTTTCCAATCCATTCCTACACCCAAGGCAACCATCTTTGGAGAGTTTCAGATTTTAATTTTGAGTTGTTGATTTTTACTTGTCAAAATCGCCCCTCATGAAGGCCGTACCATTCTTGCTGCATCGGGATTCGTGTAAGAATTAAATTACGAGTTTTTGTTGCTGTTTCTTCATCTAATGTTGGGCGCCTATCTTCCAGCAGCTCATTGGTTTTCGTTTCACACAAAACGGAGGTATTTTGAGTGAGTTGTGAATATTTCTTTGAATTTCACAGTTGCTGATCAGAATTTCCAGAATTGTTATTTTACATCAGACTTGTTTAAGTTTGAATCTTCAGTCCTTTCTTCATCATTTATTGTTGATGTCTAACATGGAATCATCCAGTATCATGGTACATTAAATCTATTGTAATTTTCATGTAATTTGCAGCTCTTTTTCCATATTGTAAGACTGTAAACAGTAGTACTGTTCCAGTCCTTTATTGCTGCAATTCTTTCTTTAATTTCACATTAGTACCCCTGGATGGTTTACCGCCAGTGTGGATAATTGGATTTGTATTACTCTTGTACCCACTCTCAAGTGGTGAATCCCCACAACTCTGTGGATGCCCGCCGCAGCGGACGAATTGTTTTAATTGTAATCTTTTCCCCCCACTGTTTGGTGGTAGTGTGGAAATGCTCTTCATGGCTGGTTATCCGCCTATTCATTTCTAGTTTCAATTCAACACTCCGTCATATGTTAGCACCTCGCCCTCAGTGGGATCTTGAGTGCACATTCTTGACGTTGAGTAGTTTCTTTCAAGTATTTTTCATTTAGCTCCTCCACCATATGACAACACCTATTCCTCATTGGGATTGAGTGTGCATTCTTGGTGTGAGTTCTTTTCAAGTTTGGTTTTCTATTTGGAGCTAACGCTAATCAAGTTGGTTCGATTGGTTGCTTGATTTTGTGTGTTAAATTTTGGAAAAAAAATTAAGGGAATATTTCGTGGGTTTTGTAAGTTCAGTTTTTGGAGTGTTTCTTTGAAGTTTGATGGAGAAATATGCATTTTGGTGTGTCTTAGGTTGCTGGTTCAGTATTTTCAGTTTGTTGTTTGCTATATCAGACTTTCAATAATTTTGATTTTGGTTGGTAATTCTGAAGATTGAGAAGATTGGAGTTTTTGGTGAATCATCTTTCATCACTTGTTTGATTGTACATCTTTAGCACTTGTAATTTGCAGATAAATTGAATTGTAAGGCTGTGAATAGTAGTACTATTTCAGTCATTCTTATTTCTGCAATTACTTTTTGATTTAATGCAAACATGTAACCCCTAGATGGATTTACCACCAATGTGGAGGAATTAACCATTGTAATTTTCATAATTTACCCACTAAATAAATGGAGAATCCCCACTACTTGAGTGGATGCTTGCTAATAGCGGAAATGAATTGTTTTCATTGTAATATCGTCCCCCTGAACAAGTGGTAGCGTGGATGTTTCATGGTCAGATCACCGCCAGTTTCATTTCAGCATTGATCTTTATTTCAGTTTGGTTGCTAACGATCCCACCACCATATGCTATCACCTCGCATTTCAAAGGATCTTGGTGAAGGTTACTTTCAAGTTGGTATCATTTGGGCCTAACGCTAATCATTGGTGGTGTGTTGGTTTGTGCTCGAAAATTTCAAGAAAAAAACTAAGGGGTATATTTCAGATTCGCCCCCCCCCCCCTTTGATATCAGACGCTAATTTACACCCGCTCGGCGAGTTTAGGCGCTCCTACAAAGAGGTGGTGAAAGACCTTTCAGAGCCACAACCTACAAAACGGAAAAAATCGTCGAAAGCTGGTAAGCGGCTGCTTCTAGATACTGGGAGTTGGCATGTTCCGTCCTCTCAATCGGAACCAGTCAATATCAACGTATCCACAACCGTGGAAGAGGAGACCAATTTGCTTAGAGAAACGGCCCTCATTGGGTGGGTAATCGAGCAAAATTGGATTGTGAATAATTGGCAAAATGCAACGGGTTTGACCTTTTTACCCAAAAAATTATTTGTTGTAGAATTTGACTGCGAAGATAATCGCAATGTTATTCTTAATCAAATCATGTGGAGAATTGAGAGTCATCTTATTTACACAGAAGCCTGGAAGTGTAACTTTAACCCGTGGGAGATGGCTCCGTCGAAAGATGAATTTTGGTTGCGTTTGTATAATCTTCCCCTGAAATATTGCTTGGCAAGCTGCCTAAGGCGAATTGGCTCAGTAATTGGGAATGTGATTGGGCTTGACATGGGTGAAGGGGATTCCGCCTTCTTCATTCACATGAAACTAATAATGATTAGGCCCCTTGCGAAACTTTTGCGACTTCCAACCAATAAAGGCATTTGGGATCAACCCATGGAGATTGAAGATTGGAATTTTTTTTTTTTGAATTGCAGAACGCGCGATCACTTTGCTTCTGTGTGCCCTAAAATGGATGGCATGCTTCACTCGGAAGGGAGTGGGACTCTGGCTTCCCTTTCTGGGAGCAATTTATACTCTTTTGTTAGGCAGTCCTTAGAAGGTAGGACGTTGGTGTAATCAACTCCAAATGCTACTGCGTTGGGGGATAAGTCCACAAAAAATTTCGGTGCTAATGACAACCCTTGCCAGCATAGCTCCTATCCCACTCAACCTCCTTTGGACAGAAGCATAAACCCTATGGCGACTATTGGTAGGCCAGAACAAGAACCTGGTGTGGATAGGTCTCCCCTATCGCCGACAAAATCCTTGAATCGTGCATTTCCTGATGCCACATTCGCCTCCACTGACATAATCTTGGATGCAGCTAAAGGTCGTGAAGCTTTGGAAGCTAGTCTCCTGGCCTTTCCATCCCCTGGTCAGAAGGACCTTGCAGATTTGGTTGAAATATCTTTAGAAGGTGTTTCGGGTGAATCAAATGAAGACATGCACTCTATTGGTAGCTCTGAGGTAGGGGAGAAGGTAGAAATAGATGCCATTGCCATCATCGATCCAAGGCATATCAATCAAACAGCCCATCAATCCCTAAACAAAGTGAGCAAGAAAAAAGCTGGCAGGAGGTCTTCCAAGCAAAAGAGGGAAGAGGATGCCAAAGAACTCAGTTTTCCAAGCATTAAGGAATACCTGCTGGGATCTAAGGGAGGTGTTCCCTCCCTAGGGGAACAATGAAAATCATAACTTGGAACGTTAGGGGCTTAAATGCCCCTAACAAGCGACGTTGGATCAAGCGTCACCTTGAACTCTTGAATGTTGACATTGTAATGTTGCAAGAAACAAAGCTTAAAGGAAAGGAAGTTGATACCTTCATCGTTCCGAATAGAAGGTTGGAAGGGGTCTGGTCGTACTCAGTTGGTAGTATTGGTGGTCTTATGCTCTTTTGGAATCCTGCAAAGGTGGTTGTTATTGAGTGCAAGCTGCACTAGAATTTCACCAGATGTAAGGTAAGGTCAATTTCTCTCTATATAATGTATATGGGCCAGCTAGAACAGAGGACAATGCCAGACTATGGGACTCGTTTACAACTAAGTTAAGGGGTATGCCAAATATGTATTATCTATTTGGTGGGCACTTCAATGCCATAACTGCCCTTAGTGAGAAATCTGGTGGTCTCACGAATGAGCCAACTTCAATGAAAGACTTGAAAAACTTCATATCGAATGGGGAATTGATTGATGTCCAAACCACCAAAGGTCGGTTTGCTTGGAACAATAGGAGACTTGCCTTTGCCAATATTGTTAAACATCTAGACTGTTTTCTCCTTTTTGCTAACTGGTTGGGCTCTAACTTTGTGTGGGAGGTGGAGGTTTTACCTTACTCTGGCTTTGATCATTGCCTTGTCACAATATCCATTCAGTTTGACAAAAGGCCTTCAAGAAGCAACTTTAAATTTGAAAAAATGTGGCTTCACAATGAGAATTTGTTGCCCTCTATAGCAAATTGGTGGAAGTCCACCAACCCGGTTCATGGCACAAAAAGCTATAGATTTATGGCTAAGCTGGGTTGGATCAAGGAAATTTTGAAAGTTCAGAACAGGACTATCTTTGGGGATATTTTCAATGAGAAGCTTCACCTGGAGGAAGAACTAGAAAGCCTGAATCAAAAAATACTGGCCCATGGCATGTCAAACACAGAATTTTTGGAAGAGAAAAGGTTGATGGCGACTCTCAATGAAACATTAGCTAGAGAGGAATTTTTTTGAAAATGAAAATCAAGAGAACTGTGGCTAAAAGAAGGTGATTCGAACACTAGTTTCTTCCATAACACAACCAAACTGAATAGGGTGAGGAATCGTATTGATACCATAACAAGCTCTGATGGCACTACATTATCAAAGGAAGAAGATATTCAAATGGAAGGTGTGCGGTTCTTTCAGAATCTTCTTGCTCTGTTGGATGATCTAGACCTCGTGGATATAAAATAGGTTCTTCGTGTAATTCCAAAAGTTGTTACCCAAGTGATGAATGAACACCTCATGGCTCCTTTCTCTAAGGATGAAGTCAAGAAGGCGGCCTTTGAACTCCATCAGGAAAAATCCCCGAGTCCAGATGGGTTCCCGACCCTTTTTTACCAAAAACATTGGGATTTCCTTGGGGATGAGGTCTGGGAGGTGGTGGAGGACTATAGGCTAAAAAGGAGGATGCTGAAGCAAATCAATAGCACTAACATAGTGCTAATAAGGAAAAAGGAGGATGCTTTGTCTTTTGCTGATTTCCGCCCGATTTCCCTTTGTAATACCCTCCATAAGATCATCTCCAAATCGATGTCAAATAGGCTGAAATTCATTATGGGGGACATCGTTTCGGATGAGCAGTCAGGCTTTATCCCTGGAAGGGAAATCGTGGAGGGGATTGTTATAGCCAACGAAATCATTCACTCAATCCAAACAGGCAGCCAAAATGCAATACTCCTTTAACTCGATATCAACAAAGCTTATGATCGGGTAAGTTGGCGCTTCTTGTTAAAAATTCTTGAAGCCTTTGGATTTAGCAACAACTGACTTGAATGGTTATTTGGTTGTATATCAATTGTACATACTCGGTTACCGTTAACAATAGCCCCTACTGTTTTTTTGGTTGCTCACGTGGCCTAAGACAGGGGGACCCCTTGTCACCCTCTCTCTTCATTATGATGGTTGATGCCTTAAGCCGTTTGATTCGTGACAGTAAATTGAGTGGTTCATGGAGGGCTTTAAGTGTTGCAGAGAACATGGAACATCTAACGCATCAGCAATTTACTGATGACACTATGCTATATTGGGAAGCTAACATGAGGGAGGCAAGACATATCAAGTTCATTTGGATCTCTTCTTGGCTAAATTTGGGCAAAAAATCAACAATGAAAAATCGGCCATCTTTTTTAACACCAACAGACAGTCACAACGTAGAATTACTTCTCTGTTGGGTTTCAACATATGCCAGCTCCCATGCAAATACTTAGGGGTTCCTATATTCCAAGGGGCCACCAAAACTAAACACTGGTTGCACGTAATTGAAGCCTGCCGGAAGAAAGCCTCAAGTTGGAAAGGGAAGTGGCTCACCTTACCTGGTTGAATTACGATGATCAAATCCGTGCTCATTGCTATCCCAATCTACACAATGTCATGCTTGAAGTTAACTAACTCCGCTGAGCAGAAATTAAATAAAACTTTGAAACATTTTTGTGGGACGGCCCAAACAATGCTCATAAACTTCCTCTATTGAATTGGGATATTATTAGGGAAGACAAAATCAATGGTGGTGTCGTAGTTAAAAATTTGGACCTTCAAAACAGGGCGTTGGGTGCTAAGCTCATCTAGAAATCATACTCTAAGCCCAACTCTTTGTGGGGCAGGGCCTAAGAAGGAAATATTTGGATTGCGAGGACTCGGCGTGCATTCTCACCATTGCTAACTCTTGCCCCGGCTCCCATATTTAGAGGTTCACGTGGGAATGCTGACCCGTGATTATAGAGCATATAACTTGGCAAGTTGGCGACGATAGAATTGCTAAATTTTGGTGCGACTCATGGAACGGACACCAACCTTTAGCAAAAATGGAGAAATTTGTTAGAATTAATCAGGTTGTGGCTGCCTTCGGTGAACTATGTGTCGCAGATATGTTGCATATGCTCCCTAGTGGGACTGTTGAGTGGCGCTGGATTTTGATCGATGAATTACAATTAGGTACTGAGCTAAAGAGCAATCTAAAAGAGGAATTGAGTTAGAGAAAAAAAATTAAATTCAAAGCCAGATAGGATAGTATGGTGTAGTGCAAAATCTGGTCATTATTCGGTCAATCTAGGCTACAAAATTTTGAATTTTCAGAGAGAATCGAAGAATTGGTTGGTGAGGCTGTGTTGGGACAAAGTTGTTCTCCCAAAAGCCAAAGCTTTCTCCTGGTTAACCATGCACAAGTGAATCCTTACTGGGGACTGACTTCACTTGGTGGGGATCCACGGTCCTCATCAGTGCCCCCTATGCAAATCAAATTCTAAAAGTGTTGATCACCTCCTTTTGGACTCTGTGGTCACCTCTAAATGTTGGGATTCGCTGTTCGCCAAGCTGGACTGGAATTGTGCTAGGTCGAAGGACCTGTATGCCCACCTATGCAATTGGCCAAAGTCAAGACCCGAGTCTCTACGAGGTGATCTAGGTTGTCGCCCCATCCATTCTTCTATGGCAGCTATGGAGGGAACATAATCAAAGGATTTTCCATTTGCTTGAGAAAGGGGTAGAGCATCTATGTGCAATCATCGAAGACGGCATAACTGAAGTCCTCAACTCCCGCACCTTAAATACAAAGTGTCGTACATTTTCTAGCTAGGATGGCGCTCTAATGAAAAACTGGAATGGCATCAAAGTTCCAAAACATTTCCTAAATCCCACTCCCCAAAAGGAGTTGAAGAGGCATATGGCCAAGTGGGCCTATCTGCCTAGTGGAAGACTAAAACTTAACTTCGATAGCGCCTCCAAAAGGAATCCGGGCAGGTTTGGCATTGGGTGTATCATTAGAGATTCGAATGAGGCATTTGTTTGGAGCATCTCCAAAAAGATTGGTGACAGAACGAACAACGAAGCCGAACTCGCTGCCTTGGACACGAGGTTGCAACTTTGCCTCCCTAATGGATACTTTTCATTGGAGATTGAAGGTGACTCGTTGTTTTGTGTAAACGCCATAAAGTCCAAAAGCATCAACACTTGGCACCTTAGCAACTAGGTGGACTCCATATGGTCAAAGTTAGTTATGTTGGATTTCTTTTCCATCAAGCATGTTTATCGGGAAGAAAATAAATGTGTGGACTTCCTTGCTAATGCTGCCATTGATAGCTCTATTCTAGAAGTTTTGTCCAGCTCATCTGAGACTTGGCATGGTTTTCCCACACTCGTTCTCACCTCTACAATATCCCAATCTGCTTAGCTCCTCTCTTTGGATTGCTCACCATTACAAGGAATCTGCTTTCCTTGGCTCTAGTTGTCCCTTGCACTGAGTTGTCACCTTGACAAGTCACAAATGGCTGCTTATGGCGATCTTTCTTCAACTCTAGTGTGTAATCTTTTGTTTAATCAACTGTGATATCCCGAGGTTCGCATAGCTTTTGGCTCAGTAAGCTCTTGTGCGGTGTTGTGAAAAAAACAGGGTGGTGCAGGAGGTTGTTGGTGGCCCCTTGGAGGATGCTATGGAGGTGGCTTTTCCTAAGGAAGCTGGGGATGCTTCGCTAAGTCGTCTCTCCACTGATATTGTCGATGCCAGGGTGGCTTTCCAGTAGATCTTTGGAAGCTAATGATAGGTCAGGGGGCATATTCTCGATGGCGTAGGTCTAGAAAGGTTGTGACGAATGTTGTGCAGGGGTTGGACTACCAAACTTACGATGCCTCCTTTGTCCATCACTTGGTCGGTCTGGAGGTTCGAGACATGGTCCATTACGAGCTCTCATCAATTTTGGTTTGTCTCTAAGCTACAGTGGTGTCCTCTCTGCCACTCCGATGGATTGGGCCTTTGAATTTGTAAAAGGGATAATGCATGTTATGCATGATGTATTGTAATCTTCAGCCCCCTTCGGCAGCACTTGCTGATCCAAAAAAACTACTTTTAAACAATCCATGCAACCTAAACACTTTTTTAAAGAATAAATCTACCACCTAATGTGCTTTGAATTCAAAAGAAATGGCAAAGAAGTGTGCATACTTAGTTAACCTATCCACAATAACATAAATGCAATCCTTTCCATATACTTTAGGGAGGTGTGTGATGAAATCCATGGATATGCTTTCCCACTTCTAATTTGAGATAGGTAACTACTAAAGCAAACTTGCTAGAAAAATGAAAATCATGAAAAAATTCCAATCCACTATTTTTGTGGTAAAAGATCATTGACCTGAGTTTCTCTTAAAATGGTGAAATGGAAAACCCCAAATGTGGCAATTTATCATAATTGAATTGAATTTTTGCTTCTATGTCAAATGTTGAGGTATAATGTCCCCTATTTTAGATATTCCTAGATTTTTCCCTAAAACCCCAATTTCAATCAAAATAAGAAATGTAAAACATTTAAGATTATAAATTTGCCAATTGAAATGCCCTTTATAAGATATAAATCCTAGTTTAGGTCCTACAACAATGTTAGTTTCCAACATAATCCATGCGGACAACTATTATCCATGAGTTAGAAATCGATAGTATTAATAATCATCCTAACATATTCCTATAATAACCATATTAGGAATTTGATAGAAACCTTGCAAACCGCAGTCTCAAGGATAGTTATCCTTGTACGACGAGAGCATGGAAGGTGGGTCGCCCTTCCATCCCTTAACCTTGGAGGTTGGTCGTCCTCCTTGATCAAGCCCAAGAGCACTAATAAGCCTCCTAGCCCATGAGGCCTAACCCCCTATGGGTGGCGTGCTTGATAAGAGCATGAAGACTACATCCCTCCCACCAAGCCTGGGAGGACACATATGCTTCTCGACCCACAAGGCTTAACCCCCTACAGGTGGCATACTTAATGGTGGGTATGTCGAGCCTTCACCTCTCATTAACTCAAAAGGTTGATCGGCCTTCCTATTTTGCAATCATTTCTACTTAATTCAAAATAGATTATTCTACGAATCTATTATCTATATTCATAATAAAGGAAGAATCATGATTACTTAAAGGGATCAATAATTGCTACAAGCATCATTATTGCATGAATTAGTAATATATATATATATATGGGCCCCAACGATCTCGAGATGGTTTCCCTAAGATGCAAGGTTCGTACCCGCAAGCCCCGAACCCGGATTGGGTACGCAACCAGTCCGAGTTCGTCTACAGGTACGTGTTGGGTGCGCACAAGGTGCGCACCCAGCACTATGGGTTCGCCAGGGTGCACACACTCGTGCACCCATGCCGAACCCACAGTGTTGGGCGTGCACCCTGTGCGCACCTAGCACGAACCCGGGAAAACCCATGGGCCAAGTCAAAAAAAGTGGGCCCAAACTTGATTAAAAAACCTTTCTTTTTTTTCCTCCTAACCCTAAAACGGCCCAATACGAGGCCTTCAAACACACATACATTTCATTTTTACTTCTCATTTTGCTCTCACCATATTTTCTCTCCATCTTGGCATTTTGAAGAGAGGCGATTGTATTCGAAGGAGATTGATTGTGGAGAGCCAAATAGCTTCCACAAAGGAGATTTAAGTGTTTAAGGTATGCATTTAAACCCTATTCTTTAGTCTTTTGATGAATTTTTTCAATTTTTTGATGGATTTTTTCAAGTTTGTGAATAAGTTTTTCAAGTATGTTTTTTTTTTTCATTTTTTTTATAGATTGCAACAATGGCTAGTAGTCAAAGTTCAGTGGGTGGTGAGGGAAGTCAAAAACAAAATTGATAAAGGATCTCCTTTATGGAGACATACCACAAGAATTTCACAACTTCCTGGAGGTGGGGGATTTGTTTGGAAGTGTAATTTTTGCAATGCACAATATAATAGCTCCTATTACCGAGTGAAACTTCATTTTATGGGCCCTGGTGGTAAAGGGATTAATATGTGTGAGGGCCCAGATAAGAAGGACTTGCCTGTTGTACAAATAGTAGGATTTATAAAAGAAAAGAAGATGCTGACAAATTGATTGCAAAAGGAAAACAAAGTGGTTATAGTTCCAGAAAGAAAAAAACAATGACATTACCCTCTCAGACAGTTACGGCCTCCAAACATCCCTTCTTGCCTATGCCCTCTACGGAAGATGAAGATGAAGATTACTTATTTGAATATTTTTCAACTATCAATTGGCACTTAATATTTATCTTTGGCATTTGGCATTGATCAATGATCAAGTATCATACTATGAAATGATTTAGTTTTACAATTCTATATATTTCTCTTATTTTTTTGTATTTATAATACAATATATATATATATATATATATACACACACGTACCCATATGTACCCAAACCCCTAAAAAAAAATTCACGTACCCACGTACCGGGTTCTTGTACCCGCACCTATCCCCGAACCCGAACCGGTAACTTAGGTTTCCCCTTGCGCCTGGAATCAGAGCTGTTGGAGATCCCAATCTACGATCAAGGGAGGGGTTGCAAAACCCTTCACCACCGTTCTCGTTTTTGATCCTCCAGTGATTCGTGTGGTTTGGGGGGAGGAACCCCCCAAAGCTGGTAAGAGATTGGTCCCAATCCCACTGACCTATATTCCTTTGGGACTGACCATATATTCCTTTGGTAGGACGGCAAGTTACCCCCGACTACAAGTTGCCAACAATAATAGATTTGACGGATATTACTAATTAAATTTAAAAATTACAATAGTCTTCTTTTAGAAATAATACTTATTCCAATTAGGATTTGTAATATTTCCAATTCTTATTTCTCTTTGTCCAATCTGCTTCCTTGATCCCAATCAATTCCCATCCACTTGATGCCTCTCACAAATGATTTGTTCTCTGTTTAATATCTTCAATCTGAGGGAGTCACATTTCTTCATCAAACCATTTCATTACCAAGAGTTACACCCCTTCATAATGAAGCACTGCCTTCAACTCTTGATTTATTATTATTACTTTTTTAATTATTTGCCTTGCTGCGAATCACATCCTTTAAAATCTTAACTGATCCTTATTAGATTCTTTGTTTACCATTTATTGCATTCACCTAGGAATTAAGGCAGTGATTGGGGCTGTCATAAGGTCACGATCTCCTTATTTGGCAGGGACACAACATGAGGTGGAATTGTTGCAAATAGGTGGACAACCTTTGATGACAGTGATTCAGATGATTCTAAATACACCAAATAATACTGAAAGAATCTTCTAAGTTCAGAAAAGGTTCTCCTCAAGAACTAAAGGGAATTAAAGAGTCATCCTTCATGGGGTAATGTGTCCTCCTTGCAAGTAGAGATTAACAATCCAAAAAGGACAAATAGCTTGGAAAGTGAAATAAACTGTTGGAGTGGGGATAGTTTATTTTAGAGTTCAAAACTTTCAATATGCAGTGGAAAGCTTAAATCATGAATTAGTATTCATTGTTTTAAGGAAATCTAAAGATCTGTTCAATGAACTTCCCAAGGGCAAATTGCACTCCAAGAAGGACCAAAAACTGAAAATAAAATACATGGAAAATATGGAAATTGTATACTTTTGGAAATTTTCAGAATTCTATCTAGCATTGCCACCTAAATGTCCCAAACTGCTCCCCAGATCACTGCACGGTAGCCAATAACAATGACGCAGCCTAACAATGACTATGGCACACATGCTGGTTAACATAACCTGATAACAGGACTGTCATGGGCAGTCCTACTACAGTACTGACAGTTTTCATTTAAATTTTGAAATTGCCAAATTCTCGGTTACTTGCAAAGCCTGTTTGTTTCTTCAAATCTTATATGGATCAATTTGTTCCATGAGACAAATATTCTTCAAATTTGTCATAGAGATTTTGCATGGAGAGTTGCAAATGAGTCACAACTTCAATTGAGCTTATCCAGCCTTGTCTAGACAGTTGATTGGTGATTGGATAGTCCTGACAATTATTATACATCATATTATGAAATAGGAAACGGCTCCTACTTCCACACACAAGCCTTGATATTGCAGAACTAATTTTATAATCTAGCTAATCATAAAAAGGCATCTAACAAAGTATACTAAAGGATACTGGAAAAGACAAGGAAATAACATTTGTACCTCAGACTGGAGACCTCCCCAACCCCCCAAATCCATTCCTGTGCCATTTGAAATAAGACTTCCTGATGCCAAAGGACTGCCATGCTCTAGCCTATCATTGCCCCCAAAACCCTGGTTGGAAACCACACCAGATGCCTGTAGAATTTCTGTCACAAAGCAAATGTGCTATAATATAAGCAAGCAAGATTCCTTTGCCAAAGAGGACACATTACAGTGTACAGTAAGACACTTTTACAAAACCTTGTCATTTTGTCTTTAAGAAATGTTTAACCTGGATTCATGATAAAACTATGGTCAAATACTGCACTACGAATGACAAAGATACTTGTCAGATCAAACTAGTTATGCATAAAAAATACTTTTGAAGAAGCAAGAATGTCCATGAACTACTTTTGTGTGGTTTATATAGGTTGTAAGAATATTAAAAGACTCAAGAAAAAATTGCATGCTAAAGTTCAAAGAAAAATGCATTGCCAATCACTTATCTCCAAAATAAATCAATTACAGATTTAAAACATCTTGTATTACATAATTATATAGTATCAAAATTAATCTCTCAGTCAAGACTGAATTCCTACCAACTTTGGAGATCCAAAATGGATCATTTTAATTCAAAACGAAAGATGGAAGACTTATTCATACTCCAAACCATTAGTTATTGTTTTAAAAGACTGCATACATGACTTCTTAGAAGTGTATTTCAATGACTGGATTGTGTTCAGTCTACTAAGGGAACATATTTCTAAGTTACACTTTATGTCTGAGCAATGTAGAGTATTGTACAATGCATTGAATTTTAAGAAATGTGAATTTTTCATTCCAATCGATAATCTGTTAGGGGATGTCATGTGCTATTAGGCGATTTTGGTAGATCAAGCTAAGTTGCTACTATTTTGGATTCTCCAATGTCCACTCAAGCATTTTGAGGTGAAGGCCTTTTTAAAACATATAGGGTATTACAAAAATTTCACTCAAAATTATGTTGAAATAGTCATGCCAATGGAGGAGATGTTAAAAAAGGATCACCAATTCATCTGTAATAAGAGTTTTGGAAGGCTTCTAAATTTTGTTAAGAACCCGCTTCCAACTATGCCTATATTGTTTACCTGGATTTGAAGTTGTTTCAAACTTTCATGTGCATGTCGATAGATCTGATATTGCTATTTGAGTAGATATTATCTCTCAACCTAGTGACAAAAATATCAACCATCCAATTTGTTTTGGTAGACATAAATTGTCTGATGCTGAAAATAATTATTCTACCATTGGAAATAAAGCATTAGCCATAGTGTATGCACATCAAAATTAATGAAGCTATTTGTTAGCAACTCTCTTCAAGTTCTGCATAGATCAATTGAGGCAGAAAAGAAACTATAATTGGGTAGTAGGATGATGGATTATGTTATTCCATGAGTTTCAATTTCCAATACAGGGGAAACTGAAAGAACATGTGGGACCAGACCATTTCGAAAGGATTCACTCAGAAGAATGTAGAGAGATCTGGAATGGGTTTTTAGGTGTGCATATGTTTACAATTGAGGAAAGCCAAGCAGCTAAAAGAGATTATGTGGCTTATGTCAACTGGAGAAGGACCAGCACATGACACCACCAAGAAAAAGTAAAAACTCATTGCACAAGTGTTGCCTTAGCAGTTGATAGGGGGTTATACTACAAGTTGTGGAAAATAATGAAGTTCTGCAGAATGTTCTGCAACATGCATGAAAGTTTCTACCTCATGAGAAACATGAAACTTGGAAGTATTGTTAGTCAACAGATTGCAAACAACCAACCAATATGGAAGACTCTATAAGCAGGTTTGTGGTAGTCTACACTATTTAAGGATGTGCATAGATTTGCGAAGGTGTGTGACAACAATCAGCACACAAGAATTAATGCAACAAAATGAGATGCTACTTGTTCAAGTTGTTGCTCAAGGAACTTTTAACAAAAGAGGCATAGATTTTTCTGGCCCATTCAACCATGCCTCTCCCCAATCTAGAAGGAAAAAAGCACAGTACATTATTGTTGCTATTACTTATTTTAGAAAGTGTGTTGAAGCTACTATTATGTGAATTACCATTATGTAGGAACTTGTAAAGTTCTTGTACAAACATGCTGATGAGGGTTGTTGTAGTCCTCATCATTTAATTATCAATCCAAGGTGGTGTCCATGGCTATATGCAAGAGGGAAGAGAGGTAACTTGCATGACAGTCTCTTCTACAATGGCAAGCATCTACCATACTTTCAAAATCAAATCAAATATCTACTCCATCACACGCTTGCAAAAAAGAAAATCTACTCTACAACACACATGCGGAAATCAAAGTTACTGTGCAGCACACTTGCATAAATCAAATCTACTCTCAAAATTCTGGACATACAATGCTTGTTGGAATCAAATTTACTCTAAGAATTCTGGAAATACAATACTGGAAAGTAAACTAACAACTAACCTACTTCCTCAGGTTAAACAAGCTCTTAATTCCTCCCAACCCCCTGTCCCCCCTTTTGATCCACTATCTACAATGTATTTATATAATACTTACTCCTAATCTACTCAATCATATTAGAACTATAGTAAGTTCCTAGTTTAATGCTCATATCTGTAATGGCACTTGTAATGCCTTTTTTTAAGGCTTTAGTTTCGTTTAGTTTGCCTATAATCACATCTCCATGATTATAGCCTCTTTGTTTGCTTTTGTATCTTTCAATTCATTGTTTGTTAACTCTTTCAGTTATGTTCCATTATCTCCCTAATTTGTAGGGTATGTAAATCTTATAAGAGCAAGGCTCTTCTTTATCAATAATCAATCTGATAATTTACCAACACGGTATCAGAGCTCATGTACGAGCCTGGTTAGCTGAGTTACATCTGTTGAAAATTTCGAGGGTTTCATTTGCTAAGATTTTCGAAGGTATTTTTTTTGCAGAAGAGAAATCACGTTCAAAGCTTGCATCTTCAGATCATGTGAGTTTTTCTTGAAGAAAATCGCACCTGTTTTTGAAGATTTTCGTGGATTTCTTCTTTCTTCATATTGTGCATTTCTGTGAAGAAATCGTGGCAAATTTTTGAAGTAGAAAATTCGTGGGATCTCAGAAGAAGAATCGCATCGTCGTTTTTATTATCGTGCCCTTTTTTCGAAGTTTTTTCACGGGTTTTCTTCAGTTCGTGCGTGCACACGGGTTCTTGGCTTTTCATGCATTATTCTGGAGATTTTTTGCTCTGATTTTCGTGGGTTTTTGTCAACAAGATCTGTTCTTTTAGAGCCGCGACCTGAGATTTTATTCACGTTTCTGCTGGGCACGACCTTCATCTTTTTCCACCCGTGTTTTTAAGAAGTTTAAAGATGCAATTTTATGTATGTTTATGGCCACACGTGACTTCTCTGAAAGACGCGATTTGAAGGTATTGTGGTCGCGTTTTCTGATTGTTTTGAGCTCATGTTTTCTCTGCAACCAGACAACCTCTTACTTTATCTTTGGGCACGCGATTTGAGCACGATTTTGGCTCTTTTGTGCCCGCGAGGGTTTTCTGAAGGCTACAAGTGATGTTTCTAGAAGTTTCTAAGGGTATTTGCTCTTTTTCCGTGATTTTTAAGAAATAATTTATACAACAGCTAGGGTTTTTGTTGGTGTTGCATCTAGGGTTTTGCAGATATCTTCTTTGTCTAAAGCCAAAATCTTTTTCTGAGTACAGTATTTTTCTGGGTTTTTGACAATTTTCTAGGAAAATAAAAAATTGCAAAGAGTTTTCAGGAAAAAAATTTCTTCAAAAATTTACACAAAGTTACCTCGTTTTTCGTGCTTTGGAAAACGGGAGGGATGGCGTCTTTGTCCAATATTATGTTGGAAAGTTCGCAGAGGTTCAATGGAAAGAACTACAACACGTGGAAGTAGAGGATGCTTACCATCTTTGAGTAACGGTGTCTAGATGCGCTTGTTCTTGGTACAGATGTTCGCCCCACTGCTGCTGGGAAGGATTAGGACAAGTATGATGGAAGTAATAGGGAGGCAGTCATGCTTCTTAAATTATCTATCGCCGATGACATGTTACCAGAAATACCTTCTGGTAAATCAGCTACGGAGATCTGGAAGCACTTGAAAGATCTTCATGAGATCTCAGACAAGGGAAGGGCTTTCTTTCTAAAGAATATGGTCTTTTCTATTATGATGGATGACCAAGTGTCTTTGTAGGAGCACTTGATGAAAGCAAAAAATATTCGCGATCAATTGGAGGGCATTGGTCGTAAGGTAGAAGAGGAGGATATGGTGGTAATCACTTTGAAAAGTTTGCCACGTTCCTATGAGCACTTCATCGAAATGCTCAACATTACATCCACTAGTGTTGACTTGAAGTTTGATGAGATGTGCAACAAGCTTTTGTAGCAGGATCGGTGGAAGAAGCAATTTGGGAGCAGCAGTAAGTCTCCTACTGTTGAAGAAGCATTTACTGCCAAGGATTTTGGCAAAGGCAAGTCCACTCAGCAGAAAGGACAAGGCGATTCGAAGGAGGGCTCCAAGAAGTCTTTTACTTGCCATTACTGTGGGAAGATTGGTCATATACAAAGGTATTGCAGAAAGCGGTTGGCTGATGAGAAGTCCAACCAGGAAGCATTTCAGCAAAGTGCTCACGTAGCGGAGCAGATTGAGCAGAAGCAGAAGGAGTCTGCACACTTTGCATTTTGATGACCAACACAATATGGGTAGACTTAGTTTTTCTTTAGTTGAAAGATTGAGCATTAAGGGAGGGTATTAGAACTATAGTAAGTTCCTAGTTTAATGCTCATATTTGTAATGGCACTTGTCTTGCCTTTTTTTAATGCTTTAGTTTCATTTAGTTTGCCTATAATCACGTCTCTGTGATTATAGCCTCTTTGTTTGCTTTTGTATCTTTCAGTTCATTGTTTGTTAACTCTTTCAGTTACGTTCCGTTATCTCCCTAATTTGTAGGGTATGTATATCTTATAAGAGCAAGGCTCTTCTTTATCAATAATCAATCTGATAATTTACCAGCAAATCAATCCACCAACAATGTGGATCTGATATCCTATTATTGGGGAGATGTTTATCCAAACTCCCAACAAACTACAAATGTTTCCTTTAATCTCGCCTACCTTTTACATCAATAAAAATTTGACATGGGTTATTTAATAATTTGTTCACTTGCATTATAGCATCTTACACATACTCATGGAGAAATAGTAGAAGCTAGGAAGCAATTTAGATCACATTGAGTACTAAAAACAAACCAAACATCTACTTTACATTTTACCTTAAACAAGCTAAAGATCTTTCAAACCTTACTCAAATCCACTTCAAAACTGATTTATTAAGAAGGAAGAGATTATTTTATTTGGCTAAAGATGAGATAGTTTATGGTCTCATCACATGCTATCACAGATTCAGTCTCCTCAAAAGAATGACTTGCAATCAAGGTAACCACTTGGAGAAAAAAAAAAAATGAGGCTTAAACAAAAGATTTTCACAAGTGAATCGACAAGTTGAAGGATTTAACCCAAGAATTGAAAAGGGTCTCCCAACGTGTAAACCAAAAAAATACATACAAGACCCAAAAAATTGCGAACTCATTGTTAGAAATAATAGAGATCACATCGCTTGCGTTGTTTGATTCATTAGTTCTTCCTTGATTGAAAGTTGCTTACGAAAAGAAAAGAAAAAGAATTCATCCATCTGCTGGTTATTAGATTAAATTAGTGAAAGATGTTCATTTTCAGCAATGGCTTCAATCCTAGATTAATTGCATGTCATAAAATCAAACATAGACACAAAAACACTCATCTTGATTAAGTTTGTGCTCTTAAGGGTAAAAGTGGGTTTTTAACAGGGCCCAAACCCCTTCACAATGGGCACCAAAAAAGCAAAAATGACCCATCAGAAAACATACGAGAAACTGAACTCCACGAGGGATAGAGTTCAATAGCAAAAAGCTCAAAGACCACAAACCAGGAGCACATGGACAGCAGCAGCTGGCTACATAGAAAACAATTCTTTAAATCCACTAACAACTTCCCACTTCTCACAAAGGAACCCCAAATGGTCCTGAAAGACCTCATTATCCAAGTCTACAACCTTTTTCTCTTCTTGCAGTTGTTGGGATCTTGTCTTTTTACTAGAGCCCTCGACTTCAACCAAATTCTTCCTCTTCAGGAAACTTTCATGGAGCATTGATATGCTAGGGCCTACTTAACTGGATCATCTTGTTCAAGGAAGGCAACAAAGCATCCTGTTTTTTTTTCCACTTGCATCATCCTCTCTTTAAGTTAATTTATTTTAGCAAGCATTAGGCTAAAGTTCCCAGTTTTTTCCCATTCCAATTCAGAGAATTCAACACTAATATCAGCTTCAAGTGACTCCCCATTGACCTATCTGTGTAGGATGGCCATTCTTTTCTTCATTTTTTCATTTTCATTTTGGAACCATTTAAATATGGTGTGTTGTAGGTTGAAGTTGTCTTCCAAAGATTTAATCTTAGATTCAATCCCCTCACAATTTAAACAACTATTGCAATCAACAGCCCTGTCATTAGAACAATTATCCAACCTCTTCCCCTGTTTAACACACTCCTTGAACTTGTTATCAATCGCATCAAAAGAGGTGGCTTATCCAGTCCTAGAGGGTCCCTCTACCACAATGGTTTTATCTTTATTCTTGGCAATGGATACCACCACACTCTCAAGGGGTCATCAACAGAATTAACCAAATTGGCAAAATTAGGAGAGCCAAGAGACCCACCAAGACTGGCCCTAGTAGCAAGTCTAGAAATAGTAGAATTGGAAGCCTGAATTTTGATGGTGACAAAATTAGGAAAAGATAGAACTTTACCTTTTGCAGGGGTCAAGGAGCACCTATTATAGCAAGGGTCTTTTTCTACCATCACCACCTTGGGATCAACCTTGGGAATGGCAACATTAGATTTCTCAAACTAATAAAAGCAAAAGATAAGCCCTTGGTGGAAGGAGAGATCAATTTTGTCCAATAGAGCATTGACAACAAACTGCTCAATGGTCATGAGTAAGTAGAAAGAAAAACTAACTAGCCACATGTGTCTGAGATGGTTTAGAAGACAAAAATGAAAGGGGAAGACACATTTGTAGCATCCTTCCACTGAAATGTTTAATCAGGTAGAAACTTCCCTCATCTCAAGGAGCTAGTAAGATATCATGTAGATAACCTGTCTGATATCTGATCATCTTTTCCTTTCCTTTGAGGAAAGCATCAATATGCTCTTTCCTCTTGGATTTACTTGCTTTATGAGCCTTCAATCCCTTCATGGATAAATCATTAGTACCAGCAATGCCTTCCTCAGTGGCATCAAAACTTAAACCATTTGGCATCAGTCAAGTTGTGTGTGAGTCTAGTGTGTACTAAGTCCAAGAGTTATCAAATATTAGAGTATGCTCTTCTCTTGCACTTGGAGGTGATCTGGAGAATCAAAAATAATATTTGATAATAATTTGTGTAATAATGTATCTTTTAGTAATACATAGAAGTTGTATCCATTTGATCGTTTTCCTTAGCCACTATTTCTGCCCACTTCTACCTAGCTGTGTAACCTCCTAATAAACCTCTGTTAGCAAATTCCTATTGTTTGCCCAAAAGATTTTGAAGTTCTCCTATGATCCAACTTTGTCCTGTGGTCCCAAAAAAGAGCTACTATTGCTGCTAAAATTAATACCCCTACGAAAATTCACCTGTAGCCAAGATTCTAGTAGGCATATTATGTGATTCTTGTTATATTATCAATGCCAATTAAGTTATCTTTTATGTCAAATTGCCAAGTTGTCAAGTGTTGGTCCACTTTTGTCAAGCTAACAATGTTTGCAGGTTGCTCAACAAAGGGGAGACAACGAATAATGATAATCAAGCTATTGGATGGTTAACATTGAAGAAGAATGGATGGAATGTCAAAGATGTGAACCTAAATGCAAGAACTGTGGATATCAAATGAAACTCCTCTAACACCCTTTCCAAATAGCATATTTGTGTAAGGTGAATCAAGAAAGGAAAAACATTAAATAGTCAAAGATAAACATAGGTCTGATTGCCAATTTCAAAGTGGAAAAACCATCCAAAAGTTGCACTCCAAATGGCCAAGTGGTTAGAAATCCACAACAAGAACAAAGGGACATGAAGACTAAGTGAAATTCGCATCTATTTAGTGGCAACACCAATGAGAACTGGAGGCTGAACTCACAATAGAGTACAAAAAGCGCGATCAGCGTTGAAAGGTTTAAAGTGTTAAGTGGAAGTCGCACTTGCTTGACGGCAATGACACCCTAAAAGGGTGATTGTGCTAGCAATTAGTCCACAAAAGTGTGCCAAATAAAACATAAGTTGTTTTTGCACTAGCAATGCCAATGAAAAGTAGCTAGGTAATGAATAAGACGCAACCAAGGTGGCTAGGCAAGTGAAAATCAGTTTAATGAAGAAATCATACTTTTGGCATGGTAATGCCACTCTGAAGGCACAATTCAATTGGCAATGAATGTTAGAAAGTGCAATAGTTAAAACACTCAAGTCAAGTCATCCTTTCGCAATGGAAATGCCACTCTAAAAGGGCAAAATGGTGGTGATGGTGGCAAAAAGATGTAACTAGATGAAAAAAAAATTTAAAACATAAGTTAAAATCACATATTTCCTATGATAATGCCACTAAAGAAAAGCGACTAAGGTGGCAATGGTGACGATAAAACATGACTAGGTGATTATGTCATCTAAAAACAACATCAATGCCAAAGTTGAAGATTTACAAGCAAAACTGACTAATCATAAACAGCCCTTGACCAAGGTGACTTGATCAAGGGGAAAGTTAGTGTTTTAAAGCAACAAAACAGCACATCTCAATTGGTAGTTGTATCAAGCCTAAACATTTTCCCAATTTCAAGTTTGAGACTTTTCAAGATTCTCTTATTAGTACTTTAAAACAATGATGTAATGAGGGGGGAATGTTGGCATATTCATCATTGACCACCCGTGCATCTAGTTTGTTATAGCTTGTTATAGTTTGTTACTATTTATTAGTAACATATGGTTCTATTTGTTATTTTGTTGAAACAATGAATGCACGGTTATTCATTTCTTCCATGTATAAATCTACCTCATAATGCAAATCAAAGTAATATTTTCATGTGCTCTTTGGAATGCATATTCACTGCCTAAAAAGTCTGATAGTATTGGTTTAGAGTTACACAAATGGCTAGGTTGTCATGGTTGTCACCTCGTATCCAAAGCAGATTTAATCAGATAATAATCCTCTTTTTGAAGCCATTGCATCAAATTGAGACCAAGATATCTCTCTCAATCAAATGTTTAGAAGTTTTTCCTTGTTATGCCTGTTGAGCATTTTTTCGTTATGAAGCTTGAAATTTTTGAAAACCATCTTTTGATTTAAAAGAAATGGACTTTTGATTATGAAAATACATGTGTAGAAGAATGAAACAAAAACTAAAATACATATTTGAGAATTGAAAAAAATAATAAGGAAGAAGGGCATGAGAATTGAGAGGGAGGTTATTCTTGAGTAATGAGAAGTTAAGATTGTAGAGGAGTGGCTCAAAACTGCCGCCACACTTTCCCAAATCTCTCCCTGAAAATCTCACAACACTCCAAGTTCGAGTGGAGGAAGAGGAGAGTAATTTGCATGAGTCGTCGTGGCAGAGAAGGAGGAAATAAAGGGGGCATAGAATTGCTATCAAAAGGACAATGCAAAGGAAGACAAGACACCATTACTTTAGTTTTGTTTTGGCAGGTGAAAGGGCGAATTGTAGAGAGGAGTGAAGAAAAGAAACAAAAAAAAGGAAAACATTCCAGGTTAGTCTAGATATCATAATCGCTATTTTTCCTTTAGGAAATTAATGGGAATATTGCAAAAGCCCTATCGCCTTTCATGGATATTTTTCATTAATAGAAACACTCTATGTCACTTCTTGTCTGCTACAGGTATGTGTGTGTGTGTGTGTGTGTATACTAAAGGGTATACATATATACAAATATTTATTTTATACAATCCTTGGCCGTAGTAATGGTTTAATAGCTGCAATTTATATCTGCATAGTGATGCCTTGCTAGCAGTAACTTTATGGCTGCATTGGGAATGCTGGGCCAAAATATATATTTGGTCTTATAAAGTGTGATACTGCTATGTAATGCAAGAGTATTGGGTTTGATACAAATTTTCCCATGTAAATAACATGATATTGCTATGTAGAAAAAGAGTACTGGGTCGATATAAATCTGCCATATAAGAATTCATATTGCTGTGTATATAATGTGTATTGGGGTTGATACCAATCTAACCACATAAAATATGTTATTGTTGTGTAAATAGTGAATATAGGGTCAATATTAATGAGGCCCGGTAGTGAGTTTTATCTGCTTACAAATATGCATATGTCAACGACTTGAATCATTAAATGATTAACTGTGATATCTTTAAAACAGCAGTCAATTAAGAATTCATAGGCAACTTTTATATATATATATATATATTGAACAGCTATAACATGTATAAGACGTAAATTATTTGACAGCTAAGAATACCTTGTTATCACACCTACAAACATAAACAAAAATATCAGAGATCTATTTCGTAATAACCATCAATAGTGTGTACATTTCAAAGATAAATGCAGAAATTAGTCATCGTACAGTATTGCAGAAAGAAAGCATTTGTATAATTATTTTTGCATACAGAAAACTAAGTGGAAAAATAGAGGTCAGAAAAATGGAAAAAAAAAAACTCAATTGTGGTCTGTACATTTTTGGATGATTAAGTAATGGTAACCTAATTCCGAATGGAATTCAATCTCATAAGCATGGCTGAGGAATTATCTAGCGAATGCTCAAAAAATTTATAAGTCAGTAAGTCTGATTTTTAAACCAAAATAGTGCAAAACAAATAACCTGCTGATATGGACAGCTCTGTGAGTCAATCTAAGGTATTATTGTTAGTTTTATATTATCATTCCATGAAGAGAACTTATGTATTTATTTGGTAAGAACTTGATAAAGTGTGTAATGTCCCTTTTCAAACATAATTGGTTTGTAAACAATTAGTCTATTTTCCGAGTTTTCCCGTAGGCTAATTGGAGAGCAAGGGAGAACTCCAAATTTCTTGGAGAGCACAGGATTAGTCAAGCGGTGGTGTTGTTCATGAAAGTGAGTTCAAATGATCTTGTTGAGCCTCATGGCGCTTTAGAATGCAATTACAGCCTTTTGGGAGTTCTCCAAACTTCTTGGAGAAGCATGCTAATTTTAGATTGACACCAAGTTGCTTTAGTTCATCATCCTAAGTCCTCAATATCATCATGGTATGGTCAAAAGTTCATATTTATCTAATTTTGATGTTTTCCACAACTTGGTTGATTTATTAATTTATTAAATAATTGAAATTGTCCTAAAGAGAATAAATTAAAAAGGCAACAAAGGTATAATTATTTATTAAAAAATGTTTTAAGTTGTGCCTTCAAAGGGAGGCGTAGGCGCATGGGGGACTTTTGTTTTCATAAAAAAAGAATATTATTTAAAATAAAAAAAGATCTTTTGGAGGAAAAAGGAAATTAGTATTTTTTTTCTCCCCAAATGTTAGAAAAGGTGATTGAGAGCTCATTGTTGAGGTTAGACTTGATATGAGTTTTGCTTTTGCATTTGAAAGAACTTGTGTTCATCTTTGATTTTCTTGAGGATGAAAACCTTCTTGATTTCAAGGATGAAAACCACCGTAGCTAATCTCGGCAATTTCATACAGGAGCCACAGTTGTGCCTACAAGTGAAGTTTCCAATCTTGTTGTTGATAATGGGTACATTTGATGTGATTTGATGAGTTGATTTGCAGAGTGTGTTTGATGTTGTTTTCAGTTCTTGCATCAAGCACACTCCACTAAAGCTATGCCTCGAGTGTTTCGGTTGATTAGATTACTTCATTTACTACTTTTAGATAACTGGGTGTGGTCCTATACACCATATGCTCCCACCTTACCCATATCGAGAACTAGGTGATCACAAAGTGATAAGGACATTGCATTGCAGCTTAATTTCACCTTAATATTTTCAAAAAAAATTAGGGCGGTTATTACAAAGTGTGAAATGGTAGTCAAATTCGTGTTTTGTTTCTCGATTGAGTTTGCGGAAAGGACTTAAATTATTTGAGTTGAAATTTGTTTGGTCTTGAAAAGATAAGAAAATGGTTTAATCCCAAGTTAAGGAATGACTTTGATTTCAATTAAATCATCACTCAAGTTGTAGAGTTTTTGTTGAAATTGAGTAGTCTTGTCTTGATTGTGTTGAGTCAAGTTGAGATACAAATGGTGGACAAACAACCCACAATGTCTTTTTAGGACATGATAACGCTTTAAAATGTTTTGGCCAAAGTGATGCATAAGTTGTGTACATTGTGGATCTGCGATACTTGATAGGTTGCATGTTAACCAAATGTCATGCTTAGCTAGAGGGTATATAGGGTTGTGTGACAAGTTGCAAGCAACAAAGTCATTACCTCACACTCAATTCCCAAATGGCATGGTACAATTGGAGATCTTTTTATCTGCTATCCTCAAGAAGGGCAGGGCCACTTCCAATAGCAAGGTGTGCGGGGATTGTCGATCTGTGATTGGAGGTAAAGCACCCAGATGATGGTCTCCCTCTATGCAACGGTTTAGTACGCCAAAGGCTTGCTAGCAAAGACACATTGTTTATTGAGATACTGATCTTTTATTGTACATTGATTATTGTATATTGTACTTGTATGAAAATGAAAAATTGGATATGACATTTTGTAAGAATGAAATTGTGTGATTATATTTACTTTAAGCATAAAAGTAGTCAGTGTGATAATTTGAAAACGATGTAATTTAGCCCTAGTGAGGAAGTGAAATGAATCTTGAAATGTGTTGTTAATAATATGATGAAAAAAAATTGGGTGATTAATCTTTATTAATGACGTTGTTTAATATAATTTTACTATTTATTTTGGAATGATGTATTGTTGTTATATCTATAAAAAAATTGTAGTTTATGATTGAAGTTTTCTAGTTAAATTAATATTTACTATTGCTAGTTAAATTAAAATTTTAAAAACTTGAAAAAAGTAAAAACAATTAGACTTTGCAACTATAAAATAGAAAAATAATGTAAAAGACAAATGAATTTTTTTAGAAGATTCAAAATAAAATATTACTTCTTCAAACTTGCTTTAAATTGATGAAGAGCTGCTCCAAATCAATGGTAGGCTCTCCCAAATGCTTTGTAAGATCCTTTAGATGCACCAAGGGCTATTACAAACCTTCCCAAATGGTTTTCAAACAATATTTGTTGCAGAACTTGTGTGCTGATTTTTCTTCTATGGCATGTGATTTTGGCTCTGATACTCTCTTTTTTCTCCTTCTTGCACTTGCAAATGAAATGTGTATGCTTTTAGTATGTTGGAGTTTATTTTAAGTGCTTAGATTTTTATTTTTTTTATTCCTTCTCTTTTTGCTTTTAGATTTTAAACTTTTTATTTCTTTTCGGTTTATTCTTTCTGGGTTTTTTAACTGCTGCCAGCCAAATCTAATCATCATGACTCATTGGGTACCCAAGTCACGAGCCTCCAAGCCTCATTTTGACCTCCTCACGTCAAGACTTACCGAGTGTTGGTGAATCTCTACAAGACTTGTACCATTGATATAAACATCTACATCATTGTGAAAGGCAAGAATCATGGAGGCATGACACAACAAGGAATTAGCAAGCCAATCACTATGGACCTACATAGAACCAAACGAGCAACTACAACAATCAATGGCATCACAAAAGTAAAGATATTTGGCGCAAAAAAGGACTTTCTATTGCGAAGAGTGGAATCATATGGATGCAACAAAATGTGGCTCAAGAATGGGATTTGGGTACCATCAAGCTAAGATCACCTATGGATGGTTGGATGAAAAGGCATGGCAAAATATTTGTAATGACTTGTAACAGTCTTACCATTTGGCTTATTCTTTGAGATGAAACATGTCAAGGAGGGATTGCATGTTAAGAACTGCAAGATATAATATTATAGTGTATATAGGTTGATGGAGATGCCAACATGTGGCACACATACCTTAAGTTGGGTCATTTGGACAGCTTGTGTAATAAATTATATTAGGTAATTAGTAAGCCTGCATGGGTTAACTAGATTGCCCCATCTATTATGTTACTCAAAGGAAGTCTATATTAAGAAGGTGAATATCATTGTAAGGAGAAGAGGAAAGTATGTTATGTGTTTGGGGTCTCTTGGAGATATAGCGTGGAGTAGCTTTTTCCTTAAGGAGTGTTGTACAATGTTGCCCTACCTTAAAGGTTTATTCTATTTCTACATATATTGGATATTAGGGCATCTTGACCCACAAAAATCTCATGTTGTGTTTGATCTCTCTTCTACATAACCTTATTGCCATTATTATATGTGGGAATCTTATCAAAGTTTCATCTAATGGCATTACCCAATGATTGCCACTACCAACTCCCTATTGATGAAGCCACTCACACAACTAAAGCCACTTCTTGTCCCCTCCTCGATGGAGGGATTGGACTCCTTCCCCACAAATGAAAGCTTCTTGGCCAGTATTGGGTGGTATCAAGGCTTCTACTGTGCCTCTATTATTGAGGTGGGGAGTGTCGGTGCCACTTACTATTTAGGACTCTAAAGACAGTTGGGTGGTTCTTGATCCTCCTTTCAAAGAACCATCCCCCAAGGTGGTTCCTAGACAAGACAATCTACCTCCCCCTCCTAATACAATGGCCTTTGCTAAGTGGCAATGTGTGTTTTGTGATTTGGCTCATTGCCTGTAGTTTGTGTACTTCCATGTGTTTTGATGGACCATGCATGCCTACCAGCCACTTTTTAATGTAAACCTTCTATTGTGTACTTTATTGTTTAAAGTTCAAAATATAATGCTCATAGAAGTGTTTCCAATTGAAAAAAAGGTCATCGTTTATAGATTTGATGACTTCTTCCAACTTTAATACTATAACATAAGTTTAACATTTTAGTTTTTACTTTGCCAAAAAATATGAAAAAATTGAGGTGAACTGGATTCATATGACCATTTCCAGAGATCCAGAGATGTATAAAATGGCTTCCATCATAACTGTACAAGAAATAAAAGATTGCTTATACAGATCCAGCAGCAGACACACCTTAAAGAGAAGCACTGACAGATTTGTACTACAATCAAGCCCTTGCAGATTAATTGGCATGCCTCTCAAAAAACAATCAGCTTGGAAAACATTGTTAGCAAATTACCAAACAAAAGATTTTCCCATGCTGGAATTGCTTTAAGAAAGGAAAGAGATGTATGCTTGCTGCAGACACTTCAAAAGAAGAAAGTGGTCTGTTGTTTTCCCCTTTTTGTACAAAATAAATTTGCTCATGGATTTGAAAGCTTCAGGGAATGGAGAATGTAATTGCAAACAGAGGAGAGATGAATCCTGCTTGAGGAGAATCTCGCCTATGGAAATGCTTATCAGAATTAACACACTGTACTTGAAAATTTGGAATTTAAGAGACCTAATACTATGGATTTGAACCAGCCCCAGGACCCACCTATCATTCTCCTTGGGATCTAAATTCCAGTCCTCCTTGGGAATGCTTTTCAGTAAATAGAAAAAAGACTGGTTCTAAGATCAATGCTACTTTGTTCTCGCTTGAGAATAACCATTCCAATGGTAAGATTGAGAAGAGATCTGAAGTAAAGCTGTAGGTTATTCAGAAGGGAAAAGACCCCAATGTTTGTACAAGGATCAATGAGCTCATGGAGGCGGTCGATAAGGTGCAAAAGTTTTTCAACAAAACTTGTTTGACTATTAGTTTGACTATTAGTATCACGGGCCCCATAGCAGCAAAAATCGTTTGGGGAAAAATCGGCAAACCAAAAGTATAAGATTTATTGAAAAAATCAGATTTTTAAAAAAAAAAAATGAAAAATTGTAGAAAAAGAAACAAAAACTACTTTTTTTTTAAAATTTAAGGGCATTTCCATAGAATAGAGATATAGAGAAAAAAAAAAAATAGAGTTTAACCAATGAATTGTAGAAAATGGGATTTTGCTGTTTATATTCATATTGCTGATTACATTGCATTGCACAAATCATACTTCATAGTGCATAAATTATAACTAGATGGTTGCAATTGATAAAATTTCAATAACAATATAGTTTGTACAAAGTTCTGAAAAATCAAACGTAGCGAATGACTTGCTACTACAAATAGAGCTATGTTACAGGGTTGCAGGTCTTGATGATGAAGCTCCAGGTTCAAAGCCTCTCCTAAGTCATTCAACCTCATGACTATCCAAGTTGGCCTCTAGGATCTCAAAATCATCAGGCTCAAGCAAGTCATTAAAAAGACAGTTTTCCTTTGCTAAGCAAACATCATCAACTACAAAATGGGAATCAACTAGTTCATATTTGTGTATATGACAAAGGAAGCAATTGCAAAATTCAACTTAATAGGTTTTGAATCAAATAGCTCAAGATAGAGTAATAGAAAATGCTTTTGAAACAAAATCTTAAATCTCAAAAGACCATAAATGATATTGAAATGTTCTCATTGATAACTATTTTAGCAGATTTGTAAAAGAATAAAGGGAGTGTTAATATTTTTCCATTAGATAATAAAGACCTACTAGTACAAAAGAAGAGAGAAACTATTTGAGCCACAACTTTAGAAATATTATTCAAGTAAATTTTCCTTGATTTTGCATGTAAGTGGATGATGGAGTTAAAAACATTGATGAGCCTTGAGTTGAGAGTTTGAGAGATTATAGTTACAAGTTTCAATGGAAAATCAAAGCACGAGGAACATTCCCTATCAATGGGACAGTTGCTGCTGAAATCTATCTGGATCGTTAAAGAGAAAATATCTGAGGCCTGCTTTGGGAGGATTAAGATAAGCCCACAAGACTAGGGCATGACTTCTCTCAAGGCATGTATTAGTTTGTCTGCTACCTATTTAAAATGCATGGAATGCTACACTATATATGTCTAAAGCATTCATGTACTGCTATTGTACTCCTTGCAAGCCTTCTGAACCTCCATGTATATGACGATCCTAAATGGAATGTAGTTCCTGAACAAGTGTAGGGCATGCACTTAAGCAGCGAGTTTCACCAATTAACAAAGCATTAAGCATGCAGAATATATAGGAAATTTAGATATAACCAAAACAATCCTTCAAGCTGATTTTTATCTTTCTAATAGGAACCATTTTGCTTATGGTTCCACTATGTATATATACTATTATGTACATACTTATGCTTCCCACTTGATTATACAATTGTCACTACCCTACCCTCTTGTCATTAACACTTGATGGCCAGTGTCAAACTGAAGCTCCAAATTATCACACTTTGTTAGCATCTAAAAAGGAAATTTGTCCCAACCTAACCTTGATAATCTAAACAACCACCTTGGTATTATTGTTGACAATTGAAATGCTAAAATTCTTTTGAGTAGTATGGATCACAAGAATTCAAAGAAAACAAACCTCTTTAGGTTGATATCAAGCCAATAGAGTTTCATTTCAGTTTAGTTTGGCTTTCTATATTTACTTTTGGCAAGTACTCTTATAAGGTTCAGATATGTTAAATAAATAAGATAGAAGCCTTACTTATTATTTATGATATTGTCCACTGTTTCCCACTAAATTGTGTCTTTGGATTTATATACATGGAAAGCATTACTATGAGCCTAAGGCAAATGACAGTAGTGTGGAATATAGAGAAAAAAGCAACACATCTCTAAACCATCCCATGTTAATGTCCTTAACATCAAACATAGAAGCATACCAAAGAACATATCTCTATTTTAATGTCCTTAACATCTATTAGAAATATACGTCCATTCAAGGTCGCCTACCTGGATTTGCCTCAGCAACCTAATGAAATCTAGTGAATCTTTGATGGTGAACCACGTCCCAACGGCCAGTGCTAAGTTCTATGCTAAAAGTCAATTAAAAAATTCGATTAAATAGCGATTTTGTGCAGTTAGGATTTCGCGACAAGTTGGTTGGGCAATTTTTTTGCGATTTAAACCCTTAGAAATCGTTGAAATCACAACTGATTAAATCGGGATTTTTTGGGGAAAAAGTCATTTCGATTGAAGATTTTTTAAAAATCAGGATTTTTGAGATTTTTTGAGGATTTATGCTTCTATGGTATTACCATGAATCTAAATGATAGGGCTTCTAAACTCTATACAATCATTGAAGAACAGATCCATGTGATTGTTAATACACATAAAGTTATAAACGCATTCACATGGCTCTGGAAGTTATGAAAGCTACTGCCAAATGTAAGGAGGATCTCCAATGTTCCCTTTGCAAGAAGTTCCATATTAAGTATTATGGGCTAGTATGAGAAAAGAAAAGTCCACTCACGATGAAGAGGACAATGCAAAAACAATGGAGAACAATTAGGCTGATATCTTTTCTTGATGTTTTTGTTTTAGCTATATGTTAAATTTATAATAAGGTGGCCAGAGACTCTGACCTGGTCCCTCTGTCTGTTTTGTGCTCCTCTCAATGGTGATTGGCTACTCCAGGCCTCTTGTATAATTGCATTATTTTATCCCTCTCTTTTAATTCAATATTATTCAACTTTATCAAACAAAAAGCAGATTATCAATCAATGACCTAAAAGAAATCACATTATCTAGAGCTTTTAACATTCGCAATCAATAAATGTCACTACATTAGCTCATGAAGACATGTAACCAACTTTTGCAGGATCCTGACACGAGTTAAATTCTTAGCCCACACACAGTAATTCTGCCGCTGTGAAAGGTCTAGGTATAAGATGCCAATTGTATGGCCAGTATTATAAAGATTCAGGCAAAAAAGAACCAATTGCTTAGCTGTGACACAATGAATTGATGAAATAAAGGGTTCTAGCAGAAGATGTTAATCATTAACACACAATTTTAGAGGATATGCAAAATGCAAGGGATGAGAAACATCAACTAAATCACTTCAACACAGGGAAATGCCTGGATGTCAAAGGCTTCTGTGTCAAGATTACCAATTTTGTATGCACCGGTATTGAAAGATTTTACCACAGCGCAGGGTTTCAAAGAAAATGTCATTTCTAGCAGGTCTTATACTGAATTTCATAAAACAAATATTTCTTGCAGAGAAATGATAATTTCCTTGGTTTAAACATAAAAAAATGCTGGCACTTCAAGATACTGATACATATATAAATCCCTTTACAAGTGCACAATTCTGATAGGAGAAACTAAATATTTGCTTGCTGACAATAAATTCCCTGGCATAACAGGGTTCTAATAGAAGGTGCCAATTTGTGAACAAGTCTCACAGATTGTGAAGAGGTGGTCTCTTGCATGTGGTGATTGGTGTTGTGTGCTTGGCAAGTGATTTGACACGGAAACCCAATAAGGTGTTTACTTTTTGAAGGGCCTAGCTTGGTTAGCTAAGTAATTCCGTTGCGGCTCTGCTGGTCACAAGTTCTAGTCTCCCCCCCGTCCCGTGGTACCGGAGGGCGTGTCGCGCCAGCGCCGCCGGTCACGTTAAAAAAGTTTACCAGGCGCACTGCAGTTTATAGAAGTCGTGCTACCCGATTCTATGCAGTCTAAAAAAAAAAAAAAAAAAAAAAAAAAAATGAAGGTGCCAATAATGAATTCTCTCTTACCATAGGATTGAATCCATTCTTTTGCCGATAATAGATTTTGTGAGCTCGATAAAAGTGTCCATCCATTCACATGTTAGATGTGCTTGCCAGAAATGAATTCTACAGCAGTTTGACGTTTTAGAATTTCATATGATCTGTGAATCTATTTCATTGGTGATTCCTGTTGGAAAACAGGATTCTGATTTGTGCCAATAGGAGCATCTGTAATCAATAGAGAGAAGGGGATTTCAATCAACTGTTCAACTGAATCCTGTTTTTTGGTGGATATCTGCTGGAATAAGCTGTGGCTGTTTATTGTTATCTTTTATAAATGTCAACGACAACAAGAGAACCAACCTTATCTGAGCCGAAACTGAAGTGAGACCCATCAGCAACAAACATAGACATGTCCAACATATATGATAAATGGGTGCAAAAATATTATAAGATAGTATCTGTTGGTGCATAACAGACCTGAATTTGTCCGGGTTTGTACCCAAGGTCATACGACACGTCAATCTATTCACTTGCTGCCAACGAACTACTAAGTGGTACAGGGTTCAAATAAAAGTTGACAAAGTATTCAAGAACCCTAAGATTTAGAATCAAGGTGCCAGTCTAATTACTTGCTGGCAATAAATTCCGTGACAACACGCTGCATACTTACAAGCTGTAGATCCCTTTGTCAGTAGCAATATAGGCTCTCATAAACATTGGCATCCAGGCAATCTATTAACTTGTTGGCAATGTTTTCTAGCACCGTGTAATTGAAATATAAAGTGCACATCTATTCATTTGCCCGCAACGACTTCCCACACAATATACTCTACACCTTCCAAGGTCCAGACCCATTTATTAGCAGACAGTACCCCTTGGCATTGCAGGGTTGAAACAAACGATCCCAATCTATTGCTTATATGAAATCATTTCCACAGCATTCCAGAATTCCAGGAGTTGTCCATCTACTAGTTTAATGGGACCAAGGTTCGAGAGTCATTTTGGCAGAGTTTCTAAATCGAAAAACAAGATTCCATTCCAGCTGCAGTCTGATGAGCTTAGATTGGCATTTAGATTAAAATGAAAAGATGAGGCTGTGTGAAAGCATTAGGCAAATTTAGCAGGGCTGCATGATAGATACCCCTCAGACCCGGAATCTAAATCAACAGAGAATGCAATGTCCATCCTTGAGAATCCTCGCCAAAACAAAAAAGTATATGAAAAATGTTCTATGGTCTAGTCTGGGTCTGGGTTATGTACGATAACTCAATCTAAACACCACTTCTTCAAGGGCATAGAGGCTTGCATTACAGAGTGTGCAATCAAAATAACTCGACCCAAGATCAAAACTTTCCTAATTTAGCTTTCCAATGGACAAAATAAAGCAGAAGGATACTAGATAAACAATAGTCCACAACCCAACCTTGATTCAGCAGACGGCTGCAGTTAGGCAGAACCTGCACAAAAGGGTTCAGTTTTTGACGCTCTGCCAAGAGTTCTGTCAAGTACCTGCTGCGACAAAATTTACAAAAGATCGGATTAAAGAGGGATACAACAAAGTTGCACCTTTTAAAACACAGTCTACGTCTATGACCTAATAATCTGTATAGACTGAAACAGATCCAAGGAAAACAAAAAATAAAACAAAATAAACAAAAGTTGGTCAAAATAAAATGATATTTTTTAACCTGTCATGGTCTGAAGGAGTGGTGGCTGTGCGCATTCCTCCCATCTGGGGGGAGTGAGCTCTGGCAGGGGAGTAATGAAGATACCTTCCAGACATTCTTTTTCTAAATGTTCTTAATCTTTTTCGATTATGTTGGTTTGCAGGTAGAAACAATACTACAGAAAACTGCAGGTTTTTATGAATGGTTTCGCGTAAGTGTAAGAATGGAGGCAGTATAAATGGTGTAATAGTAGTGGTTGTCAGTCATTTGGAGTGTGAATGTTTCCGTCGAAAATAGGGAAATGCGAC
>VDFB02270651.1:193991432-194057400 GCA_007258455.2 Sequoia sempervirens
AGTAAGTCTGATTTTTAAACCAAAATAGTGCAAAACAAATAACCTGCTGATATGGACAGCTCTGTGAGTCAATCTAAGGTATTATTGTTAGTTTTATATTATCATTCCATGAAGAGAACTTATGTATTTATTTGGTAAGAACTTGATAAAGTGTGTAATGTCCCTTTTTCAAGCATAATTGGTTTGTAAACAATTAGTCTATTTTCCGAGTTTTCCCGTAGGCTAATTGGTGAGCAAGGGAGAACTCCAAATTTCTTGGAGAGCACAAGATTAGTCAAGCGGTGGTGTTGTTCATGAAAGTGAGTTCAAATGATCTTGTTGAGCCTCATGGCGCTTTAGAATGCAATTACAGCCTTTTGGGAGTTCTCCAAACTTCTTGGAGAAGCATGCTGATTTTAGATTGACACCAAGTTGCTTTAGTTCATCATCCTAAGTCCTCAATATCATCATGGTATGGTCAAAAGTTCATATTTATCTAATTTTGATGTTTTCCACAACTTGGTTGATTTATTAATTTATTAAATAATTGAAATTGTCCTAAAGAGAATAAATTAAAAAAAAAGGCAACAAAGGTATAATTATTTATTAAAAAATGTTTTAAGTTGTGCCTTCAAAGGGAGGCGTAGGCGCATGGGGGACTTTTGTTTTCATAAAAAAAGAATATTATTTAAAATAAAAAAAGATCTTTTGGAGGAAAAAGGAAATTAGTATTTTTTTTCTCCCCAAATGTTAGAAAAGGTGATTGAGAGCTCATTGTTGAGGTTAGACTTGATATGAGTTTTGCTTTTGCATTTGAAAGAACTTGTGTTCATCTTTGATTTTCTTGAGGATGAAAACCTTCTTGATTTCAAGGATGAAAACCACCGTAGCTAATCTCGGCAATTTCATACAGGAGCCACAGTTGTGCCTACAAGTGAAGTTTCCAATCTTGTTGTTGATAATGGGTACATTTGATGTGATTTGATGAGTTGATTTGCAGAGTGTGTTTGATGTTGTTTTCAGTTCTTGCATCAAGCACACTCCACTAAAGCTATGCCTCGAGTGTTTCGGTTGATTAGATTACTTCATTTACTACTTTTAGATAACTGGGTGTGGTCCTATACACCATATGCTCCCACCTTACCCATATCGAGAACTAGGTGATCACAAAGTGATAAGGACATTGCATTGCAGCTTAATTTCACCTTAATATTTTCAAAAAAAATTAGGGCGGTTATTACAAAGTGTGAAATGGTAGTCAAATTCGTGTTTTGTTTCTCAATTGAGTTTGCGGAAAGGACTTAAATTATTTGAGTTGAAATTTGTTTGGTCTTGAAAAGATAAGAAAATGGTTTAATCCCAAGTTAAGGAATGACTTTGATTTCAATTAAATCATCACTCAAGTTGTAGAGTTTTTGTTGAAATTGAGTAGTCTTGTCTTGATTGTGTTGAGTCAAGTTGAGATAGGAATGGTGGACAAACAACCCACAATGTCTTTTTAGGACATGATTACGCTTTAAAATGTTTTGGCCAAAGTGATGCATAAGTTGTGTACATTGTGGATCTGCGATACTTGATAGGTTGCATGTTAACCAAATGTCATGCTTAGCTAGAGGGTATCTAGGGTTGTGTGACAGGTTGCAAGCAAAAAGTCATTACCTCACACTCAATTCCCAAACGGCATGGTACAATTGGAGATCTTTTTATCTGCTATCCTCAAGGGTAGGGCCACTTCCAATAGCAAGGTGTGTGGGGACTGTCGATCTGTGATTGGAGGTAAAGCACCCAGATGATGGTCTCCCTCTATGCAACGGTTTAGTACGCCAAAGGCTTGCTAGCAAAGACACATTGTTTATTGAGATACTAATCTTTTGTTGTACATTGATTATTGTATATTGTACTTGCATGAAAATGAAAAATTGGATATGACATTTTGTAAGAATGAAATTGTGTGATTATATTTACTTTAAGCATAAAAGTAGTCGATATGATAATTTGAAAACGATGTATTTTAGCCATAGTGAGGAAGTGAAATGAATCTTGAAATGTGTTGTTAAATATATGATGAAAAAAAATCGGGTGATTAATCTTTATTAATGACGTCATTTAATATAATTTTACTATTTATTTTGGAATGATGTATTGTTGTTATATCTATAAAAAAATTGTAGTTTATGATTGAAGTTTTCTAGTTAAATTAATATTTACTATTGCTAGTTAAATTAAAATTTTAAAAACTTGAAAAAAGTAAAAACAGTTAGACTTTGCAACTATAAAATAGAAAAATAATGTAGAAGACAAATGAATTTTTTTAGAAGATTCAAAATAAAATATTACTTCTTCAAACTTGCTTTAAATTGATGGAGAGCTGCTCCAAATCAATGGTAGGCTCTCCCAAATGCTTTGTAAGATCCTTTAGATGCACCAAGGGCTATTACAAACCTTCCCAAATGGTATTCAAACAATATTTGTTGCAGAACTTGTGTGCTGATTTTTCTTCTATGGCATGTGATTTTGGCTCTGATACTCTCTTTTTTCTCCTTCTTGCACTTGCAAATGAAATGTGTATGCTTTTAGTATGTTGGAGTTTATTTTAAGTGCTTAGATTTTTATTTTTTTTATTCCTTCTCTTTTTGCTTTTAGATTTTAAACTTTTTATTTCTTTTCGGTTTATTCTTTCTGGGTTTTTTAACTGCTGCCAGCCAAATCTAATCATCATGACTCATTGGGTACCCAAGTCACGAGCCTCCAAGCCTCATTTTGACCTCCTCACGTCAAGACTTACCGAGTGTTGGTGAATCTCTACAAGACTTGTACCATTGATATAAACATCTACATCATTGTGAAAGGCAAGAATCATGGAGGCATGACACAACAAGGAATTAGCAAGCCAATCACTATGGACCTACATAGAACCAAACGAGCAACTACAACAATCAATGGCATCACAAAAGTAAAGATATTTGGCGCAAAAAAGGACTTTCTATTGCGAAGAGTGGAATCATATGGATGCAACAAAATGTGGCTCAAGAATGGGATTTGGGTACCATCAAGCTAAGATCACCTATGGATGGTTGGATGAAAAGGCATGGCAAAATATTTGTAATGACTTGTAACAGTCTTACCATTTGGCTTATTCTTTGAGATGAAACATGTCAAGGAGGGATTGCATGTTAAGAACTGCAAGATATAATATTATAGTGTATATAGGTTGATGGAGATGCCAACATGTGGCACACATACCTTAAGTTGGGTCATTTGGACAGCTTGTGTAATAAATTATATTAGGTAATTAGTAAGCCTGCATGGGTTAACTAGATTGCCCCATCTATTATGTTACTCAAAGGAAGTCTATATTAAGAAGGTGAATATCATTGTAAGGAGAAGAGGAAAGTATGTTATGTGTTTGGGGTCTCTTGGAGATATAGCGTGGAGTAGCTTTTTCCTTAAGGAGTGTTGTACAATGTTGCCCTACCTTAAAGGTTTATTCTATTTCTACATATATTGGATATTAGGGCATCTTGACCCACAAAAATCTCATGTTGTGTTTGATCTCTCTTCTACATAACCTTATTGCCATTATTATATGTGGGAATCTTATCAAAGTTTCATCTAATGGCATTACCCAATGATTGCCACTACCAACTCCCTATTGATGAAGCCACTCACACAACTAAAGCCACTTCTTGTCCCCTCCTCGATGGAGGGATTGGACTCCTTCCCCACAAATGAAAGCTTCTTGGCCAGTATTGGGTGGTATCAAGGCTTCTACTGTGCCTCTATTATTGAGGTGGGGAGTGTCGGTGCCACTTACTATTTAGGACTCTAAAGACAGTTGGGTGGTTCTTGATCCTCCTTTCAAAGAACCATCCCCCAAGGTGGTTCCTAGACAAGACAATCTACCTCCCCCTCCTAATACAATGGCCTTTGCTAAGTGGCAATGTGTGTTTTGTGATTTGGCTCATTGCCTGTAGTTTGTGTACTTCCATGTGTTTTGATGGACCATGCATGCCTACCAGCCACTTTTTAATGTAAACCTTCTATTGTGTACTTTATTGTTTAAAGTTCAAAATATAATGCTCATAGAAGTGTTTCCAATTGAAAAAAAGGTCATCGTTTATAGATTTGATGACTTCTTCCAACTTTAATACTATAACATAAGTTTAACATTTTAGTTTTTACTTTGCCAAAAAATATGAAAAAATTGAGGTGAACTGGATTCATATGACCATTTCCAGAGATCCAGAGATGTATAAAATGGCTTCCATCATAACTGTACAAGAAATAAAAGATTGCTTATACAGATCCAGCAGCAGACACACCTTAAAGAGAAGCACTGACAGATTTGTACTACAATCAAGCCCTTGCAGATTAATTGGCATGCCTCTCAAAAAACAATCAGCTTGGAAAACATTGTTAGCAAATTACCAAACAAAAGATTTTCCCATGCTGGAATTGCTTTAAGAAAGGAAAGAGATGTATGCTTGCTGCAGACACTTCAAAAGAAGAAAGTGGTCTGTTGTTTTCCCCTTTTTGTACAAAATAAATTTGCTCATGGATTTGAAAGCTTCAGGGAATGGAGAATGTAATTGCAAACAGAGGAGAGATGAATCCTGCTTGAGGAGAATCTCGCCTATGGAAATGCTTATCAGAATTAACACACTGTACTTGAAAATTTGGAATTTAAGAGACCTAATACTATGGATTTGAACCAGCCCCAGGACCCACCTATCATTCTCCTTGGGATCTAAATTCCAGTCCTCCTTGGGAATGCTTTTCAGTAAATAGAAAAAAGACTGGTTCTAAGATCAATGCTACTTTGTTCTCGCTTGAGAATAACCATTCCAATGGTAAGATTGAGAAGAGATCTGAAGTAAAGCTGTAGGTTATTCAGAAGGGAAAAGACCCCAATGTTTGTACAAGGATCAATGAGCTCATGGAGGCGGTCGATAAGGTGCAAAAGTTTTTCAACAAAACTTGTTTGACTATTAGTTTGACTATTAGTATCACGGGCCCCATAGCAGCAAAAATCGTTTGGGGAAAAATCGGCAAACCAAAAGTATAAGATTTATTGAAAAAATCAGATTTTTAAAAAAAAAAAATGAAAAATTGTAGAAAAAGAAACAAAAACTACTTTTTTTTTAAAATTTAAAGAACATTTCCATAGAATAGAGATATAGAGAAAAAAAAAAAATAGAGTTTAACCAATGAATTGTAGAAAATGGGATTTTGCTGTTTATATTCATATTGCTGATTACATTGCATTGCACAAATCATACTTCATAGTGCATAAATTATAACTAGATGGTTGCAATTGATAAAATTTCAATAACAATATAGTTTGTACAAAGTTCTGAAAAATCAAACGTAGCGAATGACTTGCTACTACAAATAGAGCTATGTTACAGGGTTGCAGGTCTTGATGATGAAGCTCCAGGTTCAAAGCCTCTCCTAAGTCATTCAACCTCATGACTATCCAAGTTGGCCTCTAGGATCTCAAAATCATCAGGCTCAAGCAAGTCATTAAAAAGACAGTTTTCCTTTGCTAAGCAAACATCATCAACTACAAAATGGGAATCAACTAGTTCATATTTGTGTATATGACAAAGGAAGCAATTGCAAAATTCAACTTAATAGGTTTTGAATCAAATAGCTCAAGATAGAGTAATAGAAAATGCTTTTGAAACAAAATCTTAAATCTCAAAAGACCATAAATGATATTGAAATGTTCTCATTGATAACTATTTTAGCAGATTTGTAAAAGAATAAAGGGAGTGTTAATATTTTTCCATTAGATAATAAAGACCTACTAGTACAAAAGAAGAGAGAAACTATTTGAGCCACAACTTTAGAAATATTATTCAAGTAAATTTTCCTTGATTTTGCATGTAAGTGGATGATGGAGTTAAAAACATTGATGAGCCTTGAGTTGAGAGTTTGAGAGATTATAGTTACAAGTTTCAATGGAAAATCAAAGCACGAGGAACATTCCCTATCAATGGGACAGTTGCTGCTGAAATCTATCTGGATCGTTAAAGAGAAAATATCTGAGGCCTGCTTTGGGAGGATTAAGATAAGCCCACAAGACTAGGGCATGACTTCTCTCAAGGCATGTATTAGTTTGTCTGCTACCTATTTAAAATGCATGGAATGCTACACTATATATGTCTAAAGCATTCATGTACTGCTATTGTACTCCTTGCAAGCCTTCTGAACCTCCATGTATATGACGATCCTAAATGGAATGTAGTTCCTGAACAAGTGTAGGGCATGCACTTAAGCAGCGAGTTTCACCAATTAACAAAGCATTAAGCATGCAGAATATATAGGAAATTTAGATATAACCAAAACAATCCTTCAAGCTGATTTTTATCTTTCTAATAGGAACCATTTTGCTTATGGTTCCACTATGTATATATACTATTATGTACATACTTATGCTTCCCACTTGATTATACAATTGTCACTACCCTACCCTCTTGTCATTAACACTTGATGGCCAGTGTCAAACTGAAGCTCCAAATTATCACACTTTGTTAGCATCTAAAAAGGAAATTTGTCCCAACCTAACCTTGATAATCTAAACAACCACCTTGGTATTATTGTTGACAATTGAAATGCTAAAATTCTTTTGAGTAGTATGGATCACAAGAATTCAAAGAAAACAAACCTCTTTAGGTTGATATCAAGCCAATAGAGTTTCATTTCAGTTTAGTTTGGCTTTCTATATTTACTTTTGGCAAGTACTCTTATAAGGTTCAGATATGTTAAATAAATAAGATAGAAGCCTTACTTATTATTTATGATATTGTCTACTGTTTCCCACTGAATTGTGTCTTTGGATTTATATACATGGAAAGCATTACTACGAGCCTAAGGCAAATGACAGTAGTGCGGAATATAGAGAAAAAAGCAACACATCTCTAAACCATCCCATGTCAATGTCCTTAACATCAAACATAGAAGCATACCAAAGAACGTATCTCTATTTTAATGTCCTTAACATCTATTAGAAATATACATCCATTCAAGGTCACCTACCTGCGATTTGCCTCAGCAACCTAATGAAATCTAGTGAATCTTTGATGGTGAACCACGTCCCAACGGCCAGTGCTAAGTTCTATGCTAAAAGTCAACAAAAAAAACTTGATTAAATAGCAATTTTGTGCGGTTAGGATTTCACGATGAGTTGGTTGGGCAATTTTTTCACGATTTAAACCCTTAGAAATCGTTGAAATCACAACTGATTAAATCGGGATTTTTTGGGGAAAAAGTCGTTTCGATCAAAGATTTTTGAGATTTTTTGAGGATTTATGCTTCTATGGTATTACCATAAATCTAAATGATAGGGCTTCTAAACTCTATACAATCATTGAAGAACAGATCCATGTGATTGTTAATACACATAAATGCATTCACATGGCTCTGGAAGTTATGAAAGCTACTGCCAAATGTAAGGAGGATCTCCAATGTTCCCTTTGCAAGAAGTTCCATATTAAGTATTATGGGCTAGTATGAGAAAAGAAAAGTCCACTCACGATGAAGAGGACAATGCAAAAACAATGGAGAACAATTAGGCTGATATCTTTTCTTGATGTTTTTGTTTTAGCTATATGTTAAATTTATAATAAGGTGGCCAGAGACTCTGACCTGGTCCCTCTGTCTGTTTTGTGCTCCTCTCAATGGTGATTGGCTACTCCAGGCCTCTTGTATAATTGCATTATTTTATCCCTCTCTTTTAATTCAATATTATTCAACTTTATCAAACAAAAAGCAGATTATCAATCAATGACCTAAAAGAAATCACATTATCTAGAGCTTTTAACATTCGCAATCAATAAATGTCACTACATTAGCTCATGAAGACATGTAACCAACTTTTGCAGGATCCTGACACGAGTTAAATTCTTAGCCCACACACAGTAATTCTGCCGCTGTGAAAGGTCTAGGTATAAGATGCCAATTGTATGGCCAGTATTATAAAGATTCAGGCAAAAAAGAACCAATTGCTTAGCTGTGACACAATGAATTGATGAAATAAAGGGTTCTAGCAGAAGATGTTAATCATTAACACACAATTTTAGAGGATATGCAAAATGCAAGGGATGAGAAACATCAACTAAATCACTTCAACACAGGGAAATGCCTGGATGTCAAAGGCTTCTGTGTCAAGATTACCAATTTTGTATGCACCGGTATTGAAAGATTTTACCACAGCGCAGGGTTTCAAAGAAAATGTCATTTCTAGCAGGTCTTATACTGAATTTCATAAAACAAATATTTCTTGCAGAGAAATGATAATTTCCTTGGTTTAAACATAAAAAAATGCTGGCACTTCAAGATACTGATACATATATAAATCCCTTTACAAGTGCACAATTCTGATAGGAGAAACTAAATATTTGCTTGCTGACAATAAATTCCCTGGCATAACAGGGTTCTAATAGAAGGTGCCAATTTGTGAACAAGTCTCACATATTATGAATTCTCTCATGTATGAATGGTTTGTGTGCTTGGCAAGTGAGGATTGAAATCCCCCTAGCTTCGGTTTTGAAGTAATTCCGATAATAGATTTTAAAAAGTGACTGCAGTTCTACCCGATTCCTGCAGTCTAAAAGGTGCCAATGAATTCTCTCTTACCATAGGATTGAATCCATTCTTTTGCCGATAATAGATTTTGTGAGTTCGATAAAAGTGTCCATCCATTCACATGTTAGATGTGCTTGCCAGAAATGAATTCTACAGCAGTTTGACGTTTTAGAATTTCATATGATCTGTGAATCTATTTCATTGGTGATTCCTGTTGGAAAACAGGATTCTGATTTGTGCCAATAGGAGCATCTGTAATCAATAGAGAGAAGGGGATTTCAATCAACTGTTCAACTGAATCCTGTTTTTTGGTAGATATCTGCTGGAATAAGCTGTGGCTGTTTATTGTTATCTTTTATAAATGTCAACGACAACAAGAGAACCAACCTTATCTGAGCCGAAACTGAAGTGAGACCCATCAGCAACAAACATAGACATGTCCAACATATATGATAAATGGGTGCAAAAATATTATAAGATAGTATCTGTTGGTGCATAACAGACCTGAATTTGTCCGGGTTTGTACCCAAGGTCATACGACACGTCAATCTATTCACTTGCTGCCAACGAACTACTAAGTGGTACAGGGTTCAAATAAAAGTTGACAAAGTATTCAAGAACCCTAAGATTTAGAATCAAGGTGCCAGTCTAATTACTTGCTGGCAATAAATTCCGTGACAACACGCTGCATACTTACAAGCTGCAGATCCCTTTGTCAGTAGCAATATAGGCTCTCATAAACATTGGCATCCAGGCAATCTATTAACTTGTTGGCAATGTTTTCTAGCACCGTGTAATTGAAATATAAAGTGCACATCTATTCATTTGCCCGCAACGACTTCCCACACAATATACTCTACACCTTCCAAGGTCCAGACCCATTTATTAGCAGACAGTACCCCTTGGCATTGCAGGGTTGAAACAAACGATCCCAATCTATTGCTTATATGAAATCATTTCCACAGCATTCCAGAATTCCAGGAGTTGTCCATCTACTAGTTTAATGGGACCAAGGTTCGAGAGTCATTTTGGCAGAGTTTCTAAATCGAAAAACAAGATTCCATTCCAGCTGCAGTCTGATGAGCTTAGATTGGCATTTAGATTAAAATGAAAAGATGAGGCTGTGTGAAAGCATTAGGCAAATTTAGCAGGGCTGCATGATAGATACCCCTCAGACCCGGAATCTAAATCAACAGAGAATGCAATGTCCATCCTTGAGAATCCTCGCCAAAACAAAAAAGTATATGAAAAATGTTCTATGGTCTAGTCTGGGTCTGGGTTATGTACGATAACTCAATCTAAACACCACTTCTTCAAGGGCATAGAGGCTTGCATTACAGAGTGTGCAATCAAAATAACTCGACCCAAGATCAAAACTTTCCTAATTTAGCTTTCCAATGGACAAAATAAAGCAGAAGGATACTAGATAAACAATAGTCCACAACCCAACCTTGATTCAGCAGACGGCTGCAGTTAGGCAGAACCTGCACAAAAGGGTTCAGTTTTTGACGCTCTGCCAAGAGTTCTGTCAAGTACCTGCTGCGACAAAATTTACAAAAGATCGGATTAAAGAGGGATACAACAAAGTTGCACCTTTTAAAACACAGTCTACGTCTATGACCTAATAATCTGTATAGACTGAAACAGATCCAAGGAAAACAAAAAATAAAACAAAATAAACAAAAGTTGGTCAAAATAAAATGATATTTTTTAACCTGTCATGGTCTGAAGGAGTGGTGGCTGTGCGCATTCCTCCCATCTGGGGGGAGTGAGCTCTGGCAGGGGAGTAATGAAGATACCTTCCAGACATTCTTTTTCTAAATGTTCTTAATCTTTTTCGATTATGTTGGTTTGCAGGTAGAAACAATACTACAGAAAACTGCAGGTTTTTATGAATGGTTTCGCGTAAGTGTAAGAATGGAGGCAGTATAAATGGTGTAATAGTAGTGGTTGTCAGTCATTTGGAGTGTGAATGTTTCCGTCGAAAATAGGGAAATGCGACTGTCCAGGATAAAAGCGAATTTGTTTACGTTGTTCGTTTTAGACCCACGAAAGCTTGGACTTTTCCAGAAGTAAGATGCGTGTGAAGAATTTCATAGAAGGGTGCGCTTAAATACATGTTCATCCCAGACGACTGGTCATGGATCCTTCCCACGAGTTAGATCAAAGCTCCTTGGTTAACCGCCCCAGCAGTGAGGTCCTAAATTAGGGGATCTATAAATCGTAGGACCCCATTCCCGTTTCACAGGTCACGGTAATTTAACATTACACCGCACTAATATTTTTGCGCCTATTTGTTGGAATAGTACACGTGTAAATGGCACGTTGCTATAGTGGGGCCGCCTTTGGATGACTCTGGAAGGGGAACATGCACATCTGCAAAGAAAATACAGTGTTGCAATAGGAGTGGGTCAGATAAATCCAATAGACTCCCATAGTAGATCACATCGACGGAATTGAAGTTATAAGAAGGAAAAAATAATAATAGTAAGTGAACAAATAGTTGATACAAGTCTTTAGATTTTATTTGCAAAGTAAATGAGATCTTAGTGAGTTCTAGTGGATTTGAAATAGATTTGGGAAACAATTTTAAATCATAGTAATTTATGTTCACAATACATATTTATATTTTATATATTTATTTTTTATTTTCAATATTATAAATTCTTAATGTAATTTTCAGTTATTTAAATCAATTGAATCATTAGACAATCAATTCACAAACGCATATGAAGATAACTATTTGATTGTCAAAAACATCCTTCAATGGTTATAAGGTTAGTTTTATGTAGGTTTCTTTTCACCAACTCTCAACCACTTATAAACTTGTAAAGCTTGTGTAGATATTTTTTGACATTGTCGAACCTAAATCCTCAACCTGCAATAACACAAGAAATAAACAACGAATTAGATCACGTGCAAGCTAGAATGTAGATTCCTCAAGAAATTTATTTGATCTACAAAAAAAAAGAGTAAATAACATGAAGAACACAAATGAAACTTGAAAACATATTAAATCATATTCTAAAGCAAACAAACTCCTAATCTCTTGAGGGAATTGGTGTCAATTTGATGTGAGAATTGGCCCTTTTCCCAATTCCTATGATGCAAGATTGATGTGTGATAAAAAGTGATCCACTTTGTTGATGTTTGATGAGTGCTCCAATAGAAAAATCTGCATGAACTCAATGATAATGGATGAAAATTGCTAATGATTTGAGCATAGTAAGTTTACTCAAATTGTGGATGACCTAATGAGGAATGAAGCCTCTTATTTATAGATTTTCAAATTGAAGAGATGTCCAAAATGGAGAAATGTGGAACTAAAAACCAACAAATAGCAAGATGTCACTTGTTCACATGAGAATGGATGAAGGATGTGCAAGTTTTGGCCAATGTGCCAATAAATGCATATATTTGAATTTTGAAATTGTTGAAATGACATGTAAGAGGGAAGGAAGAATGCATTGAATGCCACTTGGTTCAAAGCAAAAGACTTGTCACGTGGAGTAAATGTCATGTTGGAAGGACAAAGTCCACTCACATTTTTGAATTCAAATTTGGAGAATATTCCTTCAAAGATGTATTTTGATGGAAAATAGAGATTTAATAAATCAATTAAATCTATTTTCATGTGCAAGTGGGAAAAGCTAGAGGATGGGACATGATAAGAGATTAATTTAATCATAATTAATTAATTTAATAAGGGATTTGTTGATGTGACATATTTGACTTAAATCTATAGATTTATTTAAATCAAATAATGAGAAGAATATGACTTTAAGATTAATTAAATAAAGATTTTTGATTTATTTAACTAGGGAGATGAAGTTAGATTAAACTAAATAAAGTTTTAATTTATTTAATTTAATAGGATGACTTTAGAGGTTTAATTAAATAAAATTGATTATTTAATTAAATAGAGATAATTAGATCAGATAAATTGATTTAATTAATGAGAAAGAATGACTTAATTAGATAAAATGATTTATTTAATTAAGGGAGTAAAATTGATGAATTTAATCAAATAAGGATATCCAATTAAATGGTTAGACCGAGGAATGATTTAGGATGAAACGATGTTAGTAGTCAGAATCAGATGCACGATGTCAATTAGTACTTTTTACGTGTCTATATTTTGCCCCTCTTTGAAGCAGTGCACTCGTTGCATTGGTTCAAAGAATAAACAGTCTTGACCAAAAGCCAAAAAAAATTGATTTTAAAACTTGCCCCACTGCTACCCCGATGAAGGAAATATGCCAATATATTGCCCCCTCGAGAGATCGGACGAAAATTCTAATTTTTGGGTGATCTCGTGAAAAAAGAAGGACAATATACGTGACAAGTCCAAAAAGGCTCCGGAAGGTCAAAAACGAGGTAAAATGCCAAAAAAATGGTGCAACATGACCTTTAGATGGACAAAAATGGAATTAGGGGTTCAAAACCCTAATTTTCAAGCATAAATAGGCCTTAAGAGGTCACTTTCGATTCATTTGAACACATCAGCCTTAAGATATTTTGCAATCTAAGCTCTGATATCCTGACGAGATGGCGCAACAACAGCTCCCGATGCATATTTATGACCGAGTCTGGACATACCAGCAACCACCTGGCATTGGGGCACTGGTAAGTGATCTTGACTTGAGCTTCGTTTTTCATTTTACGCATTCATTTAATGCATTTAGAACTAGGTCTCTCGCAACGATGCTATATAGCGCCGCTCAACTTTCAAACTGGATCGCTCGGTCCTCCAAACTGAACCGCTTATCTCAAGATGAACCATCGCGGTGAAGTTTGGAGTTTGAAAAGATTTCTCAAACTTCGACGCTTGTTAAGTGGAGCGCTGGACTTTTAAACTCTGATGTCGCGGCGGACTTTAGAATTAGGATTTAAGCCGCTTGAGCAAAGTGCACCACCACGGTGCAGTTTGGAGTTCGAAGATACTAGCGTCGCTTTTTGCAAATTTCAAACTATGACGCCTTCACAATTTGCAACGTTGGGCTAACTTTTTGAATGCTTGGGATGAAATTTCCTGATGATTTTAACACGGTGACCTTTCCTGATGCAGGAGGCAGGGAGGGAGCTATATTCTCGGGAGCACAGATCGCGAGAGATATTCAATTATTTGCGAGACTTGACCGATAGGGAGCAGGATCGGCTGTGAGACATGGGACTATGGTACATTGCTTATGCAGCACCCGTGCGAACCCATTTTGGCATGATGTTTGCACTTGCCGAGAGATGGCACTATGAGACGTCATCATTTCATCTTCCCACTGGCGAGGCCACCGTCACTTTGGAGGACGTGTGGCGCATCCTTAGATTGTCGATACATGGTTGACGAGTTATTTTTGATATGGATTTCGGGTGGGATGCTTGCCATGCAGTCTTTGCTTCAAAGGACATATTTTTTTGCAAGGGCCAGATAGAGCTGGAGCGACATAGGACACTCACGTCACCCTTTCATCTGGTGATAGCTGCCATTAGTTTCGGTCTCATTTCCCTGGATCGACGAGGTCGGTATTTTAGTCCTAGCTGGGGTCTCTGGTGGGAGCTAATGGTTCGCGACAGGCCAATCCATTTTGCATGGGGTTCAGTTCTTCTTGCCTCCTTTTACAAGGATTTACATGAGTATGCATACTTGGACAGTAGGGCACTTGGTGCAAGTGTCACACTTCTTCATGTGTGGGCATGGGAGCATATCTCTGTCCTTCAACCACAAGTTGTTGCAGTGCCAGTCGGGCCCGATGATCCATCTGTGTGGCGCTACAGGGGTGGTGTGTCTTTCACACACACAGGCGAGCACGGGATTCCTCATTGGAGGAGGGTTCTTGACGAGATGACAATGTTCACATGGTGCTCGTACCTTGGTCAGCTCGGATGGGCTAATGATGTGCAGGAGTTGTTCTTTGCCCACCGGGATCGGCTTATGCAGGGGCGGGAGCATACTATGATAGAGATGTACCTTCCAGGATAAGTGTCAGCACCAGTTTGGCGAGGTTCAGGACAGACCAGATGATGGCTATGTGGCCATTTTTGCTCGTACAGTATCACAGGGTGTCTGGGGATGATACATTCCTTCCTTTGAGGTAATGGAGAGTTTCAGGCAGCTAGTGGCACAACCATGGCCATATGATCAGGGAGTTGCAGATCCAGGGGTGACTTAGGTGTACAGAGATTGGTTCCAACCACCTCTTCGTTTGACAGTTTCAGGTGCACTCATTATTCGACGAAGAGCCAGGGGCATGCTTTGGACGAGGAGGTGGCGGTCCTACTATAGGACAACCACCACAGAATCGACTAGTACAGGACCAGCCACCCAGGGATCAGGCGATCAGGGATCAAGAAAATGTCCACATGCAAGACCAGGATCGGGGGCCAGAGGGTCAGCAGGATCGGGTTGCTACACCACCCTGAGACAGAGGTGAGGATCAGCCTCATGTGCAGCCTCCGCCAGCAGGTCAGTCAAATGCGAGAGATGCCCTGATATTACAGTTGTAGGCCCAAGTTCAGGCCTTGACAGCAGAGAGGAATCAGACTCGAGTTGAGAGAGATCAGGCCTGTGCTGAGAGGGATCAGGCGATTCTTCAGAGGCAGGCCACAAAGTTACAGGAGGCTGCAAAGATGGGTCGCAGACAATAGCTGGAGAGTATGGCGACTTCCTCCTCCCAACCCATAGTATCTCTTCAGTCCTACAGGGAGGCCATCCGGGAGGCAGAGTATTATCGAATGCGTTATCATGATGTCGTACCACGAGCAACCCAAGCTCCTAATTTTTCACAGCGGACTAGCCACAGACTGATAGAGAGTCATGGTGATAGAGGCGAGGGAAGTAGGAAGGAGAGTTAGACCTCCGCTTTGATCAAGATATTATTCTTTTTGTGCCCTATGGGCTCATTTTTGATAGCTCGATGGGCCCTTGTACTTATTGACATACACATGTACAGTGATTCGATTATTTTGTATTATGACAGTCCTTTGATGATATATATGAGATGATTTTGATGTGATATGACATGTACCATGTTTATTTGATGCATTATGAATGTTTTTATTTCTATATGTGATGCAATGATGTTATGGTATTATGTATGGATGCATTTCTTTCTTGATGATGTATGCGTTATGCGACTAACAGATCTATATTATGCTTTATGTGATATGCATTTGTAATGATTATGGATGAATATGCGATATGAATGGATTTTATGTATGCGTTTAATGATGGTGCATGATGCAATGTATATGATGATTTATGTATGTTGATGCAAATATAATGATTTATGCTATGAGATGTTTTCTTTTTCAATATCTTTTTTTGTTATGATGGTGATGATGTAAATGTAATGATCATGATATGCAGTTATGCAATGATGGATGTATGTATGATATGTACTTATGACGATGCGATGTGATGTTATATGAAATGATATGTTATGCAAAATGGTATGGAGATGATAATTTATGATGTTATGCAAAAAATGATATGTGAGTAATGACCTTGTGATGCATGTGTGATGGCATAATGAATGCTTTAATGAGATGTTCCATGTGATATGGATGCACCTAATGGATTGTTTATAATGCTTACGTACCTGTTATATTTAATTATGCATTAGATGCTTATAATGATATGGGATGATTTATGAAATATTTATGCAAATGATTGTAATGTGATAATGCTTAGAATAACAAATCTATGCATATTGTATGATCCATGTTTTCTATGTGATGTGATATGCCATGTGCTGACGATTTGTGGATGCTAGATTAATGATGATGATTAACTGTCATAGTACCTTGTTAGCATGAAAAAGCAAGAAGGAAGAAGAGAGAAGACATTTCAACAAGACAAAAGATGATGATGATAGATGATGATTATTCACCGTGGAGTTGGGATTTTCAAAGGGCCAATTATCTTATTTTTGATAACACGCATAAATACGATGCATCAAGGTATTGAGAACCAGGATGGCGTTGTATTTAGTGTGATGGACTTTGACTCTACAATCAAATAGGAGTATCCTTGTTCACACCTAACATACGAAAACCTTACTAGTATGCACTTTAGGTACTTCAAACATCTCAAACCAAAACATAGGAAGGCAAGCCTTCCTATCTGGTCAACAACATATCTGAAATACTTTCCATACATACCTAATAAAGCAAGTATTCGTTGAGCTTATATTACAAAAACATCCAACAAGAACAACAGATAAAAAGATAATGATCATTGCCACATTCCTATTTCTCTAAATCTTTTGATTAGACATCATCGAGAAGTCCTTGGAATGATCGCAATAAGATAAATCAATCAAGATAAAGATAAAGTAAATAAACAAGCCAATGTTCTTCAATACCGCTAGCCAAGACTAAACTACGATGATGCCTGATGTTGATGTCCATTGTAGGAAGGATGCATCCTAGGACATGATGATATCAGATGATTTGATATGGGACTGACTGGATGATAGGCTATTGACACAAAGAGTTGACTAACTTGTTTATGTATTGACCTAGACTTGAGAGTTTTTTTACGTTTTAAGTTTTCACTTTTGATCTGCTAGACTTGTTTCTAATTGTTTTACCAAAGGTTGGAGATGATGATGTTATTGCGGGTGTAAGCAAGATGAGGATGGATGGAATTTTTTTCAAATATTTGGATGTTTTGAGGCTGTTTTTGGTATTTTAGAGATTTTGCAAATGTTTTGATTTTTTTATTTTCAAATGTTTTGGGGTTTTCGGATTTTTCATTGTTTTTGTGTTTTCTGAGATTTTGACCAAGAGACTAACCTAAGGACCTATCCTAGGGGCCTCGAGGGCTGATCAATAGATTAGCCTTGCCTACGTTATACACGTAGAGACCACATAGTTCGACTGACAACTTGACCGATTTACAGATGAAGATATACATGATGAAATGTCAGTTTATTATGATGGACTCCTAAAGGACTGACCTAAGTGTCTCGGGGGATGATCAAAGATCAACCTTGCCTACGTTCAAGGCTTAGAGACCCATAGTTCGACAAGATGACTTTGTTTTTGACTTTTTGACCTGTTTTTGGATTTTGATATGTTTCGAATGTTTTTGGATTTTGGTGATTTTCTGATGTTTTTGGATTTTGGTGATTTTCTGATGTTTTTGGATTTTTTGATGTTTTGATGTTTTTGAATTTTCTGATTTTAGGACCTTAAGGATATACATGAATTCGATCTGATGAGAACATGCCCCCAGCATGATGCAATAGACTACTCCGATAAAGGCAGAACAAACTGACCTTGAGGATGGGCCGAGTAGTACTAGGAGGGATCATGATACGAAAATATGACCAAGTTATGATGCAGATGCAGGTGGATGGGTGATCGATGGAGATTCGAATGCGATGGATGATGGAAACATGATAGATGGATGAAGCAAAACAAGCCACTGAGATCCTGGTAGATGAAAAGTTCTTATTTACACAAGGTGCCTGTTTGCCAAGTTTTCACCGAGGTACCTGCCAAAAGTGCCACCAAAGTGGTTCTCACTAGAGGACGATTTTTCTCTTTACTATTTTTTATCCTTTTTCTGATTTTTTTGAATTTTTTATTGTCACCAAGATGCCTGTTTTCCAAGTTTTCACCAAGGTAACCGTTTCTTCAGGACATTTTCTGATTTTTTTGGATTTTGGTTTTATACCTTGAAAGATTAGGCATAAAACTTTTTGAGACGAGAGCTATTCATGGGCTCTTGCAGAGGTTCTCCTTCGGGTGTTGATAACTGATATGCCCCTGAATTATAGCTTGATGTGATAACAAATGGTCCCAACCAGTTGGGTTCAAATTTTCCTTTACTGTTTGGATTTGGGACATTCTTCTGATTCTCCTTTAGTATCAGTTCTCTGACTTGGAAGTCCTACTTCTGATTTTCTTATTATAGCTCCTTTTGAGTCTATTTTGATAGACTTGCAAATGATTTAAAGCATCTACACACCGCTCATCCAATAGCTCCAGCTCATTTAGTTTTGATACTTGGTACTCTTCATCCATGATGAGATTTTGCAGTGATATCCTGAGTGATGGGAGCTTGATCTCAATGGGGAGTATTGCTTCTAATCCATAGACCAGGGAGAAGGGGGTGGCGTCGATGGGTGTGCGGATGTTGGTTCGGTAGGCCCAGAGGGCGAGATTGAGCTGCAGATGCCAGTCACGACCTACGTCATTGACTATTTTCTTGAGGATTTTTAGAATGGTTTTATTAGTGGCTTCTACTTGGCCATTGCCTTGGGGATAGTATGGGGTGGAGAAGCGATGTTGGATTTTGAATTTTTCACATAAGTTGCGGGCATCCTGATTCTTGAATGGTGTCCCATTATCTGAGATAATGGGTTGTGGGACACCGTAGCGGCAAATGAGATAGTTTAAGATGAACTTTGATATCCGCTTCCCAGTTATATACATCATGGGTATGGCTTCCACCCACTTAGTAAAGTACTCTGTGGCGGTTATGATGAACATGTGGTTGTTAGATGAAGTGGGCGTGATTTTTCCAATGAGATCGAGTCCCCACTGGGAAAAGGGCCATGGTGTGATGATGGTATGAAGTCCTTGAGCTGGAGCATGGATGAGTTCCCCATGTTGCTGACATTGTAGACACCTTCTGACATAGTCATGTGCTTCTATTTCCATTGTGGGGCAATAATACCCCATCCTCAACAATTTCTTAGCTATAGTCATTCCACTTGAATGTGAACCATAGATATTGTTATGTACTTTAGTTAGAGCGGTCAATGCCTCCTCAGCGTTTAAGCAGCATAGTAAGGTTCCTTCTATGCTCCTACGATACAGGGTATCTCCTAGGATGACGAATCAAGATGCCTTTTTGACAAAGGTTCGGTTTAAGGTTGATGGTAAGTAAGCAGGTATGACACCTATTCGAAGGTATGTATAAATTTCGTGGTACCAAGGATCATCGGGACCAATGATTTCGCACACAAATTTTGATTTTGGTACCTCGAATGCATGCACGAGAAGCTGCTCTATTAGGAATTCATATTTTGAGACATTGTGAGGAATCTCTAGTAAATATCCAATTGTTGCCATGGCGTATGCTGCTCTGTTGTTGGCTTTGGGAATCTACTCAAATGTGATTTCGATGAAGGATTCTTTGAGATTCTCCACCAGTTTCTTGTATGGAGTGAGCTTATCATCCTTGGTCTGGTGCTCATTGTTGACTTGGTTTATTATCAATTGAGAGTCTCTGTATACTTTGAGGGCTATGATATGTCACTGCACTACTATTATGAGACCTATGGTTAAAGCCTCATATTCTGCAATGTTATTAGTGTAGGGAAATGCCAATTTATAGGACCTTGGTATGCAATCTCCTTGTGGGGTGATAAAGAAGATGTCGGTTCCTGATCCATGTTGTGTATATGAGCCATCAAAGTAAAGTTTCCAGTGGTCGGCTATGTTGAAATTGAAAAATAATTCGTCTGGAAACTTTGAGACGAGAGGATTCTCTGAATAGATTGGTGCTTCTGCGAGCTGATCTGCAGTGACTTGTCCTTTGATTGCTTTTCGCTCCACATATTCAATGTTGTATTCTAATAGTATCATTACCCATTTGGCCATTCTTCCAGTGAGCATTGATTTTGACAGTAAGTACTTGAGAGGGTCGATTTTGGCGATGAGTTTTATTTTGTGTGCCAACATGTAATGTTTTAATTTATGTGATGCAAACACTAATACTAGACATGCTTTCTCAATGAATGAGTAATTTAATTCATGCCCAACCATTGTTCTGCTAATATAATAGATAGCCCTTTCTATTCCATTTTCGTCATGCTGAGCTAGGAGAGCTCCAAGGACTACTGCTATTGCCGACACATAGAGAATTAATGGTTTTCTTGGGATTGGTGGCATTAGGACCGGTGGTGTAAGTAGATATTCTTTGATTTTATTGAATGCCTCTCAACACTTGTTATCCCATTTGTATGCTACTCCCTTGTGAAGTAGGTGAGAATATGGGTTCTGTTTGTCTGCCAGTTGTGCTATGAACCTTCAAATGGATTGAAGCCTGCCTTGGAGACCTCTCAATTGCTTTAATGTTTTTGGTGCCTCCATCTCGAGGATTGCTTTTACTTTTGCTGGATCTACCTCAATACCTCTCATTGACACTATATATCCTAGCAATTTTCCTGATTGTACGTCAAAAATGCACTTTTTTAGGTTTAATCGAACCTTGTACTCTTCTAGCCTGTCAAAAATGGCATTTAGGGTTGCTATGTGATCCTTTCTCCTTCTGGATTTGGCTAGAATGTCATCAACATAATCTTTGACTATCTTATGGATCATGTCATGGAAGATTAACATCATGGCTCTTTGGTATGTTGCTCCTGCATTCTTTAAGCCGAATGGCATCATATTCCAGTAGTAATTCCCCCATGGACAAGTGAAGGTCATTTTGTGTTGGTCTTCTTTAACAATCATTATATGGTTGTAACCTGAGAAACCGTCCATTAAGGAAATCATTTCATGTCCCATCGTCATGTCTGCGATCATGTGAATATTGGGCAATGGGAAATCATCTTTCGGACATGCCTTGTTCAAGTCTTTGAATTATGTGTAGATTCTAATGCCCCCATCGGGTTTTGAGACAGGCACCAAGTTTGACACCCTTTCTGGATAATCTATCGATCGAATGAATCATGCATCTAATAGCTTTTTTAATTCCATTTTGACTAGCAGGGTGATCTGAGGGTGCATTTTCCTAAGCTTTTGTCTAATGGGTTTGCTTCTGGGTATACTGCTAAGTGGTGAACCACGATTTCTAGATTGAGCCCGGGCATGTCAGCATAGCTCCATGCAAAGTTAACCTGTCTCTCTCTTAAGAAGGCTGATAGGATTTCTTGTTCTTCTGTTAGTAATGATTCCACATAGAATGTGATATGTGGGGTCTCCTTTGTTCCTAGATTGACCGGATTGCATTTTCTACCAGGACTGCTGATTTTTCTTGATGAAGAGCTCTGAAAGGAAGATTGAATCCCCCATTCTCAGGTGCCTCAGAGAGGTTTTCACCATTGGATGCGTCCTTTCTTTTTACCTTTTTATGGTCAGAGAGTGCCATAGTGTGGTTTTCACTCAAGGACTTAGATATTATTCTTAATTTCTCACTTTTGTGACTAAGGGATTCAATTGTTTCCCCATAATAGGCTTGTGTATCTAGCTCAATGATGAACCCTGCTTTGTGATCCCCACATGGAATGTTATCCCGCAGTCCCATGAAACATACATTGAAAATTGAAATCAATAACATGTAAGATTTGGTATAGAATCTTTATACCATTTAAGATTTGGTCATGGAGATAGTCACACAAAATCTATGAGCTTTAATGAAAGCACAAGAGAGATGAAACATAAGAGAATAATTATATTCTATCCAGATGTAAATGCACAATGTGTACAAATTGATATAATTATAGTGAGAACCCCTTGGTTATATAGGCCAAGGTGAGATATAGGACAACATAAGATTACAACATGTGTCTTAATCTTATAACTTGAGACGTAGATTTTAATTCCTTAAAAATACCCTAAATAAACTTAAGTAAATAGTTATGAATAGGACTTAAGAGGTAAATCAATTAGATAATATACCTTGTTCACACCAACACCCCTTTAAGTGCAACTCAAGGAGAATGTGAAGAGAAGCAATGATGCAAAAATAGGTATTGGCTATGAGGTCATGTTAGGTACCCATGTACAAAACAATATCTCACAAATAAAGAAAATGAGAAAAACCTTGTAGAAAAAAACCCCTCTTCAAGAGAGAGAAAATACAAGGTACTCTCTAGAAGAATTAAAAGGATAAAATCTCATGATAGGAAAATTTATCCCCATAAGAGAAAAGAAGAAAGACTGTACACCTCTCCCTCAATGTATAATCTTTTGTAGTGATGTTAGATACCTAGCAATGAACCTTGAAGATGATTAAAAATTAATGAACAACATACCTCCACTTTAAGAAGAAAGAAAACCAATAATATATTTAGAATGTCTTCCCATTCTTGAAAGGTATATGAGGGGAAAAAATATCAAGATATGTAATGTCTTTAAACTTTGCTCAAGTGTCACAATGTTGGTACCACAAGATGCCACAAACAATTTAATTTTTTCTAGCCACACTAATGAAGATGACAATCTAGAACCTTGTGAAAATGAGTGTAGAACATAATCCAAAGATGAAGATGGCTCATCCAAATGTTGCTCAAGGGTCTCAACACTTATGTCAAACTACGACATATGAAGATGTAGAGAAGGAAAAAGATGGTTTGAAGATGTCCTCACGACATTCAAAAAATATGTTGCAACTCAATAGGAGCTAACATCAAAGAGGAGATGAATATCTTTAATAGTGTTCTCCATGTTTTCAAAATAGGACTCACAAAAAAAACCAATAATGTTTGTTAATTACTCATCCCAAGTAGTTGTATTTGGAACATGATGTATGTCCTACTGCATTGAATCATTAGAAGCCATGGATGTAGCAATACTAGTGTCTTTAGAATAAATATTAGATGGAGATGAAATGTCAGTAGTTGTCTCTAGAACCTTGATTAATGAAAAAAATCCAAGATTCAAATGACCATACTATATCTCCTCAAAATTGTTCACACAATATGCTTGAGTGTGTGTATCAATTGAAGGAACAATAGGAGAAAAATGTGAAAAGGTGTGCAATTGAGATTGATGATCTACCTTCTCAACTACAACAATATCTCTACTATGTAAATCCTAAATAATTATATAATATAGTTTGAACTCAACATTCTTCCCTACTTCACTGTGTGTGATTTGATAAATAAAGGATATTGGTTGACAAGGAAGGCACACAAAGGACATCATTAAATGATCTTTTGTATATGTCAATAGATCATTTCCCATAAACATGAATATATGTGTTGTTAGCCATCAAGATGTGTGGTGACGAACAAGTCTCAAATGAAGAGAACATACTTTACAATGAAACCATATTATTCGAAACTCCAAAATCAAGTATCCATCTTTCTAACTCAAAATCTGCAACTACAAGTGCTTGCCCCCTTTTTCTCTACAACATTGAAGAAGAATAAGTCGAATCCCCTAACATGACTGAAGCTAAATTAATATGATTCCTCATTAAAAGGTGCTTCAACTCATTAATTTATTTCAAATAATCTTAATTCTCATCATGCCTTGATTTCTTGCAATATGCACATTTGGGCTTCTCCTTCTCAAATGATTCTTCTTACAAGGTAGAGGATTTGAAATCTTGGTGTGACTTGTTTTTTTTCTTCTTTTGTTTCTTTTTAGGATTTCTTGATTCTTTTTATACCCCGGGTTCACTAGCCACCAATTCTTGTGGTTTAGAAGACTTGGTTAGAACAATTTGAATTAGCTTCACTTCCTCCCAGATGAGAAGATTTGAGAAGTCGTCAAAATTAGGATCAACATATGTAGCTCCTATAGAAATTTGATGGGTGTTGAAGGCAAAAGAAATATTGAATGCTCAAGACCAATCTTAGATAACACATTTATGATCAATTATAAACCCTCCTTATTAATTGTGTAATCCTTTAGATGTGTTCTCAATTGCTTAATCTTGGAGATATAGTCTTAGATGTAGTCAAAAACTTTAAGATCAAGATTCATCAAATTATTATCAATTTGATATCCCTTAATCTTGTTAGTTTGACCATATTATTTTTCAAGTGTCTCCCAAGTCTCCTTAGGTATTTTACATGATTCAAGAGGAAGTTATAAATCAAAAGAGACTAATGAACAAATGTAACTAAGATTTTTCTCACAGTTGATCTCCCATATTACCTTTGCACTAGCATTAGTAGGTTCAAAATAGTTTTATTTCCATACCTTGTACAACCTTTTCCTAATAAATAATTTCATATTGACTATTTTCATGAGGCAAATCCTCTCTTATTTAATATGCTCTTCAAAAACCCTTTAAAAATTATACAAAAAATCACCAAAATCTAGGAGATGTGTGTTTCACAAAATAACCTCTAAAATTGAAAAAAAATGCCTTGTCATCATAGTGCCAAGATCATGCTTTGATACCACTTCTTATGAAATAGCTTGCATAATATAATATATAATATTAAATATTCTACAAATAATTGATAATAATATGCCACATTGAGGGGGAAACCTCCTAATCCACTTTGAAGGGGATACCTCCAATATTCTTCAATAAGAACTTAATACTCGACATGATGATAATAGCCTACCTATACCTCCTATATATACCCTACTTATGCCTAGGATATCACCCAAGCCAACCTAGACAACCCTTTATAAGCCTTAGGACAACCTAAATAACTGAATAATAATATAATAATGATAATATGACTTTATTAAGAGTTAAGGTAGCCACAAGCCAACTACTCATAACACTATACACATTATAGGGGTAGGAGCATAACAATTCAACTATTTCAATCACTAACTACAAGGCCACAATAGTGTGTGGTAGTGAGTGCCACATGGCATTCAATAATTAGTGGATATACCCTCTAGTACATGGTATCTTGCACATGTAAGGTACAATCCATATAGTTTTTATTTATTTTAAATCTAATAAAATTAATTAATTTTTTTTTAATACCTCCATATAATGATGCTTCCACCTGCATAGGATGACACGAGGAATATTTAGATTGTGCAAAAAGTATTCATTGTTGTATGATCCTATCTAATGAGGAGAAAAATATTATCTAACAGGCTAGGGTAAAAGTGTCTAATTTTGATGAATTAAAAATTGATCCTTATATTCTTGGGATTTCTAGATATGATGGTAGAGTCAAATTTGATCCAAAATGTTCAAAAATACTAACTTTTAGATTTGGAAAGCACCTCCCAAATTCAAACCTTTATAGGTTTTTCCTTCAATGTTTAATTTAGATAAAATAAACGGCTAAACTAACTTTCTTGGACACCTTGAATTAGCGATGAGCTTAAATTTGTACCGACATGCTCTAAAATGAACCTATAATATAAATCCACAAAGATGAACCCCCCTAATTCTAGTATTTCTATCATTTTTTTCATGTTCTCTGCATCATCATATGATGCAAGAGAAGAATATACTTAGATTTTAAGAATAGCCAAGATCTACAATGTAGATCTCTCAAAAAGACTAATAAGAAGCAATCCTAGAAGCTTTGATGCCACATAAGAGTTGATATGGAATACTCTATACCATGCAAGATTTGGCTATGGAGATAGCCACCCAAGATCTAGGAGTTTCAATGAAAGCACAAGCGAGACAAAATATGAGAGAATAATTATATTTTATCAAATGATGCAAATGCACAATATGTGTACATGACATGATTCAATATGACTACAATGAAAACCCCTTGGTTGTATAGGCCAAGGTGAGACAAAGACAACATGTAAGATAATGACATGTGTCTTAATCTTATGACTTGAGACACAAAGTGACAATGACCTGAGTAAACTTGATTAAATGAGTGTGAATAGGACCTAAGATGTAAACTAGTTAGGTAAAATACCATGTTCACACCAAAATAACACCATGCACCCAAACACTTGATGGTCCTTAATCAAATAAATAAAACCCATATTGAAATTAGTGAACCACATTAGCTATCTCTAAATATGGGTTTTCAAACTATCTTGATCCAAATCAAACTTGCAAAAAAATTGAAACAAGGAAATCAAAACAAAATATATTTTTTTAATATGTTGAGGCCATGAATCAGGTACTCCTACATTGGACACCCAAGTGCGAAAAATGTGAGCCCTTGCTTATGAAGCTCTTGTGGGTCGAACTATTTTTTTCTCAAATGATTTCATCCTCCATGAACCCCTTTCCTTTATATCTTATCAAATAACCTATATTAATTATATTTAGGGTCTTCTTCAGAACCCTTTCCTATAATATTTTATCAATTTCTTCTTTGTCATGTTCTAGAAAATAATTAGTCCAAGAAACAATGTATATAATATCCTCATCATATATAGAAACACTATCATTAGTTAGGTATAGTTGTATATTAGCAACATTAGAAATTTATGAAATATGTATCCCTAGTGGAAGACCAACCTCATACATGTTATTATATATATTTTTTTAAAACTTGCATGATTCAATTTTCTTATATTTCAATCTATTATAAATCATATTGGAAAATATCTCTTTTTGCATATATATCATAACTAAATCACTGATTATAAATGACTCTAATCCCATATTTCATTAATCATTTCCTTGTATTGCAAATCACTCTTCTAAATTTATTTTTTATTTCCTTGTGCAATTGTTGCATATCTTTTACGAAGCCTTCGATAAATTGCATGTTTTAAGTCAACAATCACCTTTATCAAATTTATGATACTTGGATATCTTTTGTAGATAATATGGAATAGGGAAACGTCATATGACTTGATAATTCAATTATGATATGCTAATTTTGCTCAAGTAAGGACCAAATCCCACTAAGTAGGTTTGTCTCCAACTCAATTTCTAAGTAGATTTCCAAAACTCCTTTTTGTTGGTTGAAAATTTTGTATACTTGGGAAAGCATACAAAATTGTGGTTTTAGCCACAGTATGTGAGATAAACTCTCCTATTTTCAAAGGGAAGGCTCCCCCTTTTTCTTCTATTTTAACAATTTAGAAATAAACTCTAACTATAAATCTATTCTAAATTTGGGTGAAACTTTGTCTTGTTCTCTTTTTTCAGAAAAGACACTTATTCTTTTCTCTTATTTCAAAAAAGAATCATAGCTGAAAGCATAAATGATTAATGAAGTAAACAAATAAAGAAGAAATGTTTCCATAAAGGCACAAAGTCCTTCGTTGCTCCTCCGGGACGGGAAAACAAATTGAAAGCACAAAGTCTTTGACAACTTCCTCTCCTATCAACCTTTTTAGATGATTTTCTGGTAACCAAGTACAATATGTAGCAGCTCAAAATATAACTGCATGATGCACTTTTAATGCAAAAACATAGAAAATAAAAGCAACACAAAGTCTACAAGTTACCCCCTTTGCTTGAGTGTTCTACAATAGCTTCAAACGTGATAAACAACTCAAAGTCTACAATATCAAATCTGAAAAGCAATCCAAAACTCTAAACGCAATAAGCAACTCAAAGTCTGCAAAATTGAGCTTGAATCCCTCTTGTATAACACCATAAAACTCACAATCAATATACAAAAAATGTCATCACATAACACCTTGAATCGACACAAAGTTTGAAAGCAATTTTCCTCTTTTAATTAACTGTAATATGATTTACATCTAAGCTCAAAGTCTTAAAGTGCACATACAAACTAGCAGAGTTTTGTTGCATTGCCAAAAGATGATGATTACAATAGACCTCCTTAAGTATTTATAGAAGAGAAGCCTTGAGAAAAAGGTGGGAGGATCCCAACTAACTTGAGAAATTCTCTCAACCACTAACTACTTGCAATTGACTTATTCCAAATTACAATCCTAGTTTATTTTGACTTGTAACTTGATTACATGTAATTACAATCTTCAATAATGTGAGTAGCATGGCCACTTGCCATTACAATTTCTAACTTTACATGTAATTTTCCAAAACAAAATTACAATTACATAATTGAAATTATTCTAAGTGTCCAAGGCACAACTCTAACTACATCATCCTTCGTTGGATCTTCATGTTGTTGTTTGGAAAACATTCTTCCATCTTTGTCTTGAAAGCATTCTATGCTCAATCATGTCACTTATTCAACTCATTGTGTGGCTTCATCATGTTGTTGTTCTTCCTTTGTATCATTCTCCAGTCTTGGAATTTATTTGAAAAATAAGGCCTATGCCTTATATTATTAATTTGGTAGGTCATGTGCAAGCTCAACTTGTAATTGGGTCTTGAGAACCCGATTGCAAGTGATATGTGATTTTTTATTGATGGGTACTTGCAGTCAGGTCTCAAAGTCCCGATTACAAGTAATGTGAACATGACACGGTGAATGAAGTGAATTTGAATGGGTCGCAAGTTAAATATGGGTATGATGGAGGCAAATGTAAGTGTTTTTGAAGGTGAATGAATGTATTTTTACTTGCAGTCGGGTCTTGGAGACCCAATTGGAAGTGTGAAAATGTATATCCTTCAATGCATTTTTTTAAAAAATGCATCATAAACCTATATTCAAGAAGAGACATAAGAAGAAGATAATAGAAAATAAAACAAAGAAAAAGACCTAAAACCTACCTCTGAAGAGAGTAAAAACGCACAGCTGAAGGAAAAATATAAAAAACCCTTGATTTTCACTTATAGATAAAATGAGATGAAGACTCCTCTTCAAACACTATCAACTGCTCATTTAATTCTCTCCCTAAGAAACACATAAACAAAGGAAGAAGAACACGCCATGGTAAAGACAAAGTCAAAATTGAGCTTTTTGAAGACTTCATTGCATGCTATAGCAAGAACTCGAATTGCAAGCTGAGAATCGAGCTTTTTGGAGGTCAAGAAAAGTAGCTTGAAAATGGGTTGGGCCTTTCATAGGCAAAAGCAAGTTATTTTCTCAAAAGAAGACTCATACACGAACTTGTAATCACGTCCCAAAAGCCCGATTGCAAGTTAAAATATGTTTTTTCTCTCTTGTAACTTGTAGGTTAGGTCTTAAGATCCCCTTTATAAGTGAAATGTAAGTCAAAAAGCAATTTAAAGCCTCCCAACTTGCAATGTGGGTTTCAAAACCCCCTTTACAAGTGAACATCAATTTAAAAAGTAACCAAAGGCTTCACTTGCAATTCAGGTTTTAAGACCCCCAATGCAAGTAAAATGAAAATAATAAAAAGACATAAAGGTGCTCACTTGTAGTTCAGGTCTTGGGACCCCTATTGCAAGTAAACAACTAAATATAAAAAGTGACTTTAAAGGCAAAAAGAAAATCGTGTCTTGAGGGGTTGATTGCAAGTAGAAATGTCACTTGTATTTTAGAACTTGAGAGTTTCCTACTTGCAATAAAACGTCCAAAACCCGATTTGCGGAAGAAAAGACACAAAAGCAAGATCAAAATGAACATAAGAAACAAAATGAAAATGATCAGGATGACAACAAACCTTATAGAATATACAAGGCATGATTTTCCCTTGAGAAATGTGCATTAGAGTAACCAAAAATAGGAATTTCTAGAGAAAAATTTGTATAAGTTGTCTAATTTTTATCTTGCAAAAATTGAGGACAACATTTGGCTTTGACTGGGGAACTGCCTTCGAAAGTGAAGGTAGTAGAATCCTGAATCTCCAAGTGCCTTAGTATCCATTGGGTTACAGATTCAAGCAAAAAAATATAAAATGATAGGAAGGATGGCACGACTGATGCAAAGAAACTAACTGGAAAACAAGACACAAACCTGTGCAACTGCACTTATTGAAAAGAAAACTACCTAATGAATTAACCAATAAAGAAATTCTTTCAAACAAAACCATTTACTGGCTCAATAAAATAACTGCCTTTCTTCAACAACTTATGGTACCTTGCATGATTGTAGGCAACTTTGTATAGATGAAGCATGAACAAGGGTACCAGAACTTGATGCAACACTCCTTTGAGGAAATGAACAAATTCATTTTTCTCTTGAGATGAATCATATGTACTGCTACTCTAAGATGGATTTTTGAAACCAGACTGTTCTTGCTCAGCTGCAACTGCTTCTTTGGCTTCTTTTTGAAGTATATCTTCATGTTTAGGTACAAGTGGAACCTCTGATTTCCCATTGGCTTCCAACCAAGCAAGATGTCTTATGGGGCATCCCCTTAATCAGAAAAAAACTGAATTCTTCTTACCAATTGCTACTTGAACAACTGGTTTTTCAACCATGACAAGCTCATGCTGCTCCGAATAATCTCCTTCATGTGATTCAAATGAAAACATGATTGTATTGTATTCCTTAGTATGTTGTTCACAAACTTCTGATTGAAAAGAATCGTCAACAAGACTTGAACAAAATTCTTCTATAGTACTCATGAAATGATCTTCATCAAGTTTTGAGGTAGATCTCTTATGCATAACATGTTTGTATTTCATCCTTAGAAGAACTTTCTCGAGGACCTGAAAAAATATTAGAACCTCCACCTTGGAAAATAGACTCTTGTTTTTCATCTTTCTCAAGTTGCTCATGATCTTCTAACTTATGGGATATTGGTTTGGCATCAAAGCTTGAACAAAAAAATTCCATCTCATCCCAAAATGTATCCTCTTCAATACCTTTTTTGATCTTTTGAATAGGGGAGTTGAACTTTGCTTCATGACAAATTTCATCAAACCCTCCAAACTCCAAAATAGAATTATCTTTATGTTCTAAAACTATTGTTAATGCTATTTTGAGTAGGTTTTGATCATCTTTCTCCACAAAAGAGGGCAATTCATCAAACCAAACTACAAAAACCTCATTTTAATCTTCATAAACTATCTTTTCACATCCCATGACATGATTGTCCTCCTTCATCAACACCTTAGAAAGGTGGCCTTCAACTCTTGTTGTGTATTCTTCATGATATTTGATATAGTCTTTTCTTTTTGTTCAACAACTTTCTGGAACTGCATAAACCAGATTTGAGAGTCGCTAGCGATGTTTGTTTCCTTCTCTTGGAAGAGACCAGCAAGATCACTTTGTTCAAGATCATAATCCTCTACTGTTGCATTTGTTGGTGGTTCCTCAAGAGCAATTCTTTCTGGTGTTGAAGGAAGCTTGTCTTGATTTCTAGCTATATAGTTAGGAGCAATATTTGGATATGACTTCATTGGAACGTCTTCTTCATAAGGGGGAGAGAATACACCTTGAGCTATTTTCTTTTTGAGGGAAAGCAACTCATTATCCAACCCTTGCACCATGGGATATGTTCTCTTGATAGACCATGATCCCAAAGAAGAGTTTTCTTTGGAGTCATTTGGCTCTATCTTTATCTTACCCACAAGGATAAGATCATCTTCAACCTCAACTGCTAAGGTTTGTACTGCTGGGAGATCTCTCTGAACTGTCCTTCTCAACAAGAAACTCACCTCAGGCGATTGAGCATTGATGAAGAAGCATTTCAAATTTATAGCGGTAGGTTGAGAAACAGTTGGAATTTCGTTAGACAACTTGTTGAATTTAGCCACAAACTCCCACATGGGTTCATGTGACTCCTTTTTAATTTGAGTCAATTGTGCTAACAATGCATGCACATCTTCTGCATGCTTGAATCTCTCTTCAAATTTTGTTCTGAGAATAGCCCAGTTTGTGATGGTCCGTGGCACTAGATGATAAAACCAATCTGTAGAAACACCTTCAAAAGTCTCCACAAACAACCTTACAGATACATCTTCGTATTCAACACCATGAACTCCACAAGCACTATAGAAAGCAACAACGTGCTCGTCAGGATGTTGTTGTCGATCACCAAAGAACTTGGGAAAGTTCTTATGTGAGCCTTCAGGAAGAGCATGTAGGGGTAGAGCTAAACTCAACAGACCAAAAACATTTCCCCAAGGACCTTGAGCAACCATTTACATGTTCTTGGTGAAAGTTTGATAAATTACAAGAACACAAATTACAATGAAAAAGGACATGAGTATACTTCAAAAGAAAGCGCGAGGCTTCCGAATGCGTATCGTATCCCCAACGAAGTCACCAAAAATTGTGGCTGAAACCATAATTTTGTACGCTTTCCCAAGTATACAAATTTTTTAACCAACACTTTTCATTACATCTACTTGTCCATCAATTTAGAGATGATGGACATAATTAAAATCTAATATGGTACCCAACCTTTTCCATAATGTCCTTTAAAATTGACTCAATAACTTAGTATCCTTATAAAAAATAATACTTATCAGCAAACATTGCAACCTTACCACATCTTGGAAAAATAATCTAGTAATATTTGATGTATCATTAGTTTTCCATGATTTGATGTTAGAAGTTTACAAAATAATTTGCACTTAACTCCTAATTACAGATTTTTCCTGATCCAACAAAATTTCATGGTTATGAATCTTAACCATTGAAATTATGGAAACTAGCATTCACTTGTTCTTTATCCAAATCAATGAAACATAAACTAATCACTTAAATTTCCATAATTAGAAAAACGCAATGAATCAAAATACTGACAAGAATGATAAACATAAGAGAAGAATAGAGAGATCACGCTTGATAACAGAGTTCACTCAATTTGAGCTACATCTCTGGGTCTGCTTCTCAATGTTGGACCACTTTATTAATGACGCCAAGCTTTAACATGCCTTTTTACATCATCCAAGCTTCAAAATATTGCACAAAATTCCTCACAATCTCTCTCACTATTACAATTTTTGGTGTATAATATCACCTTGTAATCTTCTCCTCTGAAATTTCCACCTTCCTTCACAAAGCATAAAAACTCTATATCTCCCTCCTTCACATCATCTAGATAATTTTTCAAACACCTACACCCCCTTTTATATATACAAAATTACCCATAATGGGTTTAATCACCATAAATGAAAAATAACCCCTTAATAACAAAAATACCCCCTTTAGTCCTCATTTATAACCCCTTTTATTTTTTTATGTTTGGAATTATTCATTTTAAATGGTTGGTTTTAACCATATAGGGGTATTTTAAGGATTTTCAGGCTAACTAACCCTTAAATAAAAGTGAACCCATATATAGCTATGAATGTATCGACGGTGCAACGGTAGCAAGTGTTTTAGTAGGTCGGTGGGTCAGTGATTTGACCCCCACCAGCCAGGTTTTACCCACCAAATGTAAACTTAAACACAACAAAACAAATTGGCACCTTAACATGGATAAGCGTGAACTATGTGGCCTAATGGTCACGTGGAAGTCTCAGAGCATGGGGGTGAAATCACAATACTGTGTCTCACTTTTTGCCCAAGATGGACATTTACATCAATATTTTTAACTTAATCTTCATCTTTTGAGACCTATAGCAACTAGACCATAAAGAATTTGAAGATGACGTGAACTAGTGATTTGTGGCAATTTGTGTGTAGATTCTATATATATATATATATATATATATATATATTTGAAATAAATCATGAATCTTTCAACATCTCCTTTAATAACTAGTTTTAGACAGAAAAAAACATTTTTTAGAAAGTAACGTTTGTGTCGTACATTATAACTTTTTTTTCTATAAAGGATTAAATTCTAATTTTTGAAATATAGATTCTCAACATCAATATCTAGGGAAAGGATATTTTTTCATAATTTTTTGTTGCATATTTTTTAAAAATTAATTTTTGAAATCATTGTAGCTATAATTTGGACATACATGTGTGTCGTACAATCTAACTTTTTGTGTATATATCAAAATCCAATTTTTTTTTTGGCTGAAACAAGGAAATCAATATCTAGGGAATGGGTATTTTTAAATTTTTTTTTACAATGGTTTACTATTTTCCACCTCTACACAACAAAGAGCTTGATGTTTAGATAAAAACCTATGTTTAGTAAAAATTGAAAATTAAATACATGATAAAATGAAAATATATCAAACCTATACTTGTTGGAAAGCTAGTTTCAAGGGCTACAATCTTGAAAAATATAATTTTTAAATTATGTTATTTAATCCCTCAAAAGGTATAGAAAAAGTGATTTTTTACCAGCATTTTGATAGCTGTGAAGGAGACTCCATTGTGGGTATGATCTAATACTATACGGTTTCTATCCAAGGGGGTTTGATCTAAGCGGGTCTTATCTATCCCTCTTCAATTAAAACTCTTTAGATGAAGCCTCTCAAGACTTAAATCTTTAGTTTTTCTAAAAAAAGTGATTTCAGGAAAAAATCAGCACATCCCAAAAGTGAGACACAGTATTGTGGCAACACCCATGGAGGTGTGGGGTTCGACTCCCCCAAACAAATTTTGCAAACCGATCGGGCCGATCATCCAATGGTGGATGAAGGAGGTGCCACGTGGCATGCTATTATTCTCTACACCCCATTGACAAAGACTGTATGTCCTACTAACTGTATGTTGATTGGGTGCCACGTGTCCTGCTGACTCGGACCACCACATCATCCATAGTACTGCCAACTTGGATTGCCATGTCACCCACCATACTGCCAACTCAAATTGCCACATGTCAGTATCTGATTGGTCTACATCATCAGTCGTATTGTTGTGTTAGCTTGTTGATGTCATCATTCGTACGGTCCACCAACAAAGTCAACCTTGAAGTTTGATTGGCCATATCTCACGCGTTTGAGCTTAGTTTTTCGATGAAACGAATGTCATTGGAAACATCATGATGAGCTCTTCGTTTGGATGCCATTTTTGAAAAAAATTGTGACGATCATTTTTTTCACCTTCCTAATAGCCTTAGGTACCAGTTTCAACCAAAATTTGACTACGCATAACTTTTGCATACAGACTCCTTTTGAGCCCATTCAAGTTGCATCAAGACCGCGTCGATGAGCTTTATGAAATGAAGCCAATTTTGTCATATTTTGAGACTATGAAATTTTGAGGTCTTTTGGATCCACCTGGATCATTCCTCCCCATTGAGAAGCTTTTGGACCTCCAAAAGGTCTATTTTATGTATAATTTGAGCTAGTGAAATGTCACCCCACTTTCCTAGTATCATCTATCCTTCTTGTTGAAATTTTGAACATCTGACCCATCACAAACACAAAGAAGTATGAGATAGCTTTGTTGATACAATCAACTACATGTTCATCAATATTCACTATCACATTCATCATCCACATAGAAATAACTAGCAGAATAACAAGCAACAGTTTTGAATACACTAATGTGAAGGAAATAGTATCAACATTCTGAATCTCCTAAACAAGAAGATTATTAGAAAATGAAACATTCAAACCCTCTTTTACCACCTCTAGCTGAAGGCCTAACTCTGCTTGCAATTGATCCTCACACTGTGCTATCTGTGACACCTTATCATGATTAGAATCACCATGTTTAGTATCACTAGTTGTTACAGACATAAGGGTTAAAGTATTGCTTTCATTTACAATCATCTTCAAATGTCGTGTGTTTACAACAGATTTGTCATTCTTCATATGATGAGCTCTAAAAACTGAATTCAATTCCATCCTTAAACAAATGATACCTATTATGTTCCCTGTAGAAAATGGCTTTTCTGTCATACAAATAAGGATTGCCTAAAACCATCCCACAAATGTCAAGTGGAATAACATTTAACTCTACCTCATCTACAAACTTGGATGTGATTGCAAATCGGAGTTTGCATTGATGTGACACATGTAGTCAAGCATTACCATGCACCCAACCCAATGGATATGGTTTAGGATGAGGAGTTGATTTTAATCCCAATTGCTTAACAACTTGTTCTAAGATAAGATTAACTTGTGACCCATTGTCTATTAATGTATCAATCTTAGTTTGTTTAGCGATAGCCCTTAAATAAAATAGGCCATTCCTTTTACTTTCAATAGGTATTTCATTACAGCTTAGAGAAGAAGCATAAGTATTGACAATAGAAGTATTACCTTTGATACCCACAACTGAAATCTTGGTTTCATCATTAGAACCTAAAACGAGATCCCGCACAATAGCTACGGAATTCTGCTTACCCTTTCGATCCTTGAATCACTTTGGCATCTTATCAGGATGCAATTTCCAACACTTCGCATCTTCATGCCCTTCCTTTTTGTAGTGTGAGCAATAAGGCTTTTCGTCCTCTTTCTTTATAGTAGTTGTTCACTGTGATTTCTCTTTCCCTTTCTTGCTTCCTTTCTACTTACTAGATTCCTTCAACAGATTGCCATGGCTATTCCTTGAGCTTGTTTCCAAATGGATAGCCTGCACACTAAATTCATCAATGTTAGTTGGATTAATCATAAGTATGGTATGTTTCAAACTCTCACATAATCCACCTATGTACTTTAACCAAGTTTCTTGTGTGTACAATGGAATACCCAAAATTAAAGCCCTCTTCCTAAACTCCTGTGTATATTCTTGCACACTTTGTCCTTTCTCTTGTCTTAATGATTGCCAGTTCATTACTGCTTTTTGCATATTTCCTAATGGATAAAATTGTTTCTTAAGTGCAGCTATAAACTCAAACCAAGAAGAAATAATTTTTCCATAATGTCTTAGATCCTCCTGTGTTCTACTCTCCCATCAAATTAAAGTTGTGCCTCTTAGGCGAAGAGTAGCTAATTGGATTTTTTGAGAATCCTAAGTAAACTTCTAAACTCTACAATAAACTTCAATTTGCTTAATCTAATTATCGAGTTTCTCTGCATCCAATTCCCCATTATAGGTTGGAAAATCAAATTTAACATCCAGTTTTAACAAAGGTGTATTAGTTTGCATAGGTTGTTTCTTTTTAGAAGAGTTAAACGAAGAAGAAGAAGAGGATGAAGAAGATGAAGAGGACGGGGATGGAGATTCAAGAGGGTCACCACCACCTCCTACTCCTTTACCTTTGTCTTCTTTCAATGAGGATTCAACTTCCTCCTTCCTAGCCTTGCCTTCCTTTCTCTTCTTTCGTTCTTGCCTCTCTCAGAAAAGAACTTCCACCATTGACTTCATCTTGAGAAAATATTGTTGAAAAGCTTTTGGATCAAGCTCTGGAGCTTCATGCTCAGTTAAAATCTCTGACAACTTCAGTGGAAAGGTCTTTCATTTTATGATCTTTGGATTGAATTCTTCCAATGCATCTTCTCCTTGCTTCAATTTTAACCCGATTAACATTCACCACTTACAATTTTACTGTTAAACTGCTCTGATACCACTTGGTCTAATGTTAGAAGTTTACAAAATAATTTTCACTTAACTCCTAATTACAATTTTTTCCCGATCCAACATAATTGCGTGGTTACGAATCTTAACCGTTGAAATTACATAAACTAGCATTCACTTGTTCTTTATCCAAATCAATGAAACATAAACTAATCACTTAAATTTTCATAATTAGAAAAACTCAATGAATCAAAATACTGACGAGAATGATAAATAAAAGAGAAGAATAGAGAGATCACGCTTGATAACAAAGTTCGCTCAATTTGAGCTACGTCTCCTGGTCTGCTTCTTAATGTTGGACCGCCTTATTAATGACACCAAGCTTTAACATGCCTTTTTACATCATCCAAGCTTCAAAATCCTACACAAAATTCCTCACAATCTCTCTCACTATTACAATTTTTGGTGTATAATATTACCTTGTAATCTTCTCCTTTGAAATTTCCACCTTCCTTCACAAAGCATAAAAACTCTATATCTCCCTCCTTCACATCACCTAGATCATTTTTCAAACACCTACACCCCCTTTTATATATACAAAATTACCCATAATGGGTTTAATCACCATAAATGAAAAATAACCCCTCAATAACAAAAATACCCCCTTTAGTCCTCGTTTATAACCCCTTTTGTTTTTTTATGTTTGGAATTATTCATTTTAAATGGCTGGTTTTAACCATATAGGGGTATTTTAAGGGTTTTCAGGCTTAACTAACCCTTAAATAAAAGTGTGCCCATATATAGTTATGAATGTATCGGTGGTGCAATGGTAGCAAGTGTTTTAGTAGGCCAGTGGGTCGGCAATTCGACCCCCACAGGCCATGTTTTACCCACCAAATGCAAACTTAAACACAACAAAACAAATTGGCACCTTAACATGGATAAGTGCTAACTATGTGGTTTAACGATCACGTGGAAGTCTTAGAGCATGGAGGTGTGGGGTTCAACTCCCCTAAACAACTTTTGCGGACTAACTGGGGCGATCATTCAACAGTGGATGAAGGAGGTGCCATGTGGTGCATTGGGAAGGTGCCACGTGGCATGCTATGATTCTCTACACCTTGTTGATGAAGATTGTACATCCTACCAACTATACGCTGACTGGGTGCCATGTGTCCTGCTGACTTGGACCGCCACATCATCCACTGTACGCCAACTCGGGCTGCCACGTCACCCACTATACTAGATCAGAATGTCGTGTGTCAATATTTGATTGGTCCACATTATCAATCCTACTATTGTGTTAGCTTGATGATGTCATCATTTGTACGGTCCACCAACAAATTCAACCTTGAAGTTTGACTAGCCATATCTCACGCGTTCAAGCTCCATTTTTGACGAAACGAATGCCATTGGAAACATCGTGACAATCTCTTTGATTGGACACCATTTTTGAATTTTTTTGAGATGATCATTTTTTTCACCTTCCTGACAGCCTTAGGTACCAGTTTTGATTGAAATTTTACTGCGCATAACTTCTGCATACGAACTCCTTTTGAGCCGGTTCAAGTTGCGTCAAGACCATGTTGACAAGCTTTATGCAATGAAGCTGGTTTTTTTAGATTTTGAGACTGAATTTTTGAGGTCTTTTGGATCCACCTAGATCATTCCAACATGGTCTGAAGTGTGTCATTTTTTTGAATTTGTCTAGTACAACAAATATATTATCATTTCCCTTATTATTTCTTGGTAATCCCAATACACAATCCATAATATCTTCACATCATCCATTTGGAACACGTAATGGATTATACAAGTCTATGGTCCTACCACTGTGCTTTGCCAATTTATAGATTCTACATCTAGTAACAAACTTACCTACATGTGTTTCAATCTATGATAATAACATTTATCTTTAGATCAAGCTTTATTATATTTGGACTTGGAGGGTGCTAACTATACTTGTTCAAACCATAGAGTTGGACCTTATCTAATTTAGGTAAGGTTTTTATGAGCTTTGATAGCTCCTATTTGGATTCTCTCTTGCTATTGCTCTTTTTATACTCTTATGGGGATATTTTTAGATCCGTGTCCTACTATTATTTATGCTAAGAAATTGGGTGGACCGATTGTCCTAATCTTAATGAAAAAATTAGTGAATGGTGGAATATTAGGGTGGATGGAAAGATGAGGTAAAAGAGAAGCTTGACAAGATTTAGGATGAAATCCAAATTATGGGGTTGAATCAAGATCCACTGATAAAATAAAGATAGTTGTTATGTGGGCTTCACCCTCTTATTGCAAAAGAAGATGAATTATAGAAACAATATTTGAGGTTTATTTGGATAAACAAGGCATATAAAAACATAAAATTATTTCACATGACTACGTTGAAGCATATATCCTCCAATATAATCAAATAATTTTAGAAATATGGCATTTAAATCTCAGATGAAAGAGACACAAGAAATAAAACAATTGACTTATTCTCTAATCTTTTCTTTGATAATAATGGCTTAGATTTATCCATTCAACAAAGAATTCTTAAGGAGATTAAAATTTTGTATGATGAGAAATATAATAGAGAGCTCATGAAGCCCCTCAAGGAAGAAGAAATAAAAATAATGATTTTCATTTGAAGGAAATAAATCTCATGGGCCAAATGGCTTCCCTAATTGGGAAATTGTGGCCAAAGACAATGTGCTAGCTACAAAGAAATTCTTTGGAAGTGGGATAGTGTTGAAATAATTGAACTCTGCTTTCCTTGTCCAAATCCCTAAGATTAGAGCTTAACTATTTTGTTTATTTTTGGCTTATAAACATTTGTAACTTGATTTATAAAATGTTATATAATATTATGGCCTTTAGGCTATAGTGGATGCTTCCTAAATTAATTTCATCACAACATAGTGGTTTTGTGCATGGAAGGAAAATTCTAGATTCCATTATCTCAATTCATGAGGTTCTTACTCTTATATGGTTAATAAGAAGGATGGTTTTATTTTGAAATTGAATTTAATGAAGGCCTATAATTCAATATCTTGGGATTTCCTTCTTAATATTCTCAAAATATGTGGTTTTTAGGGTAAGTTTTTTAGAATTATTTTGGATTTGATCTTTACTCCTAAGCTCTTAGTTATTGTCAATGGTTTACCTTCTAGATTCTTCAAAATTCTAGATGTATCTAGTAGAATGATCCCATTTCACTTTTCTTATTTATTATTATGGAAGAGGCTTTAGGCAGAAGCTTACAAAAAAATATGAGTGAGGGGAGTCTTGAAGGTATCAAATTTGCTTCATCCAACACTCTCTACTCCCATTAATAGTTTGAGCATGATATGGGTATCATAAGGGAAGAGCCAATTTTGGAGGCTAAGGAGATAAAAATATTTTTATGAAAGTATGAGAAAGCCTTGGGTCAAAAATAAGTCTTCCTAAATGTATTGTATTTTCCTCATTACCCATTTGCAAAGAAAAATAATAATTACAATACCTTGGGGTGCTAAGTGGGATCCTTCCCTTCTTCCTACCTCATAATACCTCTCTTTCATTAAGTTGTCTCAAAATATTTTTGGTGCAAACTTATGGATGTAAGTTTCAATGAAAGCTTGGGGGTTGGAAGGGTGTTATCCTTACCCAAGCTACTGGAGTTTAATTGATCAAAGCTTCTTTGTAGAAAATTCTCATTTTTTGTATAATTTTATTGAGAATATCAATAAAATTTGTTGATAAGATTGAAAAAAATTAGAAAATAAATTACGTGGGTAGGTACAGAAGAAAAGAAGAGAATCCCTTTGGTTTCTTGGGACTCATTTTGTAATTCTAAAAGCAAGGGGGGCTTAGAGATAAGGATACTTAGATAATTCAACTTAGATCTCAATACTAAAATTACTTGTAGAAGATCGAATGGGTAGAAATAATGGACTTCAATCGTACACAAAAACATTTTTTTTTCTAAAGGTGATGTGTTGCCTAGCGATTACTTTCCTTAAGGATCTTGCATTGGAAAAATATGATATCTAGCATATTTATTATTTATAAAGGCACAAAATAGAAATTAGGAGATGGTGCTAACCAACAAGTCTAATTCTAAAAAGGATGAAGAACCCAACAACCTGGTTGCTCATGTCGCCAAGATGGAAAGGAAGTTTACGAGGTTGACCCGGTTCATAATCAAAATCATCCACTGAATTGTTGTCACTTTGTTGGAAGTGCTGAAAGACGAGGTGAATAAGAAGACTATTGAGGTTGAACCCAACAATAGTTGGGTTGGGGATGATGTGTTGAAACTCCTCATAGAGGAGTGGGAGGGTATTGCTAGGTGACAGGGGGTTTTAGTCTATTTTTGGTGGGTTGTTTTTTTGTTGTCTTTGAGTTTAGACTTTAAGTTGTACTTTTTTTTTATTTGAACTCTAGCCCTATAAGGGTACTACACCCTGTAAATGCAACTTATATTATCAAAAACATTAATTATGTTGATGATAAATGGTTTCTTAATCATCCATTGTTATATGCTGCTTGGGTATCTCCTATTATGGACTTTTGTAAAATTACCTTTAGGAATAAAGTGATGGATTATATTGAAGAGGTCAACGGTGTGAAATCTTGGAGGAATTTAACCAATTATTCTTCTCCTACAACTATAAGGTCCATTTCTAGTTTACAATTCTTGTTGCTCTCTTTTCATATTCTTTGAGTCTTTAGAATTGATTGATTAGTATAGGAAGCTACCCCCATAGGAATCTAGCCTATTACCTTTGGTTTTGATACAATTATGGATCAAAATCCCCCTCCTTTTCGGGCCAAATTATGGATGGCTTAAATATTATACCTAAAGTTAAAATTTTCTTATAGGCAATGGCTCAAAACAAGATACTTATCATTTTTATTTTATTTTTAAAAAGGGGTAAATTTTTTATTGAAAAACAGGTACCAAAAATACAATCAAGCCAAGGGAAAAAGCCCAGAAAGAATAGAAAGCACCAACAAAATCAAGAGCTAAATCATTTAGCACCCCTAGTATCCTCAGCTAGAACCCTCTCCAAATCCGAGCTAAGCTCCAAAGGAATCTGAGCCCAATCATCAATCTTCCAGTCCACAAACCTCTTTGAAGCCCACTTAGCCAAATAGTCAGCCGTCCTATTCCATTCACGTGGAATATGGACAAAAGACACCCTCTCCATGAGAATACCAATCTGCAAGATCTATTGAACTAGAACAACCAACTGCCAATTCACATCCAACCTCCTCCCCTTATTGAGTAAGTTAATCAGAACCTGAGAATCAGATTCACAAATAACCCTACACCACCCCAGCTCATAGGCCTTCCTCAAGGCATAAAGAATCGCCCAGCCTTCCATAAAATTGATAGTTTGTGTCCCCATATGCATGGAAAATAGGAACACCACCGATCCAGAAGAATCCCTACCAACCTCTCCAACTCCAACTGGGCTAGGATTTCCCCTAGAGGAGCCATCAGTATTAACCTTCAATGTTCCCATAGGGGGAGGCAGCCAGGACCCCTGTCGCTGGACCTGCTGCCTCGCCCGACCCTCTTTTTGACCTCGATTCGCCGAAGGGGGAAACCCCTGGATACCCAGTCGGACCACCACCTCAGCATCTTTCTTCTCCAACGACAGCTCCACATCCCCTTTGGCTTGGATAGTCTCCTGAATCATCCCAAGAATTCTGAACCACACTTGCTGAACCTGCAACAATTCTCCACGGAAGATCCTCCTATTCCTTTCAAGCCAAATCTGCCATAACAAAAAAATTGGGCCTGCCAGCCACACATCCTGCAAAAAGGATTCCCTCGAGGGAGGCCTGCCCAAGCTAGACCAGAACTCAACTAAGGAAGAAGCATGAACACAAGGATTGCCCCAAACAATCCACCAAAAATGCTAGAGCTGCAAGGAGAAAGGACACCTGAAGAAAAGGTGCGAAGAGTCCTCCTCCCCTTTCCCACACATCACACACATAGACGAGCCCTGAAATCTGCGCAACTGAATCTTGTCCCAAGTCAGACATTTGTTCCAAGCCAAGATCCAAGCAAAACAGTTACACTTTGGCCAAGAAAACTTATTCCAAACCTTCTTCCACCAAGAAACTTCCTCCCCCTCAAACCTCTGAGACAATAACCTCCGATATCCAAATGCAACCGTGTAGTACCCCTTTGGATTAGGGGACCAACCAAGGATATCCCTGTCCCTTAAAGGATTACACTGTCTACCCAAGAGAATACTATGCAGAAACCTACAATCCTCCTCCATACCCATAATCGACCACTCCTCAGGAGTCAACCACCTAGCACTAACAAGTTGATCCTGAAAAGAAAGCACCTTAAAATCGCTAACCCTCGACTAGCCAGCATCCTCAAACCTCCTACTCATAGCTAACAATTCAGGGAACTGAGAGAGGATGGGAGGGTGCCCATCCCAAGAATCATACCAGAATTGAACCTTCGTCCCCCTCCGGAAAATCCAAAATAAGCCATCCTTGACAAGCGAAGCTCCCTTCTTGAGGGTAGCCCAAACAGTCGAGCCCTTACCCAACAAGGGATAGCAAGGAATTTCTTCCCCAGGAATACCTTGAAAGTACTTATAGGCAAGAATCCGAGCCCAAATCTTATCCTTTTCCGTGCACCATCTCCAATAAAGCTTTGCTGCCAACGTCGTCCCTGTCAAAGAGGATTGCCTCAACCCCAAACCCCCAAGTTGCTTAGGACAACAAACTGTATCCCACTTGACCAAACTCCACTTGGAAGACATCACACTGCCAGCCCATAAAAATTGTCTTGCCAAAGAATCCAACTCCGTAACAAAACCCATCAGAGCCACCTGAAGCATACATCGGTAAATAGGGAGAGCATGGACCACAGACTTCAGCAACTGAACCCACCCAGCAAAGGACAACCAACGATTGGTCCAATGAGTAACCTTCAAACAAAATTTATCCAGAATAGGCTGCCATGACTCCCTCGAAAGTCTGCCCACCATGACCGGGACCCCCAGGTAAGATAGAGGAAGAGTCCCAATCTGAAACTGAAGAATTTGAGCAATTCGCTTCTGAATAGGGATCGAGGTATTAAAGAAATAAATAGAAGACTTATCTTCATTGATTGATTGCTCTAAAGCCTCAAGATACAAATCCAACACCCTGCGAATATTAGTAGCCTCCCTAATAGTAGCTGCCCCCATCAAAGCAGTATCATCCACAAACTACAAGTGGGACAAAGGAGGTAAATCCCCGCCCCACCGCCACCCCTAAATAAGCCCCAACTCCACTTGTCGCCTGAGAAGACGCCCCAATCCTTCCACAAGAAAAATAAAAAGGTAAGGGGAAAGAGGATCACCTTGCCTTATCCCACGAGAGGCCTCAAACAACCCCGAATGCTCCCCATTAGTAATCACAAAAAAGGACACAGACGTGATGCAACTCATGACCCATTGAATCCAGTCATCTCCAAAACCAAAAGTAGCCAGGATCTTCTGAAGAAAAGACTAGCGGACTCTGTCATACGCCTTTGCCATATCCAGTTTGATAAACATAGCCTTATCTCTAGATTTAGCCATAGAGTGGATGGTCTCAGTAGCCAAAACAATACCATCCAGAATCTGCCTACCCTCCACAAAACCACTTTGCTCCTCAGAGATGAGGACCGGCAACCACTTCTTCAACCTATTAGCAATTAGCTTCGAAATAATCTTATACACCACATTGCACAAGGATATAGGTCAGAAACGGCTCAACCTATCCGCTCCATCACACTTTGGAATAAGTGCCAAAAAAGTGGAATTCAAAGCCTTTAACATTTGCTTATTCCGTTGCGACTCCCTGACAACCTCCAATAAATCCAACTTCATGATCTCCCAAAACTCTTGGAAGAATTCAATCAAGAAACCATCAGGGCCAGGGGATTTTCCTTTCTTCATCTAAAACACTGTCCCCTCTAATTCTTCAAGGGTGATCTCCCCCATAACATCCTCTCTCATCTCCCGAGACACCAAATGGGGAATGCAAGAGAGGACTTGTGCCTCCCCCACCAAGTTCCCTTGCAAATCCTCTCTAAAGAGGGAAGAAAAGTAATGGACAGCTTCATCAGCAATACTCTGAAAAGAATTCAAGCGCTCTCCCCTATCAGTAATCAAAACAGGAATAAAATTACCATGCCTCCGCGCCTTCACAGAATTAAAGAAGAAAGCATAATTTTTATCCCCCTCCTGAAGCCATTCAATCCGGGATTTTTGTTTCCAAAAGATCTCCTCCTGCAATTCCCATTCCTCTAAAGCTTTTAAAGCCCTAGATTCCTCCTGTAACAAAGTCTCAGACACCCCATTCTCCCTCATCGACCTCGTAATACCATCTAGCTTATCTTGTGCTTCATACTTGACCTTAAAAATATTCCCAAAATATTGCTTATTCCAACGCTTGAGCTTATACTTAACAAACTAAAGAAGCTTAGTAAAAACATACATTGCCATACCGAAAGATGGTCTTCCCTCCTGCCACCACTGAGCAACATAATCATGGAGTTCTGGATCCCGCAACCACATGAGCTAGAATTTGAAAGAGGGCCTGTGGGGCTGCCTAGCCCCGCTAATAGTAAGCTTGATGGGCCAATGGTCCAAATTCCTCCAGTCCAAAATCTCTGAGCTAGTAACCCACCTATCACCCACCAAAAAGCAAGAAACCATAAACCGATCCAGCCGCTCAGCGATGCAATTTTCACCCGAGCGTCGATTGTTCCAAGTAAAGAGTCCATTACCGGGCTTGATATCAATAAGATTCAAAGAAGAAATATTGTCCTGAAAAATGAAAGCAGAAGCCTCCAACCTCATGGTACCACCCCGCTTCTCAGAAATCTCAGTGATAGCATTGAAATCACCCCCGATAATCCACGACAAGTAAGGGTTCATACTTCGAACATACCGAATATCAGACCACAAAAGTTGCTTGCCCTGCAAATCCACAGGCGCATAAATGTTGGAAAAAAGAGCCACTTCCCCAGATTCATAACAAGAGGCCGGCATAGAGATAGAGGACTTGAAGGAAACCCACCACAAGGGGAAAATCTTCTGGGGGTTCCATAAGCAAGCCACCCCACCCGAGGAACCTTGAGCACCAATACACTGGCAATCACCACTCATCCAAAGCTTGGGCGCAATACCCATCATGCTATCCACAGTAAGCTTGGTCTCCTGTAAAAAAAGAATATCAGGAGACTGACATCTAATCAAATTCTGAACAACTTTTTGTCTAGGGCCACTGTTCAGGCCCCTAACATTCCAGGATAGAACAATCATTTCAAAGGGCTTGAGAAATGAGAATCCAGAGTCTTAACTGACCCTGATTCCACCAAATTTTCCCCTATCATCTTAATCTTTTCCAAATCCTTCTTCCTGCCCAACTTAGATCCTTTCTCTGCCCCTCCTTTCTTAAGATCTTTTGTAAGATGCCTAAATGAGGAGACGACTTACTGCTTTTTCCCCCCATCGACCCAGATCTCTGCTCAGGGAGAGACATAGCCTCACTGTCTTTCACTGCCACACTTCCTGATTCTTTTTGAGCCTCCAACTTTAAGTCTAATCTCGACTGCCAGGTTTCAACCCCCTGAGGAACAAGGGAGGCCATGGGGCCGATTCCCCCTTGACCAAAACCATTCCCCTCTAGCTCAGCACCCTGAACCTCCGAACCCACCACCACCTGATGGTTTGCCTGCTCCAACTCCACCAGCTGCCCATGTTGCTCAAGACCCAAACTTCCCTGATCTAAATCAACCAGACCTGGATTCACTTCCTACTGGCTAAGACCCTCCAACACCTCAAATTTGTTCAAAGAATCCTCATCCTGCCACTCCTTCAAAGACATTTTATGCCCCTTATTCCTATTCCGAGCTTTGATAGGAAGAAAGCCATCCTCCTCTGCACCTACACTCAGAATAGGACCCTTACCCTTATCCAACCCTGAAGGAATCCCAGGTGGCTGTGAAGAATTAGTCTCCAAAGGCTTGGCCCTTGGGCATCTACGCAATAAGTGGCCATACTCATGACACAACCGACATCTAAAGGGTAAGGTCTCATAATCAAGCTGTTGAACCCATGAGTAAGAACCTGTGCACACTTCTAGAGAATCTGGCAAAGGTTTACTTAAGTCAATTTCCACACAGAATCGAGCAAATGTCATTACCTTTTTGAACTGCATCTATTACGATGATCCAACAGGTTTACCAAGCATTGAGGCTAGTATATGTAGAACATCTTCCCGCCAACATTCAACCAGTAGCCTTGGCAGTCTAACCCAAACTGGAACCCGACTAGGAATCTCCTCGGCCGGATTGAATCCTGCATGCCATGGCTTGATAAACAAACCCACCTGGTTGTAAAAATAAGGGCCTCCTTCAAAAACCTTGATCCTATTCGCCATGCAATCAAACGTGACCATGAAATAGTTATTAGCTAGGAGCCGAATCTCCATCTCTCCTATTGGCATCCAAGTCCTCCAGGCCCAGGTCTCCAAAAATTGCAACAAGATTTTCAAACCCAAAAATTTGTAGTACAACGAATGTCGTGAGTAGTACTCAATATCCTCAGTGAGCATCTCCATCGGGATCACAACATTCGGCCTCTCTTTACACCTTTCAAGGCAGCCGTTAATCTTTGGAACACGAAATCCTCCTACCGAACCTACATCATTCTTCTCCAAATTCTAAGAAAATAAAATATTATCATGAAGACGAGATCCCGAAGGCAAGGGTTTCAAGCCAAGAGCGGAACGAAAATCCAACTTAGGTCCTTCCCCCGAAGGCTCCCCAGACTCCATTGAGGAAAAAAGAAGCACCACCCAAACCCACACCCCTCAGCTGAAAGCACACCACTTACCACCTACCGAAACACCACACCCAACCAGCTCCAGCACCTAGACAAAGCACCCCACCCCACACCAAACCCCACCTCCACCAAGCAAAAAACGCCACCCAACCCAACCCAATCACACCCAATCCAGGAGAATGAAACCCCACAAGCCCCACCCATGACCAAATGCCTGGCCGCATGCACCAAACGCCAGAGAAAAGGAATGGAGGTCGGCCGTGGGAAAACAGAGACCCCTAGCCACCGAACGCCCCCCAAATCCACCCGCCAAAATGCACAGAAAAGATGCCCCCCCAGCACGCAAACAATAGCCCTCCCCCCACAACGTAGAGCCAGAAAGAACCAAAGAAGAGCTAGGGCACGGATGCCCTAGCTCCGCGAACGAGAAACAACGACGCCATTATTAATATAGTATTAATATCGCTTTAAAAACTTCAAAACAAGATACTTATCATTGATAACCTTGTTAAAAGGTGATTTTTCCTTCTTAACAAGTGCTCCATGTGTAAAGAAGTAGAAGAAAATGTCATTTGTTTAATGTTGGAATGTTCCTTTTCTAGGGTGGTTTGGAATTTATTACTTTCTCTCTTTGAAGTTAGTTGGGCCTTCCCTAATCACATTTAACACTCACTAGAAGAATGAATTTCTTCATACCAAAATCCTTCTTTAACACTCCTTTGGTCTATTATCATAACTACTTAGGGGTTGTGGAAAGAGAGAATTAATAGAATTTTTGTAACAAAAAATGCCCGATGAATAGGATGTTTAATAGAATGTATTTGGCCATTAAAGAAAACTTTATTGTTGTAGTTAAAGAGAAAATTTCATTTTCTCTTGAGATTGAGGTTTCCAAATATGATATGGATATTTTTGCTACTTGGGATTTGGATTTTGATATATCAGTGTCATTAAAGGAGTATAAATGCAAAAGGAAGAACATTGCGTCAACCCCCCTCCTCCTATGTGGTATAACTTGAACTTTAATGGGGCTTCTAAAGGGAATCCTAGGCCAATATGAGGTATAGGAGTTATAAGAGATGAAAAATGATACCTAATTATAACTATTGCAATTAACTTGAAATAATAGACCAATAATTATGTCAAGGTAGTTATAGCTTATACTGCTATAAAGTTGGCTTATAAGGTTGGTGCTCTAAACTTAATCATTAAGGGATACTCTATGAACACCATAAATTTCCTAAAATGGAAAAACCATCCAAGCTAAACCATTTATAACCTAATAAAATATTATATTAACATAATTCAGGACTTTGGAGAGTTGGATAATGTTCACATCTTTTGAAATAATAAATTAACTAATTTTTATGCTAATTGGAGAGTCACACATACAAGGCTCACCAATTGGATGAGAAATAACACTTTTTTGGTGGAATCTATAAGTATTTTTATTATTATATAAGTAGGGAAGGGCCCTAATCTTGTAGTAACAAAATGAGTTGAAGTAGCAAAGACAAGACAGGCTGGGAAACAACACTAGCCACACCCAAGAAACAACAACTAGACTAAATACTAATAAGCAACCATATGGGGCTCGCAACCAATTTACCAGTATTTGCATCCATAGGATCATAATACTATAATAAAAAACACAAGAATACCACTACTATCCCAAAATGTGGCACATAGGCCAAATAAAAGATTAACCATAGTCCATCAAGTTGTAAACCAAAGCATAACTAACATAAAATAACAGTACTAACATTTGGAGGAACAAAAGTTTTAAGACAATCATTAAACCAGATAAAAAATTAGAGCAAAATGACAAATCCATTATTTGGCATTAGCTATTAACTCCCAATTTTCACCAATCTGGGAGACAAATTCCCTCCAGTCCAGGCTAGCTTCATTGATCAGGTCCTTCGTACCCTCATGCTTCTCGGCCTTCTTTAGTTGCTTCCTGATCTTTGATTGACTAGACACCACTCCAACTGTAGCATGCCACATCAAAACACTAGTGACCTTCATTAGAGTTATGATCACTTTCTCCATGTCCTCGACCTAAACCTACAAAAATGTGATTCTACTTTTCAAAAATTGAATGTTAGTGTCCCCAGGAAGAGAAGTACCTAGGGTGATGTCCTCCACTTCATGAACCTCCTTCTTAGTAACCTCAAGGTCCTCTTCCCCACAAATTTCTTCCTCCTCCAATTCCTCTTTATCCATCTCATAGTCACATTCATCACAATCCATTCCTTCACTTTCCTCCAATTAGGGTTCAAATTCTTCCACTATCAGTTTTTCCTCTTCCTTAATTTCAATCTCCTTTTTTACCTTTTTTGTCTGAAGAAGCGACCTTCACCAATCTTGTTGATCTTCGGCCACCAAACAACATGCCCACCTACCCTTCATTCATTTCCTCCTTTTGAGGACCATCAGGGTCTTCAATTATGGTAATGACATTTCCTTGCTTCAGGATTTGCTGGTCTTTTTTCAAACTCTTAACCTTGGGAGGTTCTAGAAGTAGTAGGGAGTGTTTCCTTTTTTTTGGGGTGGATTTGAGCAATTCCATCTCAGGGGATTCTTCACAGAGGCATGCTTAGACTTAGAGGTAGATGGATTGAATTTGGGTGTAGCCAAAGGGGCAACATTCAAGGGGCTACCTTCCCAAGGTTCAATGAGAGGAGTTGGGGGCCTAGGGTTAGGTACAATGGTCAGAGGCACAACAACTAGGGGTAAACCAACATTCTCATCATCATTATGGTGGGTATTATCTTGTCGAACAATCAACAGGTTTCCATAGGGGTTATTTTCAAGGGAAAACTTGTAAAGAGCCAACATTAAGCCTTGGTGCAAAGGAGTTGAGGACCCATTTTTAATGTTTTGTTGCAAGGAAGAAAGCAAATAGAAGGGAAAATTGATCCTATCATTATGAAAAATATGATTTAGGATAGGGAAATGGTAGGCATGAATAGTCATGTACCTACCTTCTAGGGTGAAGCAGAACATCATAAACATGCTTACTAGGCAAACGATAGAGGGAGGTCAAGCTTGGCATTACCATTATGGAACCTTGTAAGCATCTCTCCTTCATGCAAAAATTTCTCCACAAACTTTTGGTAGTACGCACCACTTTTCTTTTCCATCTTTCACCCTTCATTAGCCAAACCAATAGCATCAACAATTAGCTGAGTCGTGACTTCAAATTTCACCATACCAATAGAGACATTGCCTTTTTTCCAAGTGTTAGTGAACTTAGCAGTCAAACTTTCATTATAACCCCTCATAGTTTCAAAGAACAAAGCCATACTAGCCCCTCTAAAAATATGCCATAGATTAAAATTTTGTTTAAGGATGACATAGTTAGGGAGTTTCATTCTCTTCCTCGACCCTCCCATTTTTGAAGTATACAAACTTTTTGGGTTTTTCTTTTGGTTAATTCCTTTCTTCATACCATCCCCAAAAACAACTCTACCAACATAGACGCCAAATTTGTAGAGATGACAAGGAAAGATAATGAAACAAAAAAAGCCATTTAAATTACTTAAACAAATCTTCCAGATGAAATGAGTCAGAAACATGAGCCCCAAGACTGAATTGGAATGACTAAACTTTACCATAATAAATGTAGCCAAATTAGCAAGATCACACTGAGCCTTGAGAATGAGGTGGGTTGAGACTTATGACACATTAATCATATTTAAAATGACCAAGGCTTTGCTATTACAAATAAACATGTGATACAAAGGGTACTTGGAAATGATGAACTCGTTAAATCTCTGGCCGATGAAAATATCCTTAACATTTTCCATAATGCGAAACATACCAATCTTGCAATTATTAACCTTTATGTCCATCCTATCACCAAGTCTAATAATCACACAGTCGAGACCCCATAACCAATACTTATAAGTTATAAGCATTTTCATATTTTTCTTTTAAAATTCCATCTTTAATTGCCCTTGGCAACACACCATACTCCTTACAAGTCCAACTGTTATACTTAAGAGCCACATTAGTAGCAATATCTATAGAGCAGTTCCCTTCCCTATAAACATGTTGAACTCTATAATAAGTGAAATTGCATGTGCAACTTGCAATTATCAATTATATCTCTTAATTCCCAAGGTACAACACTCTCCCCTTTCAACAATGAGATCGGAATCTCCTTCCAATATGACTTTTTGGAAGCCTAAATCTTTCAATATTTTAATACCTTCCCAAGTAGTCATAGCATCTGCCTTAGAGAAAACACCAAGATTTTTCCCATATCTAGGAATATAGTCCCCATTATGATTCTTGATTAGGCCTTCAATTCCTGACAGACCAGGGTTTCCTTTGGAGTAGCCATAAAAGTTGCATTTGACCCAATCCCTCTTTAGAGGAGTCCAAATAGTAGTCTTCCTTGAAAGATAAGTAGACCAATTGATATTAGTGAGATCCTTTTTGAGGCCCCATAGTTGTTTGATTCTAATATCCTTATAGGGAGGCATAACCTTAGAGTAGCTATATCTCCCCACTTCCACATTTTCCTAAATTTGAGTCTTAATGGAAAAACATAAATCACAGTTGTTTCTCTTAGTTTCCCTAGATATCCTATTATTCCTCTCCTTCCAAATCCCCTAGGATGAGAAGGGAGGGACTTGGTTCCAAATATCCATGATAACCTTGTGAGAGAAGAGGTAAAAGGACCAACTGTCAATAAACAATTTCATATGAGGGGAAACCCATTTAGTGAGCAATAGGGGAAGAAGAAGGACCAAATTTCTCTTGAGAACGAACAGTGGAAGAATAGGTGCATAATAGTCTCTTCCTCCTCTTTGCATATAACACATATGTTAACAAATTGGAACCCCCTTATAACCAAATTATTGATAAGGATTTTTCCATGAGAATCTTCCCACCAAAAATAGTTAACCTTAAGAGTCAATTTTTTAATCCAAACCTTGTTCCATTGGAAGCCCTTGTTAACTAAAAAAGGTTTTTCTAATTCCACATAGGCATTTTTAATATAGAAACAACCTGAGGGCCTCTTGGTCCACAACCACTCATCCTTCATGTCTTTAGAGAACAAGGAAACCTCCCCTATTGAATGGTGAAGCCTTTGCATAGTAGGGGCCCAATTTTGCTGTCTAGCACCCCTTAGATTAGCTCCCATAAGAAAAGTATTAAAATTGATCCAATTAGGTTTTGGACCATCCCAATCAATATAACCAGCAACCTTCTTGCCACAAGTTATGATCAATCTTTGTTTTAAGGGGTTGAGCTAAACAACGAATGTGAGAGGAGGCCCACTGTTCCAAGAATCTTTCCAAAAATTAGTTTCCATACCATTACCAATGCACTTTCTGACACCCAATTTTAGCACACTTTTAGTTTTAAGAAGGTGATTCTAGAAGAAAGATCCAAAAGGAAACTTGGAGGTAGTAAGGAAGCAACCCTGGTCTCCATTTCTAAGATATTTTTCTTTAAGAATCCTAACCCAGTCTTTGGCTCCTTCTAGAAATTTCCACCCCATCTTGGCAGCAAGAGCTTTATTAAAGAGTTTAATTCTCATTATCCCCAGGCCTCTAATATTTTTAGGAGCACAAACTTTCTCCCACCCAACAAATGCCATTATGTTTCTTTCCTATGTTCGATGCCACAAATATATTGTTTGAATTTGTTCAATTTTTTCAGCTATAAAAGTAGGAATATTAAACATGGATAGGTAGTAGACTAAAATATTTTGAAACAAAGCTTTTAATAGTTGGAGTTTCCCAGCTTGACTTAAGAGTTTGTCTTTCCAACCAATCGACTTCTTTTGAATTATTTCAATTATATGGTTTCAATAATTGATATCCAAATTTTTAGAGATCAAGGGAAGGCCTAGATAGGTAGCAGGAAAAACAACTTCCTAGCGACCCAAAATGTGAACCACTCTGTCTTTCACAACCTAGTTAGAGTTAAAGAAATACAAATTACTCTTATTGTAGTTGATATGTTGACCTGAAGCATGAGCATATTCATTCAAGGTGGATTTCCAATGACCAGCCTCCCTAACCAAGGCTTCACCAAATGGGATAGTATCATTGAAAAACTGTTGATGAGAGGTAGGCAGGAGGGTAGATGCAACCTTAACACCTTTCATAACCTTAGAGTCTAAAATTTTTTGGATGTTTTTTCCTAGGACTTCAACAACAATAATGAAAATATAAGGGGAGAGAGGGTTCCCTTGCCTTAGGCCACGACCAAAGGAGAAGAAATCTTGAGGAACTCCATTCACCAAGACTGAACACTTCATAGTAGTAACACAAGAAGTGATCAATTTTAGACACCTGCCATTAATCCCAAATTTCCTGAGAACAACAAACAAGAATGACCAGGAGACTCTATCATAGGCTTTAGAGAGGTCAAGTTTCAAAGCCATCCCTACATTTTTACTAAGGTCCATGGAGTGGATAATTTCATGGGTAGTAATAGAAACATCCAAAATGTGTCTTCCCTAAACAAACCCTTTTTTATTTCCAGCTATCTTTTTGTTCAGAACAACTTTTAATCTAAACACAATGAGCTTAGAATTTTTTTTATACACAGTATTATATAGGCTAATGGGTCTAAAATCATGCATAGAGGAAACATCTTCCAATTTAAGAATGAGTGCAATGAAAGTAGCATTAAGTTGATTGAGAAGTCTACCAAATCTGAAAAAGTCTCTAACAACATTTAGGAGATTTTTATTCACAATATCCCAATAGAGCTGGAAGAAGGCCCGGGGAAACCCATCAGTACCAGGGGCTTTGTATGCTCCAAAAGAGAAAACAACAGACTTCACCTCCTGGAGAGAAACAAATTTTGTCATCTCCTTGAGGTCCTAATTAGAAATCACCTTAGGAATAACTTGAAGGATTTCATCAAAATCCCGATGAGCAACCACAGGTTCCTTTTGGAAGGAGGAGAAGTAGGCCACAACTTCAATAACGATTTCTTTTTCATTGCTCACCATACTACCATCTTCCTTCTTAAGTTGTCTTATCATGTTTTTGCTTCTATGTTTTATAATAGATTGATGGAAGAACTTAGTGTTACGATCCCCTCCAAAAGCCATTGAACATGAGATTTTTGTTTCCAAAAGATCTCCTCCTATTTATTAACCTTAAATCATTGATCTCTCAAGTCACCCTCATGGTTGCAAATAGCTTCATCCACCACCCCTAACTCCATCATATCCTACACCTTCTTAATGCTATCTCCTAAGGAATTTTTGGTGTCAAAAATATTACCAAAGGAGAACTTGTTCCAAACCTTCACTCTTTCTTTAATTCTTCTCAATTTATCAGCAAGACAAAACATAGGGGTGCCAGCTGAGGGTTCATTCCACCATTTTTCAATTAATGCACCAAAATCAGGGTGGAGGGTCCACATAATTTCAAATCTAGAGGAAAATGGACCTTTGGTAGCATCAACATTTCTCTTTAGCAAGATAACATTGTGATCAAAACTATTTCTTGGCAAAGCAGATAAGGAGAGGTGTTGTGAAATGTTCTAATTATAGGAGACCAGGAATTGATCCATTTTGGCTTGATTCATCTAATTACCTTAATCTCCTAGTAGACTAGGTAAACTGGTTGCCAAGTAAGGGAATATCAATGAGCCCAACAAAGTTAATGAAATGAGACAAGTCCATCATACTATCCAAATAGTCATCCAAGCCCCCCAACTTTTTTGATGGTAGAAGCTGAGAGTTGACATCTCCTCCAAGCATTCAAAAATCCTCCTTTCTTCTCTTTATTCTATCATCCAAGAATTCCCAAAGCAACAATCTATCCTAACGAGAATTGGGATCATAAACATTTATCAAATTCCATTTTTCAAATGTGATAAGATCTTCAAAGGAGACCATAAGACAGTTTTTACCAAAAAATCCCAAAGAACCTTTAAGTTTAGAAGGGTTCCACAGAGTTGTAGTACCTACAGAAGCCCCTTCAACATCACTCAAAACATAATTAACACTAGGCCAGATATTTGTAACAATATTTCAAGGTTTCCTTCTTCATTTTGGTTTCTTGAAGCAAAAGAACATCAATTTTACTATCTATCAGGTAGGTTTTAACCAAAAATTGTTTATAAGGGCTATTGAGGCCCCTAATATTCTAGAAAATTATCTTCATGATTAAAGAAACAAAACTGTAGAATCGCCTTGATTCTGTTAGGGAGTGGATACAACATCCTTTACTTCTTTTTAGACTTTGTCCTCACAATGGAGTCCAAGGTCTTTTGTCTACCTAAAGCCACATCACAAACAATGTCTTTATTTCTTATTTCCTTTTGGGAAGGTTTTCCAACCTTATTTCCTTTGCCTACATTCAATTTCTTCTTCTTTTTTAACTTGCAATTAGCCTAAACCTAGTCTTCATCATTAGCTTCATTTGTAGGTGAGAAAAGGAAACCCAACAGAGCCATTGAATCCTTGATATTCTTTCCTTCTTTTTGATGTGGGGGGAATAAAATATGCCCAGGGAATTTAGGAGGAGAGGGGGTAACATAGTCTTTTTCCAAACCAACATGAGAAATAATTTCTCCTTCCTCAATTAACTCAAAAGTATCTTCAAGGGGGTGAGTAGAAATGCCATTCAAACCTAGGTTTGCTTCAAGTTCATAAGGGGGATTTTCAACTAGGTTGGTTTCTTCATCCATTTTCTTCAAAACTTGTTGAAATTTAGGATTAAGTTTACTGCCACCACACAAGTTTGTTTCCAAATAAACCTCTCTCCCCAAGTCCAGAGACACATCGGGGATTCCTACAGTTTCCTGTGCCTCCAAATTCATATCACAACTAGGGGAGGTTTCATTTAATGTTTCCATAGTATCACCACTATGTTCTTTTTCTAGGATTGGGGGAGCATCAACAATTAGTGTTTGTGCCAGAAGATAAGACTTTATTAACGAGCTGGGGACATCACTTTCCAAAATTTGATGCCTCCTATTGTAAGAGTCAATGAGATGGCCAATTTTTTTGCAAGATTGATGAAATAGTCTAGCATTTTTATATTCTAAGGGTTGAGACTAGTTACCAAACTTCAACTTCAAAACCACTGAGGTAGGCAAAATAGTGTTAATAGCCACATTAACACATATCCAAGCAAAGACCAGATACGACTTCTCTTGGGTAATTTTATCAACATCCAAAAGGATTCCAAATGAGTTAGCAATCCCCTTAAAGATACCTAACTCCCAAAATTCTAAGGGTATCCTAGGTAGGGATACCTACATAGGAGCAACAACATCCAGGTTAGTAGAAGGGTCAAAACCTAGTTTCCATTTACACAATGAAAGCAATTTTTTAAAACCAACATCAAAGGCCCATAGGCCTCCCATGAGGACCTTTAACATATCCTTTTAAATTCTAGACAGAATCAACCCATTACCTTACCTGGTCTATATTTGGGCGGTATGCCAAGAACTTTCCCACTAATGACAACTTGAGGCCATCCATTTCCTTAATCATAAGAGCTTCAAGAACATCAATTTCCCACCCATCTATTGAATAGGAAGTAGACTTCGTGTTCAACCTAGCCATAGCTGGAAAACCTCCACCAACCAACTTATCCACAAATAAAACAGGGTCTTCTTCTAAGAAAAAAGAATCCAAACCCAAAGAAGGCGACAGAGGTAACTTGCCAGAAGTATGAGCTGCCAGTTCCACAGAAGAAGGGGCAACAGTGCCAGAAGGAATACCACTATGGGGAACAACATTTTTGGAAGCAAAAAACCTTGACACGAGACCAAGCTTGGGAACAACATTCCCGGGATGGGGGGCCCTACTGGGTCCCCCACCAAATCAAACCATCAATTAATCAATCAAGACAAATGCGAAGAAATAAGAAATTAAAAAAAAAACATGGGAGTGAGAAAGTTGCAAAGTAGAGCCGAAAGACTATACTAAATGACACACTTTATAAGTATTGTTAATTATGACAAGAAAAATCTTTAACCTCTTTAAGGGATGAGATTTATTGCATACACAAGTGAATATTACTTCACTCGTAATGATAAGGAGTATGTGAGAACTTCATCTAGCAAATTCCTTCTGTCTATTTCATCAAATTTATTGGGATTCATCAATATTTAGATTTGGTGGGGTAGTGAAGAAAGAGAGGGAATTTCATACCATGAAAAAGTGACATAAATCATTTGGATCCCTTTAGTTAAAATGGTATTAGATAGAATAAAAAAGTAGAAAATTCTGCTCAAAGGTGGATTGACCCCATATTTGGTGTAATGCCTCGCCACACAAACCCCAAAGGACACTAAAACATCTGACATTTATGACACAATTTTTTTTTAAAGTGAACTAATGTGAAGTGCATGCTACATATATTACCAGTAATAAACCATGCATAAACAACATATAACTAAGTTCCTTGGGGTTACATGATTGCATTAATTTTCAAATATCACTAACATAACACAACTCCCATAATGACAATTAACAATTACGATTATTCCACTTAACCAATATATAGAATTAATTATCAACGAGCGTACATCCATAATGTTATATAAAAACCATCCATCACATCTATGAATTTGCATATAAATATTTCCACAGATACAACACCATTAAGGACCACATACAGTGAAACAATAAACACATAATAATACAAGGATCAACATACATTACATAAAAGATAAGCATCCATTAGTAACCATATGATAATATCATGAACATTGAAAATACATTAGTAACATGAAGATACATCATCCAAGGATTACATTAATACAATGGTGCTTCCCATCAAGGATGGGAATAGTACACTAACATAGAATATCACAATTGGAATGAATGAGTACAAAACATCATGACTGGTTCCAACTCTGGCCCACCTTTGGAATCACTACAACTGGTACAATTTGATCTTCAGCTGGGGACCCAATGGGTTGCAAAGCACGTTCCACCTGACCATGTGGACCTGAAGGCCCACGCCCTGTGCTAAGAGTAGACAAGAAAGACCCTCAACCAAAATGGTTAGGTAACAATGACAAACAAGACTCCACGACAAGAGAAACAATAAACCCAAGAAACATTCACTTCCAGAGGAACAAAAGCAACAAGGGGGAAACAAAAAAAATGCAAGGCTGCTAAAGGGTAAAGTGTCATCACATGGTTCGACATGGGTTACCCAATGTGGACCCCATACTGGGTTACCCTGGTAACCTCAACCGATCCCCGACCCCCATTCTTACACATGTGGAATCAACTCACCTTTCCTGAAGACAAGGTAGTTGATTTTCCATTCCAGGACTTCTCGTCTCATCCCAAGCCTAAACAAGTGCTTGGGCCATGAGAGAGGCATCCATTATATTTTATTAGTGTGTGTGTACTACCCATCCCCTAATTAATTATTAGGTTACCACTTGATTAACTCAATTTCCACACGAGTTACCTAGGACACCACTTAGGGTTCTGGCCCCCGTGGGAAGCCACTCTCCCTACTAGCAATAAAATCTCATAATCAGAAATGGGGTAAGCCAACTTGCATAAAGATATCAAGGCCAAAAGTAAATAGAACAAGTGAGGTATACACCATCTCACACTAACACTTCATAGTAAAGAAAACCACTTTCAAGTGCAAGGCTAAACCCACTGAAATCCAATTGAACATACGAACAATAGTTCACAAGAATCGGTATGGAAACCAATAATAAAGCTACATTTCTTTCCCCACCTTTGGAAGCTCAAGAATAACGACCACCCAAAAAACCCACAACCGAGGGTAAGTCAAAACAATACGAGTTTCCAAATAAATTCCATCACGAATTCAATAAATAAAATCTCCCCAAATCGAGATAACACAAGAAGAAGAAGCATTGAAATGGAAACATCAAACTCAACCTTTAAATGCACAAAATCATTCAATGAATAATAATCATGAAGATAATAACCAAGTTCACTCTCACTCTGCAAATAATACATTACTCGAGGTAACAATCAATTCAACAATCCAACCAACCACATGAAAGAATGACTTATTTATCCATAAAAGATATTCCTATAGTCAATACTAAAAATAACAACTCATTAAGTAACATTCTTGCTTTCTTACTAACTTATCCTAGCTATGACCTTAAGCTATCAAATCAAAACCATTTAATTAAGTAACTTAATTAGTAATAATAAATCATATAAAATACCTATAATAAATCTTAATCTCTTCAAATCATTGCAATTAAATAAAAAGCAATATCAATGCTTGCCACTTATCTTGTAAGTTTACTTTGTTTATTCAATAAAAGCCTACCATTTTAACTATAAAGCAATCTATCTTCTCTATTCCAATTAATGAATTCCTAATTTATATAAGAAACAAACCAACCTTCTAATAATTTATCACTTTAAAAGATTATCAAGTTAATCCATTTCAACTAATTTCCAAAAAGCTCAATTAAGCAATAAAGCATTCCTCTTCTATACTAGGCTATATCAGTTTGAATTGGGAAATATATAAATATATCATAAAAAATATATAAATATGGATATAAATACCTTTATATGCATTTTAACACAAATAAACTCTTTTAATTACAATTCCAGCTATTTATATATATCTACTCATATATATATGAATTTATTTAATTAAGGAGGTTTCATTGCTTATAGCAGTATTTGGAACATGTAGAACTAAGGAAATCTTGATGTCTTTAACAACATATCAACCAAACAACACATATATATTCAACAAAATTAAAACCAAAGTCGACTGCTATAACATAGCACTGGGTGCTAACCAAGACTTCCAACCAGCCGAAACCTTACACCCCCTAAAGGGATTGAACCGCTCGACAAGATGAGGCAACTTTAATATGTATATAGAAGCATAGAAATGGGGAATACTGTGCAACAACAATAATATAATGAATAGGATCGAATCAACCTAAGGAACCAGCTAAAACCACCGATTAACCAACTCCATGAATATAATCTGATGACCTAACTATTCCAAACACCTGTGCATAAGAACTTATAAATCTAACCTTAAACATATATGTGTAGATATATATAAAAACAAATTGAATTTCCAATCACATATATATCTTAATGAATAAAGACGGAAGATATCGAAACTAATAAAAAGGCAGATTTTATTAACAACAAAAATAGGAGGTCGAATTAACATGCAGACAAGAACATCATTGAAATTAATTGAAGAAAAATAAGTGGTGGTGAAGGTAGCACCTCAAACCCAAGGAAGAAAAATTTCTCCTAAGTCACAAACAAAATCATCAACTGACATGGCTGTGGGGGCAGCAAAATGGATGTTACAGAAGACACACCATAGTCAATTACCAGTAACCCACGCAACAAATAAGGGCATCAAATACTACACTTAACTATAGCTATCAAAAGCAATATAAACCTTCCATTGATTACCATCCTAGGCTTTTCCATCAATAAGCTAAGTATCCAAAGTAATGTGCCAACATTAAACAACCATATATAGCTTGAAATCAAACTATTCTATCTAAATGTTTGGCAACAAAGAACAATAACTATTATACATGAAGAGTAACACAATACTAGGCATAAATCATGGGCCTCATGGAAAACGTACTTATGGAATGCCACGACTACAAGATACAATCGAAGAGGGTTGATGAGATCTTTGGAAACGTTCAACTAGATCAACAAAAGATGAGCCTAAAGCCAAATACAATGACCAGTGCAATAAAGTCAACTCAAGAGCAGTACCTCCCATCAACTGAGGTTTATATAAACACATTTCAAAATACTGTATATTAAATACAAGGATATATACCTACATTCAGGTTTACTAATTGTCAGAAACAAGAGAAGGGAGGCGCGTACTAGACTTAAAAGTAAGGAATATCAACACTTAGTCAAATGCATATCAATTCAGACCCAGTTTAGAGGCGAATGCAAGGGAGATCCTGGGTGTCCATTTTTCTAAGGGAATATGGTTCACACAAAAGGACGCTATAATGGCCTACTTATAAGTCAATTTTCAGCAATAAACATGAACAGTTGTTCAAGCAAGCACCTAACTGGTTGGCATAAAGATAATATCTCCCCACAATAAAAGTATTCCACAGTCAAGCCTTATCAGATAAAATGGTTTAAAATGTACAATATGATTATGAGGTGAAAGTATTGAATTGCTACGAGTCAAGCTTAAATCATTATAGTCGTTAAACGATTAAATTCACAGTTTCCAGAGGTAGAAAGTTAAGAGTATGGCGCAAGGGCAATAGTATGGTGCCAAATACAAGACAAGGAAAACAAAGCAAACTGAATAACACACAAGAAGGTATTGCTTATCACAGTATCCATCAAATACAAAATGGCGAGTTAAAACTTAGAAACAATGGAACCTGAATCTCAAAGCTTGGCAAGTTGGAGATCTAGTGACGAGATCACACCTCTATTGCACCCACCGCTTCCTCCAACATTTCACTAGTTTTTTTATCCAAACTACAATACATGAAAGAAAAACCCAATGTTTTGCAAAAAAAAAAATTTCATTTGAAACCAAAAATCTCCCAAAAAGAATTAGTTTTCAAAAAAAAAATCAATAAAAATAAAAAGTTTTCCAACCCCAATTTCATTCCGAGCCATGCGTGTGCATGCTTTTATCTTTTTCCATTTTTTCCTTGCTTTTACACTACAATTCAAAAATATTATCACCTTATTTATTTTAAATCACATTATTTTCCACATTGAAATATTTATCTTTTCATGATAATAACTTATTCATTATTATTATTAACTTCAATTTAAAATAATATTTTTACAAAACAATTTAATCAAATTATTTAATAATAACACATTTACTTTTAACGAAACAATTTAATTTAATTGTTTATTACAAACCATACTGTTTATATTTCATTAATTTATTTAATTATTATTTTAATTTCCAATTTTATTTAAACTACCTTGCAAATTAATTTTAATTTAATTAATTGTTTAAACAAGGCTATTAACATATTACATTTTTCACACAATCAAATAACACAATAAACAACGAAATCACAAATAAATACTTACACAAACATCTAGAACAACCAATACGGAGGGGCACTACATCCTCCCCCCCTTAGCATTGACTTACTCCTGGAAGTCGTACTCAAGCATAAGCACAACAATACAATGAACTAACAATTGTATCAACAATTATAATGACATTAATTAAACAAATAAAATTAAATGACTCAAAACGAAATGATACCAAAAATGGAAACAGGGTTGCAAACAGACCACATCGTCAAACACAATGACGGGGTGATAGACTAGGGTGAGGGACTTTCTTGTCAACTCCTTTTTCCACATCTTACCCATTGGGCTTTGTAAGGCACGCTCAGACCTAGCAGTGCAGGTGGAGACGATGCCTGGTACTTGTAATCCTGTATAAGAGAAAACTTTGTGTACAACATGTATTTATAAAATATCATATCAACCTAGTGTAGAGGGAATCGTTGTTTCATATTCCTCTCACGTATGAGCGATATGACATCGTCCTTCTAACACTTAACAATCAGTAAGACATCATAATCAATATCACATAGATATCACATAGATATCACTAATCAAATGCATAACCATCATAGCACTAGATCCACATGATAAACATAACCAATTAATTGACCTTCAACACTGAGATTCAAAGTCGACTACCTAAAAATCACAAACTAAGGTGGAACATAACACATTAGTACTAGTCATTCAAGCTGATTCTTTACCCTCGATATGCTACTTTTCTATAAGAACACAACATAATTGTCCACACAAGCACACATTTTTGTTAAACACCATCCTTTACACACAAGGCATTCGACTTCATTCATTATTCAACACAAAATCTCACAACATTTTCAGTAAAAGACTAAAATTTTACACCTTCACAAATTCGAGAAAACACAATTCGTTGCTCCATAAACACATGCTTCCAAGTTTACACACACACTCTTCACAATCACACCCGAATTCACATTACTAGGAAATGCACCACAAGACAACACAAGGCTCCATAATGCATCCTTGGTAGGAAGAAAATCGGTGCATTACACACTACACTGAGGATCCCATCCTTTCCACCGGTTTACTGCACCATTGGACCGACACCTCCTAAGGACAAACTTGGATTGCTAAGCGAGAATGACATAAGGGTGAAAACCTAAACTCAAGGGTCTAAGTGCAAGGTTAGCATAATGGACTCATAGTGCCTAGTGTATGAACCTATGCTCTGATATTTGGAGAGACTAAATGACCATGATACTTATGTGGGTGTGGAATTTTCCAAGGGATGGGATAATAGGAAGATGGCAGTGCAAGGTATTAAATTTTTAATCATCAAGGATTTATTGACACATGTTATCGGCCTTTTGATGATGAGAATTAATATTTTCAAGCAAATATATTTAGGGGAAGATGTTATGTTTATCTTTTTAAGCCTGAAGAGGAACAAATTAAGCTTCACTTGAGTCATGTAAGGAGCTCCTTGAAGCCTATACATAGTGAATTTCTCCATTGTATCATGGGGTACACCAAATTGGAAGGAAAGTAAATTTGTGTATGACTATTACTTTATTTTATTAAGCCATTTTAGACACATGAAATTGGTTTCTTTTCTAATTTTCATTTTTCCTTCTTTGGAGACTTCCATTAAGGAATGTAAGTGGGTCCTTAGTATGGCCTCTCTTCATCAAGGCCCTATTTTCCTCATTACTAACTATACAAGATCTAAAAATGGGCTACTCCCACCTATGGTGTCATAAGTAAGGAGAAGAAATTGAAAGAGGTTTCTAAATACTTTGACTCTTCCACCAACAATATCAAATAATCCTTGTATGATTATTTGCATAATATGGAGGAAAAGGATGCTATGGAGTCTAACATCGAGGATTCCATTTTTAGTGTAAGTATTCATGAGGCTTATGAGGACATTGGGAGATCTTTTCTGAGTAGAGATGATAGGCCTCAAGGGGGTAAGAGGAAGAGTGGTCAACCTAGTAATAACCGAGTCCAAAGCCCTAGGGTTGGGACTAACAACTTGAGAGATATCAAAAGAAAGAACCGATGTTGTTAGGGTTCCTCCTAACAAGGCAAAAAATAAATCCTATGATGTGAAGGAGATTCCCAAGTAGATGGAGGTACTGAGGGTTAAATATAAAGGGAGGGCTAAAAGCCTTTTAGAGCATCAATAGGAGAACCCTTCCAAACCATTTTACATCCTTGTCTTGATTTTCCCAAGGACTTTATCTCTTTTTGTCAATCTCATCTTTGTTATAGGGAATTAAAAAAATTCTTAGGACAATGCAAGAATGATTGGATGCTCAACACTCCCTTACTAGGATTTTTTTTATGAAAATAGACTTAATGTGAGGATTTCATTAAGAGAGAAAAATATGGGAGGGAAAACTCAACTACGAAGGGAAGAGGGTGCACCATTATTTCAAAATTGGGAGGCTTTACCTTGTATAAATAGGATGGACAATGAACTTACTAAACTAAGAGAAAAAGTGCTACCATGGTTGCAAAATTAGAGTAGTGAAAGAAGGAACATAACAATAGGTTGGTCATGCTAGAAAAATAGTTGACTAGTATTAAGAAGAATCTAAATAAGGTTGTCCAAGCTAGTAAAAGTACAATATAGATTGATGTCATGGTCTTCACTACAAAACTTAAAGATATTTTTGATGGCTCAAAAAATCCTAATGAGGAAGGAAAAGTTGTGAAAGCTAGATCTGATGCCAAAAATAGTAGTAGGGAGGAAAGCCACAAGGAGGAGGAAAAATAATTTTAGGACTTTGTGCAACTACATGAAAATATTTATCAACAAGAACTGGAGATGACATAAATCTTGAAAGAAT